>CM057166.1:25350566-25666123 GCA_029962745.1 Echinometra lucunter | reverse complement strand
TTATTAAAAAGCAAGGCATGTAATGGTAAGCCCCTCTTGAAAATATAAGTTGGAGTAATTAAAGCAAGGCACTGTCTTGGGTTGTAGGTTGAAAAATAAAGATGGCAGGGAATAAGGTAAGTGAAAAATGAGCAGATAAAGAAGGCTGACTGATGTGTCACACCATTAAAGGAGAAAGAAGAGGCAAGAAGAAAAGAGAAGTATAGATTTGAAAGTCGAAGTATCATGGATTAGGGTATTAGTGAAATTTCAGTTTATGGTTTTAAATGTTAATGAAATTTGAATGCCGATTTATACATATACATGTACTATGTTTTGTACTCATTTAGTTTGGGTATTTTTTGAAGGTGTGAACGAGGGTTTGAGTAATACTATTCCAGTAATCGAATGTAAATTACTTCATTGATGCAGTTCCGTTGTTTGTATGGTTCAAATATGTGAGAAAATGAAAGTTTTTATATCTAAGTTCATTCCGTCACAGAATGATAGTATGTATAGTAAAAGTAACGGCATGTATGAACAGAAAAGGTCAACGTCGAACAGAAAAGGTCAATGTTTCAGTTCAAGTCAAGAGATATACAGTGCGTCCCAGAAAAAATAGAACCCTAAAACAAAGGCTGATTGTGCGGAAGCAATGGGGCGTATGATTGAAAAACCATGTGCAAAATAAACTTTGACATATGCTCTTTCATTTGATACAATAAGCAAACCTATTTATTCATGCATCTCTGAGTACCAAGACTTTGAAAATTCAGTGTAAAAAAAAATCATTTGCTATACCCAGGCTCAGATCCAGGAGGGGTCGATCGGGCCTTGCCTTCCCCTAAAAAAAAAAAAATGTGTTTTTTCAGCCCATTTTTTACTATTTTGGGTACCTCGGCCCCCTCCCCCTAAAAAAGAAAGGGGCCCTAAAAAAGAAGAACGCCGAAATGACGAAAATAATGTACAATTTCTTTTTTTTTTTTTTTTTTTTGCTTGTTGCGAAATTTTTGGAGCTGCAACAGGATAACAGGATACGCCTACTCCCCTTGTACGGTTTTTACAAAGCACGCAAAAAAGATTAATGCAGCTCTCCGCGACCAGGAGTTCACTGTCGGAATGTAATGTACAACCCTTTTTTTTTTTAGTCGCTAGATTACAAAAAAAAATTTCCATGGCCATGCCCCCCCCCCCCCATATCAAATCCGCGGCTGGCTACACTTGTTGGCTTTGATACTGATAACACCAGGAAAAGAAAGAGATGGACACATCTTAGTCTCAGAATAAACAGAAACCTAAAACAAACCTTATTGTACCGAATCACTGGGTTGTATGATTAAAAACAAATGTTCAAAATAAATTTTGGCAAATATTCTTTCGAATGATACACAAATGAGACCCATTCATTGATGCATCACTGAGTACTCTTTGGAAAATTGAATGTCAACATCTATTTGCTACACTTTTGGGGAAAAAAAAATCTTTCACAAATGAACAACTGACCAACCCCAAAAATATAGGGCTGTCAGTTGGTCTGAAGGAATTTGGTAACGATAAACACTCTATGATCAAGGGTTAGTTGAGCCATATTCTGTAAGCTTGGTCATTCACCAATATTCATCACCCAAGCACTCCTCCTTTTACGACAGATGAGGACAATGGACATTCCTTTCAACAACACTATTCAATTAGTATCAAAGCCAACAAGTGTAGCAAATGGTTTTGGACATTAGATTTTCGAAGTCATGGTACTCAGAGATGCACGAATAAATAAATTTGCTTAATGTATCATATGAAAGAGCATAAGTCAAAGTTTATTTTGAACATGTTTTTTTTTTTTTCAATCATACGCCCATTGCTTCCGCACAATAAGCCTTTGTTTTAGAGTGGTTTTTTTCTGGACGTACTGTATAGCCAAGTGCTCCGTTATCCACCCAAGATCTACAATGTTTAACTTCTATGTTATTAGAACAGTGCTAATCCTTTCAGGTTGTAAGTTAATTAGTTGTTTAGAAATTGGAGCTTTGTAGGGTCTTATTCAAGTGAATTAGTGGTATTTGTACGTTTCCAGAAATCTATAACATATCTTTTTAGTAACTATAAAGAATGAGGTGGTTATTTTTGCTCTGTCTTGCAGTACATGTGCACTGCGTGAAGCAATCTTACTACGAGTGTATGACCCCTCTTTCACTTCAGGACGCCAAAACCCCGGCGGGCTACAGGAATGTCGATTTGTCCATTGAATCACCGCCTTGAAAATTTTATGCAAAGTTTTTGAAAGTTCATTTGAGATTTCTTACAGCTGATGTTTGTAAGGAAAAGCCCCCCTTCGTAAGGAATAAACCCCCTGTTCAGACACGAAAAGATTATAGTCCGGCAGCCAAACCCGGATTTTAGGCCTAAGGTTGCATTTGAATGTTATAGTCTTTTTTTAAATTGATATCGACTGTTTAGACCTTCTATTTCAAGAATCCACATGCTGGAGCTCTGTCAGCATTGAGCAATTTGAGATATACAAGAAAATCCAAAATGGCCGCCGGCGGCCATCTTGGATTTTGAGTTTACCTGCTTTAAGCATCCCTAGAATGTTCAAAATTGGGAATTAAGGGTTTTTCGGGATGGAGAATCCAGATCTGAGGTTAGTTTGAGGATATGAAAATGTTTCGATGTCTTGATATAAAATGGCAGCTAATTTTCAAGATGGCGCCCCCAGCAGTCTATTAGTACATGTACATATATGAAATATTACATTGAAATTCAAGTAGAAAATAGATTGAATATGATTGATTTTCTTTCTACAAGGATGATATTTAGAAACGAAAAACAACAAGGGTAAATGTGATGGGGGATAGACTCCTTCCCAAGCACACCCCCCGCCCCCCCCCCCCCCCCCCCCCACACACACACACTTTACGCTATGGAGGAAAAGCATATGATGTTCACTTTTTTGTAGCTGACAAAAAGTATATGTGTACTCCATCTCTTTATCCGGAATTTGATGCTCAGAAATTCGTTAAGAAATTCATTTATTAAGCATTCAATTATTGCAATACTAATTACAGAAGAAACATACTTTCTAAAATGACATTTCTTCATTTTTTCAAGGCCAAAACATCATTTTCCTGACTAATTAGAGTATCTCCTATTGTATCTATGGTATCATTGTCTATCGTGGACTGAAAATTCTGCAAATCTCGGCTGAGCCGAAGAACTAGTACTTTTCAAGAGACCAATTTCATGAAACTGTGTGTTTAGCACCACTTTATTGTCGGCTAAAGTTAATTAATCCATATTTCAGCCATCAAAAGAGACAGGTCAATGTTCATATGATTGTTTGCATATTAGATAATATCAAGCTAAATGATAATTTTCCTTACAAATATAGATATTGATGCTCATGGGTTTTGATTTGGGTCCCGGGGGGGGGGGGGGTGACTGATGCCAAATATCCTCAGGCGGGGAGAAAAGCGATTAAAAGGGATTAAAAAGTGAAGGATTGATTAAGGAAAGGAGCACGTACAGAGATCAGAGTAACACTAAATTTTGTGAATGGGGGGTATAATACCTATATTTATAATATATAATATAATACCTATTATATGATGCCAAATATCCTCAGACGGGGAGGAAAGCGACTGAGAAAGGGTAAGGGATTAAAAAGTGAAGGATTGATTAAGGAAAGGAGCACGTACAGAGATCAGAGCATCACTAAATTTTGTGAATGGAGGGTATAATACCTATATTTGCTCACTGGTCTACTGCATTCTTAGTCTATTCTATCATTCATCCCATTAGTCAAACAAAAATAGCCTTCAAATGATATTGAAGGGGTACATCCTCATCACTTGAATGGAATGTTTAGGGACCTGTAAGCTTTCTAGTTTAGTTGACACTTTTCAAAAGTATGAACCACCGCATTTTTATTTTGTGGATGAGCGAGTAATAAATAAATGGGATTTTTTTGTCATCAAAACACACTCTACAATGCACCATGAATAAGATTTTTGAATGATTTATAACCTTTTCAGTACCTCTTATGCTTATGGTCTTATATTTACAGTCCAAACCACCCTGTCTTTTGTATATTACGAGTGAGCAAGGAAAATATATTCTCTTTTGATGATATAGAATTATTTCATGGTCAAAATATCACAATGGTCTGAAAGATGTTTTGATAGTGATGATGATGGGAAAAAACTTTACACTCCTTGATAGCCTCAAACTGTTGTATATTCGATCACCTAACTGCCAAATATGACGCTATTTGGCTCATCGCTTGCCATCCAAAACAATTCTGTTTCTATATGAGCAAGCAAAACAAGCTATGGACTCATTTTCTTTCAGATGTAGAGTTGCCTCCAAAATAATTATTGTGATGGTGTACATCTTCCCACAGAATTTGAGAGGACAGTTGGACACTTTGCTGTAAAAGCATTATTATGATTTTCAAACTTTTTGCTGAATTTTTGCTGAGGGAATAAGAGTGTATGACTCCTTTGAAATATTTTTTTTCAGATTTGATAGGTGAGTTAGCAAGGAAAAGAAAAATAGGTATTTTTATAGGTAACAGGGTTTTGTATTGTCACTCCAATCTCATCATTCTAGTAGTACATTTCATCGGCTTCCTCCCTTCTCATAATTGGTGAGATAGGAATAGGCCATTGGTCACAGCCCTTTATCTCAAGAAGAATTCTTCTGTTTTAGCTCTTCTCGATGTTTGACTCGACTCCTTGCACCTTTATTACTATCATTTTATGACAAAAAGAATAGTATAACATTAGTTGCAAATCAGTTTCATTTCATAAGGATATTAACATAACCGGCTTTGGTTAAGATACTTAAAATGCAAGGCAGTGAGTAGATGAATAGTATACTATTAAAAAGAGAGAGAGAGAGAGAGAGAAACAAGTTGCAAACCGATCCAAAGACAAATAGAGATACTTTAAAATGTGAGCTAGCGAAGCGAGCCAGCGCTGGAAAATTTTTTCGTTATCCTTTTTACTTTGAATTTTTTTTGGTCCCCATTTGCCCTTCCCTTTTTATTTTTTGTAATACTCTTAGGGAATTGTATGGGCTATGTCATTTCTGATGGTGAATTATTGGGGGCAGTGTTAATGCAGACCATCTTCCTACCAACAATATTGGGGGATATATCCCCATCCCCCTTCCCCAAATTAACACCCATATTGTTGTTTAAACTATTTTTTGTTGGCTACAGTATATTCTACAATCTAAGCCTCATAAAAGCAGTAGTTTTAAAGAGAGCCCTTCCTGAAATAGTGTTTATCAATGCTGTCTGTTGGCCATAGTCGCTTGCTTTATTTTTGCTGGGGTTTATTTTGGCATGGCTTCCTTTGATGATAGGTAAAGGTAAATTGTTTGCTTTTTAATGAGGTCATTTGAATTTGCGTGTGTATATAGATAGATAGATATATATATATATATATATATATATATATATATCACTGTTATACGCGTAGATTAGAAAAATGAGATTAATAGCACATTTTTAAATGGAAAATGTCGATATCTGAATGCTGACCACAATACGCATTTATGGGAATGTTATACCAATTATGGAAGAGAACCACACATTGTTTGTGTATATTATATATTTTTTGTATCTTCAAGGTCAAGATATCACTTTACTTAAATGCATTAACCTTGAAAAATCTATTGTAGACTATGTAGAACCATTAAAGCTTCATGTCATCTCCAGTTTTCAAGATAGTTGCCCATAATGTAGGTCCCTCAATGTGTTCCTAAATGGTTGCAAAATGATGTTTATCTTCATTTTCACCATCATATTTTGACCTGATAACCTTCTGGAAGTGAAATTTCACTGAGGCTGCCCAGAAATATTGTAAAATGTCTACAATATCACTAATTTTAGTCATGCTACCAGTTTGGACTAATGGCCTAATTTGAAGGATGAATTTACCAATTTAGAAAAAAAAAATCAAACTTTGAGGGCGCCCTACGCCCAAATAGCAATGACTGTTGTCGTGATTTTTTCAGAAGTTAAAGAAAACATGCAACAGATATAATACAAATGAAAAAAATTACATTTTGCTTGCTTTGTTTTTATTTATATGGCGGCCACCTTGAAAAATAGCCGCCATTTTATATCTAGACATCAAGAAATAGTCATATCCTCAAAATAACCTCAGATCTGGATTCTCCATCCCGAAAAACCCTTATTTCCAATTTGTGAACATTCTTGGGATGTTTAAAGTAGGTAAACAGAAAATCCAAGATGGCCGCCGGCGGCCATTTTGGATTTTCGCGTATATCTCAAATTGCTCAATGCTGACAGAGCTCCAGCATGTGGATTGTTGAAATAGGTCTAAACAGTTAGACAATAATTAAAAAAAAAAAAACTATAACATTCCAATGCAATCTTACCCCCCATGGCTACCGGACTATCATATCGACATTCGATAAAGAAACCTCATATAAAATTGTCATCATACATGTACAGCCTACGGAACGTTCAGACATACATCCCGAACTCTCAGAAGTAACATCGTATTGCGCATGAACTTTGTCAAGGCAAGTCCATGTTTCCTTCGACTACGCTCACGTTAAGCCCCGCCCTATGGTGGCCCTGAAGTACGCTGAACAGCAGGTCATTGCGACGTGAATTTCGCGGCCAACTTTGCTGCGTCCCAGTCGCGAATTTCATGTCCCGGATCATGAATTTCGCATCCCGGGTAATCAATTTCGCATCCCCGGTCATGAATTTTGCATCCCAGATCATGAATTTTACATCACGGATCATGAATTTCGCATCCTGGGTTATGAATTTCGCGACATGGGTAATGAATTTGGCATCCAGGGTCGCGAATTTCGCGTCACGGGTCACAAATTTCATGACTTGGACGCAAAGTTGGCTGCGAAATTCACGTCGCACATGACCTTTTGCCGAGCGTACTTCAGGTCCACCATACCGCCCAGTTATACCGTTCTATGGTCCCCTACGTTCAGACACACGTAGACCGTGATTCTTCATTGAGTTCTAGTTCGAAACGATGCTTAGACCCTCGTTCGTTATGTTTTGTTATACGTCATTTCATCAGCAGCATTCAGACACACAAATCCATCATATAGCTATACCATTTTGGTAGAGCCATATGACAATTTTGTGTGTGTCGAACATGGGTGTGTAACTGATATGGAACTGATAGCTTCACTGGATCACGTTGGATTCTAACTATTCTCTATCATATTCTCACAGGACTTTGAAATGATATTTATAATGAGATCAAAGTTTATCTTCTCTAATTTATATCTTTCTTTTCATCTACAGAGCTGGCTCTCCCAGGCTAGTGTGCTGGGAAGGCTGGCCCAGCAATGCAGACAATGTACTGTGTAACTTGACTGGACTTTGATGCATTCCTGGGCCCCGTTGCATAAAACTTGTTATCAGTAACAACTGCCACATTTCTATGGCAAACTTGCTCTCGGCCAATCAGATGCAAGGATTTGAGTAGCTTATAACAGTTATTGCAACTTGTTATTGATAACAAGTTTTATGAAACGGGGTACTGATTAAAATCAAATGATGCTCACGAATCATAAACTCCCTCTTCTATTAACCTCAAATACATGTCAGAACAAGCCCAGCCATGTTTACTGATGATTTCAAAATCAAATACATGTTCTCAGAAAGGAAAATATTTATTTTTGATAAAAAAATCATTTTGACAATTAAGTACCTGCATTTATTGCCAATATTTTGAGGGTATATCAATGCATTTCTTATCTTGAGTGGAAATAAAACTTTGAATTGAATTGCACTGATTTTAATGAAGTACACATGTATACTTTTTTTTTGTACAAGGCAGTTGCATTCCCTTTGAATTGCATGTTATCTGTTCTAAGGGACAGGGATGATTTCTTGTTTGTTTTGTAAAGTAGGGGATGGGAAGGGGAAAACATAGAAACCAGGTGAAAAGAATGAGAGAAATGAGTTAAAAGAACAAAAGCAAGAAGAGTTTAGACGAGGATAAGAAAAAGAAGAAAAGCGGGTAAGAGAGTGAATGTAGTAGGATGAGGTGTGATTGAACTAAGTCAAAGGATATTCTTCCTCAACAAAGTGCAATTTTATGGGGAAAATGCAGAAGTATGAACGAATCATAGCGACCATAGGAGTAGGAAGGGTTACATCACTATAGGTTACAATACATGAACAACTGCTTTATTATTTTTTTCAGGCAACATTCCCAACAAATTAATAGATAAAATTAAAAAAAAAATAGTTGTATTTCATGATGAGGGTGAAGAAAATGATAGTGATGACTCATATAACTAAATGACGTGTAGTGATAATACCGCCATTGCTCTTGACAATATCATAAAATTCTAATGGTTATAGCTCTTATCATTACCATAATTACCATTATCATTAATACCATTATCAATATTGTTGTTTTTGTTAATGCCATTGTGATCATCATAATCATACTGTTACTGTTGCCTTTCTAATGATTTAATATTCATTGTTATTCCATTACTTTTGCGAGCAAGCAAAAATGCCAATTATTTTTTGCTGAAGACTACCATATTTGCATTATTTACAGTGATTTGGTGACATGGATGTCACAAATTTATTTTAGAGCTCTTACCTATCATTATTTGCTTCCGTTAACCCATTCGTTTTCCATATTGACCAAGGTATATTTTTCAATGCATTTTATAAGTCTCATCATGACTGATATTTTTCTAGAGAATAAAGACAAGCTGAAAAGGGATGTCAATTGTAAGCACAATCTCAACATGTACACATGTACACATGTATATTTAGATAAGACTTTATGGTTACAAGTACTGGCGTAACTAGGATTTTTTTCAGTAGGGGGGAACTGGGGCGCCTTGACATTTTGTAGGGGGCACCCAAAATCATTTTCTTTTGGGGGGGGGCACATACGCATTACCCTCCCCCCACACACACACACCCACACAGACCCTGATACGTATAAACACATACATGTACATAAATGTGTTATGTATAGACACAAGTATATAAAAAAAATTATCCCCCCCCAAAAAAAAAAATTATTATATTATTATACGTATAGTGCAGTGGGATCTTTAACGTGCAAAGGTGGTGACTCTCCTTTACACAGGACCTCCATTTAACGTCCTATCCGAGGGACGGAGTGTTTTCCACTGTAGCATAGCCTGCGTCTATGAAACAGGGGAAGGGCACGATAACACACAACGTAGGCTTCAGTCATCCGCCTTGGCTAGACTCGAACCCACGGTCTTTTGGTTCGAAAAGCAGACGCTTTACCGACTGAGCCAGCTCGCTCACTCCCTATTTGAGTGCAGTTAAAACAATGACATTGTCTTTATTCACTGTCTGGTTTGGCTTCAAAATCCTATTCCAATGGTCTATGCCATAAAAACTTAACATATTAAGTATCTTCTTGTAGACAATGAATACAACTGAATTTACAATGATCTATATCAACAAAATATAAATGATGGACCTAGGTAACTCCATGGTCAATGCTTAGATAAAGAAATACAGTATAGCATCATGAAACTTATCTTGACATAGTTACATGCCGGTACATTATTTGTGTTATATTTAAAATGAGTAACTTTAGACTGTATTTATATAACATTAAAAGTGTTTACAAGGAATAAAGATAATGACATAGTGCAAAATAAGACGATTGGTTCAATCTAACCCTGATGAGCTGACTCAGCCCCCCTCCATTGAAGAGTGGACAGCATCCGCGAGAATCGTCCTAAAAAAAAGCACCCTAAACGAGGATACACCCTAAACACGGATTTTGTGCAGATGTCCCAGATTTGCACACCCTAAACAGGGATTTCATTAATTGTTGGGAACTTGAGATATTCATATCCTAATCGAGGATATTCCCATTTTCATACCTTGAGAGTGATAGTGGGGCCCATTGAAAGTTTGGAGCCATTTTTATGTCGAGATAATTCACTGTCTCATTATGTTTTACACATGCAGACAGGCGTTATAGGATTTTCCATTCACGGGTCTTGTTACAGTCGGTCCCGACTCCCGCAGTCGGTGCAATTACATACACTTTTCGCGTTTTAGATTATCGTGATTTAGGGGGCTTTTTTTTTCATTTTTGGGCGTTTTTGACACTCTATTCGCGTTCTGCGCGTTCAGCGCCTACCCCTGAAAAAATACCCTTTTTCCACGTTTTTTTTTTTTTTCTCGCGGATGCTGTCCACTCTTCAATGGAAGTGACCCCCCCCCCCTCCCCCCGGACTCAGCCAAAAGGCTTAGACCAGGAGCCTGCGACATCTTGACTTACCCCATCGAGCCCAGAAGGTTTGACCCCTGAAATATATTTAGCCCATGACCGTGAGTCAGGAAATGGGTGTCAGCTGGTACTAATGGGGCGGGGGCGACCCCAGGCCCCCTCGAAAATGCCCCAAATGTGGGAAAATTCAACCCACTGAGCCCATGGATGAAACTTGGTCAAAGTGGAAGTGGCCAAGGGGCACATTGCAAAAATATAAAAGCTGTCATCCCAGGTGGTTGGAAAGGGGCAGCTGACCCCCCTCGAAAACGCCCCTAATGCGGGAAAATTTACCCTGCTGAGCCCATGGACCAAAATTTGCCACAAGATACATGTAGCAGTATGGTGTACATTACAAAAATATAAAAGCTGACACCTTAGCTGGTTGGAAAATACCAGCTAACACCCCTCAAACATGAAAAAGTGCCCCCCGCCCCTCCGGCGGGAAAATTTACCCCACTGAGCCCATGGACCAAAATTTGCCGCAAGAAAGCAGAATAGGTGTACATTACAAAAATATAAAAGCTGACACCATTACTGGTTGGAAAATACCAGCTGACACCCCTCAAACTTGCACCCCCCCCCCCCCCCCCCAATCAGATTCCTCCTTCTCCGGGGCAGAAGAACCTGTGCGCAAAACATCTCATTCTAGTTTAATCATCTCAGACAAATGCCCAAATGAGCTGAGAGCATGCATCCTCAAACCTCCCCTTAAAAGAATTTTTTTAAAAACCAAAACAAAAAAACACAAGGGTAAGCAGGCAAGGCTTACCATACTATTAATTTTGCAGCATATTTAGCCCGACCAGACGCCGTGCGGCTATCGCTTCGCGACAGCGCTAGTTTTATAGTTAATGCAATGCTGCACTAGCTGCACATAGGCACTATGCTGCTGTACCTGTGATTTTGATATCCAGTCCAGGCTTGACTCAATTCAGGCAGAACAAGGCAAGAATGAAGAGGTAATACATTATGATTATTAATTTAAGTGTCATGCTATGACTCTGAGTGATATTGTTATGAATTTGATGTGATTACATGTGCTTAACAAGCGTTGCTTCTATACAGACCACCTCTTTCCCATATTTTCGATATCTTTTTAGCTCATTGTCCATAAGCTTTTATTCCTGTTGTGTTTTTTCTTTTAACCTTATTAATATCGTACATGTATGCATTGTATTTTGGTTGTGGAAAGAAATAAATGAACTTGAAATGAACTTGAACTTGATACTGATAAGATTATGCTAAGTATGAGCAGATAGAATTATGTGTGCAGTAGCCAGTGCACTACTAACTTTACTACGTAGGTGTTGTTAACTCTTGCCACTGGCACTGCCTGCAATGATGGACATCATGGACATGTGTTGAACTGAAAAGAACTAATGTTAGCTAGATGCTAGTAGTAGTGAGATGAATGCGCGATCAGTAAGTGATATGCACTCTTTGCGTGCTCACTACCGTCCCCCCCCCCTAGTAAAATGAAATCCTAGCTACGCCAAATTGTTGCCCTGTCCTAAGCCAGGCTTCTCACCAGGATATACATGTACAGTAATGGAAACAAGGTTGGGCATCGAGGGAAAATTTGCGCATAGCATATGGTACAGAAAACTGGAACAAATACATGTGGCTTTTGTTGGGTACTTTTTGTGCATATAAAAAGTGCCATTAATACACTTTCTTGCTTAGATTTACTCATGGTGCCATTTCCCCTTTTAAATAAATAGCAAAAGTATTTTTTTAGTTTGCACAAGGGCCTAATCTCACTTGATAGATGCTATAGTAGTAGTACTATTAAGTAGTAGTAGACTATAATGTTAGCCCTTTGTTAAACAGCATCCAACATCTATGCAGAAATGTTTTGATTTCAGTTTTTCTTCCAGCTTCCTAAGTTTTGCATAAGTTTATTGCTGGTTATGCATAAAATAACTATGAAAAGCTAATTGGAATTTTTAATGTTACGAGACCTAAACGGGTAAAGATGAAGTATTATGGAAACATTCTTACATTCTTACATTTTAATTTTTTTTCAATACTATTCTAAAAAATAAAGAGGAAAAATCAGCACTGGATAAATTTTTGTGAGGATGTATGTTAACAATCCCATTTAGCTAAGTAGTGCGTAGGTTTGTGCTTATTTAAACAAGGCTTTGTGAAACAGGGTCCAGGTAGAAAAAAATAATTTTGTTGTTTCCTCATAGGAGTAGAAGACTTTGAGAATCATGACGAAACCAGCAATGATGAAAGCTTTGACGATGAGACCACGGATGGTGATGATGACGAGTAGTATTAGAAGATAATCGAGCTCCACCCTACCCCACAAATACAAGATACTGTCATGTTATTGGTTATTATTTCACATAAACAAACTTTCCTAGACAAGCATCCTTCAAGAAAGGAATTACATGAAGGTAAGTTTAAGTTTTTGCTTGGAAATGTAAATGGGCAAATTCCAGCGTAATGGGCATGACATGCAATCAGACAAATTTGTGTGTTTTCAGAGTATTACACCTTAGAATGTGCAATATTCTTTCTAACAGTACTTGCCGAGTTTATCGGGCACATAAAAACTGCAAAACTACATACTACACACATGTACATGATGAATTTCACAAAATTTCATTCAACGGATGTTGAGAAAATGTACTTCTTTGAGCGTAACGGAGGTGACCCGTCTATTCAATTAAATTTTGTGAATTCATCATGTATGTTTCTGATAAACTCAGCAAGAACTGTTTGGATACTGCACATTCCAAACTGTAATACTCTGAAAGCACAAAAATCTGATTGTCATGTCTGTTGCGCTGGAATTGCCCAAACGTCATTCTATTACTATCTATACTCCTGACTGCATAATGCCCTTTTTTAGATTGAATGGGCATTATATACACCACAATTTTATGTTCTTTTTCGACTTGGCATTTTGATGTTTTTCAAATAGAGAGATCCTTTCCACAGGGGGTTCAGTGACTGTCACATATTGCGGAAAAAACAGTTATTATCAGAACATAGATCAGTTGTTTGCGTACCTCCTGAACAAAATTATTTGACTGACATGTATGCTGCAGTAATAGAAAAAAGGCATTTTCTGCTATTTTTTAACTTTTCCCTAGCCATCTGTACAAGCAGTGGCAATGTGTGTGTGTGTGTGTGTGGGGGGGTGTATGGAAAGTTATGAAAGTTGATTTTCCTCTTTTGGAAAGGAACTCTTTAAAGTGTTATCTATGTGAATATGTTGTCTTCTAATACATAGAAATAAAATGTGGGGGCCATGCAGTATTTTTATCCTGTAGACATGCGTGTATTGCAAAGAGAAAAAAAGTTTAAAGAAGCCATTTGTGTTGATGCCTACGATATATATCGCACTAGTAGATAAATGGGTTTCGTGGAGCTTTTTAAATTTGAGCCGCATTTTGTCTCACATTTTATTAATAACTGTTAATTTCAGTATGCACAAAACAAAGAGTTTTGTGGTTTAAATATTTCTCAGTGATGTTCCATGATGGTTATCATTGTCTTAAATTCTGAGCTACCTTTGATTATGATATACAGTTCTCGTGTTAGCTACATGCTGTGCAGTAGCTTGATTTTTTTTATGTAGATTCCAGAGCCTCCTCCATTTTATCCAGTTCTGTCTGCATTTTTTTTTTTTTTGGGGGGGGGGGGGTTGTGTGTAGCCCAATCAGTTTTGGGGAAAAATAACTGCAGAGGTCTCATGATTGAAAATACTTCATAGCTTTGTGCACACTGCATAAAGGTAAATGCTTACTGCACTTAATTAATTTTGCTCTTTACATGTAGGTGCATGTATCAGTAAATTACAGTAAGCATAAACGAACATTTGTAAGAAAATTTGTATAATGCATGTTGTTACATGATACTTAATTACACCCCCCCCCCCCTTTCACCAGTGTTTGAATGAAATGATTATAGGCTTATGCCTCACATACTGTGGTTTACAACACAATGTCTTGTCTATATTTGAAGAACTTTTCTAAAAAAAAGTTTACCTGCAAACTTGTAAGAAATTGTCATGTGTAGTGAGATTTATAAGATATTCATTTTGAGAAATTATCAGGTAAGCAATTTGTAAAAGGAGACCAAACCACTAATCTGCTTTTGAAAAACAAAAATGAGTTATTAGTAGAACATGGGTTAGCTGTTGCTTGAGCAAAATTGTTTTAGTTGGTTATCATGCAATTGCGAAAACATCACTCACTATGATAGATGCTGAAAGTCTGGAAAATAAAAGTGTTTTACTCTGACATCAAGGAAGTGGATTCTGTCTTTCGGAAGGAACTCTCTTCATTCAAAAGTCAATGTTTTACCATTTCAAGAGTTCTGTTCCAGCTGTTTTATTTTTCCAGTTACATGTATGCTATGATGATAAACAGTTCCATTACCATCCTCAGTCTGTAAGGGAGGTAGGGGGGATACACTCACTAGTTGCTACATGTAGGGTTGTTGAAGCTGATATTTTACCTACAAAATGATGTTTTGTTTGATTTATTTTACGGCTTAATAAATGTTACTTAATCATGATTTGCGTCTGTCATTCTTGCTTCAAGTTGTATTGTGACAGTAATCAACCTTACTTTGGGCGTAACATCAGGTATTCTATGTTTTGATGTGAATATGAATCATGGATGGTTGTATTATTTCTGTGTGTGCAATGTCAATGTCAATGAGTTTGTGTGTTTGAGCATGGGATGCCTGTCAGTTGATGCTGCTTGGTGTTATTCTAAAGCATTTGCATGAAGTGGATGAGTTATTTATATTTATCCAACATAATTTCAAACACACACAGTTTAATGTTTACAATGTAGTAAATGACTGCAAATTTGTAGTTTTGTATAAACACACACACACACATAACGTTACCTTGTGTTACATTATCTGCAGGCCATTGCAGGCTAATTGGAAGTTGTTGGGGGGATTCCATTTAGTTCTTTTTTTGGGGGGGAGAGGGGTTACAACCAGTTTTATATTTTGTAATTTACAGGTTAAAAATTGTTAAAAATGATGGGTCCATGGATTGGTTGAATGAGATAAAGTATAGTCCTCTTGTTGGGGGGGGGGGGGGGGGGGGGGGGGTTGTACCCCAAAGGTTTGAGGGGTGTCAGTTGGTAATGCCCAACCATCTTTGGTGTCAACTTTTGTAATTTTGCAATATACACTAATACTGCAATGTTGTGGCAAATTTTGGTCCACGGGCTCAGTGGGGTAAATTTTCCCGCCGGAGGGGTGGGGGCACTTTTTCATGTTTGGGGGGGTGTCAGCTGGTATTTTCCAACCAGCTAAGGTGTCAGCTTTTATATTTTTGTGATGTACACCCATACTGCCATCTTATGGCAAAATTTGGTCCATGGGCTCAGTGGGGTAAATTTTCCCACATTAGGGGCGTTTTCGAGGGGGGGGGAGGTCGCCCCCGACCTATTGCTACCAGCTGACACCCATTTCCTGACTCACACTCATGGGCTTAATATATTTCAGGGGTCAAACCTTCTGGGCTCGATGGGGTAAGTCAAGATGTCGCAGGCTCCCAGACTAGCTGATGATATGCATTAAGTGAGCAAAGCGAGCAAGAAAATTTTGAAATCTGCACTTACAATTCTACATTGTTTGTCTTTCTGACCCATTTAGGTATTGCTTGTCTTTTTTGCCTGCTGATAGGAGATACATGGGCTTTATTTTTCACATTTTTTTTTTCATTTCCTACCTCATGATTTTTTGTAGGGGTGGGGGGCACCTGGGGGCACACAAAATTTATGGGGGCATGTGTCCCCTGTAGCTACACCCCTTGTTACAAAATGGAAATTGAAAAGATGAATATGTTAATAAGGCAAACATAATGAGTTAAATAATAGTAATACAAATAATAATCTAAATATTTCGGATAAAGATGAATAGTCTACATGTACATTCAAAAGATGAATAACAATTTCAAAAGATGAATATATTCATTCACAGATAAATATACATACAAGATATAAATATATTCCCTTTTGGCTTGCCCCCCCCCCCCCCTTCACCTCACCTTCACCCTCACTACTCATTTCTGCATCATTCCCACTCCCCTAGCCATCCATGATCACTCATCCATTATCATTCTCCTCTTCCTTCTCCTTCGCTGAGCACACTTCTTTCACCAATCAATATCCAAGTTCTTACATACTTTTCCAGTAAAATGATTAGGGAAAACTGGGATATACTGGAGAATCAAGTCAGAGCACTGTGGTATATTGGTGACGGCTCCTGTCTCTCATGACAGGTCCTGGGTTCAATCCTCACTAGATGCTTATATCCTTCGACAAGATGTTTGGCCCATATACAATGTACATAAATGTCCCTCTCAACCAGTGTATTAAAATGGGTACCTGGCAAATTGCTGGGATATTAATAACTGCAGGGCAATCAGGAGGGAGCAGCGATAGCTGATGTGGCTACCCTGGATGAATAAAACCTTGTTATTGTTGCATTTCTTATTGCTTTTTTGACACAATCAATTCACAGCAAAAAAAATCAAAAATCCTTATATTAGCGTAGACATTGTGGAAACAAAACAAAAACAAAAACGAAAAAGGGTGATTATTTCCACGTCTGTATCATTTCTGTATTATTTTCACTGCATCGCTTGTCTTTTTCTCTTTTCCTTTTCCATCCTTTCCCCTAGCTCCCTTTCTGTATATCTTTCCCCCTCCTCTATATTTTTCTCTCCTCCATCCCCTCCTTGCTCTCTCCCTCTCTCCCTCTCTCCCTCTCTCCCTCTCTCTCTCTCTCTCTCAATCTTGTTCTGCCTGCTACCCCACGTCTATCCCTATCTCTTGCTCCCAGGGGTTCTAGAAAAACTCCCCGCCCCCGATACAATTCCCACCTCTAACTCCCCCTGGAGCACAGCTCCCCCCCCCCCCCCCCCCCAAGCAACTCTCCAAGGACAACTCCCCAGTCCCCGGTTGAGTTGTCCTGACACAGCTCCCAGGCTATCACTAGTCTGCAGGCACAGACTCTTATTGACACTTTCCTATTAAAATTACATTTGGGTCTTGAGAGAAGCCTAGGCCATGTGCCCAGTGGCTGTGTCACCTCTATAAGGTGTTTCAACAGACTTGGATTTATGCCTGCAAACTAGGATATCACTTCAATTTCAAAGCAGGTAGGACATGGCGTGGTCGGAGCAGAGATCATTATTGGGGGAAACAATTTTCTAGTAGGCAATGGGTCAATTTTTCCCAATGTCAAAATTTTCAACTCATTAAGTCCTTCTTGGAAAATTGTGGGGTATATTTGTACACACCATTCCCCCTCCCCCCCCCCCCCCTTTAAAAAATGTGGTGCTATCCCCATCCCCCCCCCCTCCCATTTTACGCCAGTCAATGTTTGAAATACTTTTTCCATTTGACTCTGACAATGTTTCATCTCCTTGAGACAAGTCTGATTCGTACATTACATTCTTTCTACCACAAATTTCTCCATCGCTCATCTTCAAGTTCCACAAAACGGAACTGAAACTGAAAAGCCTGTGCATACTTATACATGCGACCTTCGAGCTCTGCAGCCGGTTGATCGGGCGGCCGGTGAGCGGGCGCCAGCGCGAACCAATGAAACGATGCACTTGTTCTTCAGTACCAAAAAATGTCTAAGTTGACAAAGTAGCGCAAATTAATATCATACTTTGAAAACTAAAAACAATAACAAAACCTTGGTTTACTCACCAATGCTCTCGGTACATTTCTTGCTGAGAATGGTGACATCCTATCTATTTTTTCCCCAAAAAGTTCAGTACAATCTTCACCTTTCCCTCCGACAGAAATGAGGTAACGGTGCTAGTGTGCCGATTATTGTCGTATATAGAATTATGTAGTATGCAATAACTGCCTTGCATAGCGGGCGGCCCTGTGTATGCTCGACGCTCGAGTGCATAACATAAAAGGGACGAAAAATACTATACCTGCCACGCCCATCAAATATCAATAAAATATCAATAAAATAGCGACCTTCGTTAAGTGAGAAAATGAGCTCTGATCAGTAATGCATTGTGATAAGGCATATGCGGACGGGTGATACTTGCTTCATGCAAAACAAGTTATGGTACAACTATAACTGATTATTTTTGTGAAGCACTGACTACTTAACCTCGTTTCTATCCAGACCAAACCAAGACTCCCATTTCATTCCAATTTCGTGATCTGAGGAATTTTTTTTTGTTGTAACCAAGAATATACGCAACTGGACACTTTCCATTTTCTCACCAGCTTAAAAAACATTTTCTCAAAATATCCTCCTCCACCTACTGACAGTTCAAACACCAGTCCCGGGGGATATCTCATTGAGGCCTGTACGTCATCCGCGTAAATCACTTTCTGATGAAATGCACCCTAAACGGGGATTCAAGTAGGACGGAAGTAGAAATGATTTTAATATCCTGAACAGAGAAATAATGTATTACATCTCCAGTTTTTGAATCAACTGGGATTTTATGCAAGGATGGCATCATAATTTTAACTTTAAGAACCTTTTCCCAGACTTTCCTGATTTTGAACCCTTAACCGGATACCCGTTTTCCCCGCCTGGTGCTGAAAAACAATCATACGTTTTTGTTTACGCGGATGATGTAAAGGCCTCAATGAGATATATCCCACAGGGACACCAGTCCAAATGAATTCATCAACGAATCATATTTTCGACGAGATTATATTGGAATACCAAATTCAAGTAAAAGATCTTTATATAATTTTACCAAATTAAAACCTCTATAGACCAATCTCACAACGCAAGAGGGCAGCAGACTGTTCGACACAGTTCGACATACTGCGGTGGGCGCTCCAACTTTTATAGTACACAAGTCAATAGCGCGTTATGTACATTCGTTCGAGTTTTTGTCTACTTTGACCAGTATATGCAGATTTATTTTATTATTTGCAATGAGAAATTATCAGGGAAGTTCAGGTCGCAGCTGTGCGGTGCTCAAATGCCACAAAAATTAGAGAAAGTTTAAAAATTGGAAGCTAACTGAGTGCGAAATTCACTCGCTTTTGACTCATGAAGCCTGTTTATGTGAGAAGCCGTACTCCCTACACAGGTTTCCGTAAGCAATAAGAAGGAATTCGTCGTCAGTGGGTAAAATCATCAACAGAAAGGACCTTGAAGTCAAGAAACATTATCATTATGTACTTTGGCGTAAAATTTAATGAGTGAAAACATGACTTTGTAAACAGGGTAAGATTTAGGGCTCCCGTTTACTACGGCTTCTATGCTGCAATCGAACTTTTACTGACAAAACTTAAGTTGAAAAACTATCGAAAGTAGAAAAATACATATCATACCTTCATCCGTCAGATATGACCATTGTCTTACCTCATCTACCCATGTATCCATGCTTTATTTTATTGATCTAGAATAAAGTAAATAGAACAATATCGGGGCATATCTCATATCTTACATTCGTTTTGTACACAGAGCCAATCGCAGTCAGCGCGCTTGCCCTTCGCAGCAATGGCGTCGCCGATAGAGGGCCAAATACATAAACCGGAGGTGAAATTGGTCTATATAAATTAATAATATTAACAATATCTCTTTCGTATCAAGCATGATAATAATGGTTAAGGTCTGTGTCTTAAACTCACATTTTTATTCCACCAGATACAGTCCTGCAAATGATCTATTCAGATTTAAATCTTTTAACATTACAGATCTATAATTATGATAAACATACTACACTATTTTTTATTAACTGACAATATTTCAGTTTAAAGGCACTGAAGGGCATCTGCTTTCCATATTACTTATGGGTAATAATTAAACTTCGGAAGCATTTCTACCCTACCGTTACACTTTCCTTCCAAGTATTCTCATACTTGACCTGTAAAATCTGCTTCACCCGAATCATCGTTCGAGATTTAGCAAATGTATAAGTATCTCCCCCCCCCCCCCCCCATGTAAAGCGCAAAGAGAATAAAGTGTGAATTATTATGCGCTAAATAAACTATTTTGAGACCTCCCTATTCACATAAATTTCATAATAAAGCCCTATTAAACAAATCTTTTCCATTATTTCATATAAATTTGTATAAAAGATTATCCAACTTAAAAAAAAATAAGTACATCAATATATAAAACAACAAAATAAATATAGAAGCTGGGCCAATAAAACAAAATTAACCACCGTTATTTTTCTGATTAAAGAGAGATTCCTCTGCCTCCAACAATTTGTAACTTGTTCATTCTTTTTTAACCTTCAAGGAAAATTAAGTTCATGCAGACATCTAGTTTGGAGGGACAAAGCTACTCCCAGTGCTTTAAATTCCTTCTTTTTTTTCCACTTTAGCCCTTTCTCCTGAAAAGGGGTTATTTGTCTGTCCTTCACACTTACAATATGAGTTGCTTCAGACTTTGACATATTTATTCTACAGCCTGCAGGGCCGTACACAGAATTTTTTTCCGGGGGGGGGGGCAAGACGGACAGTTTTTTTTTTAGAGAAGCTCGAAAGCGAGGTTGCGAAGCGACTGAGCTGGTCGCGAGGGAACTTTTGCAAATTTAAAAGTGAAATTGAAGGATTTGGGGACACTTTTCGTGGATTTTGTGAAAATTTTCCGTAAGAAAATGTAAGTTTTCAAAATTTCGGGGGGGGGGGCAATTGTCTCCACCTGCCCCCCTCCCCACTGCGGACGGCCATGACAACCTGAGAAATTATCAAAATATTGCACAATTCAAATGAATTAACAAAAGACTATGTTTCCCCATTTAAAACACAAATTGTATCATCAGCAAATGAACTTTTTTATACATTTACCACCTATTTTGACACCTCTTATGCAGGTGTGGATTACCTTGATCAGCAACAGCTAATATTTCAGTGGAAATAGGGTGAAATATCTATAGGGCGGCACCCTTGGAATATGCCTCTATAATTTAGAAGGGTTTGGTTAGAAGTCTATTATCATTTACATAATCAATTATTTCATTATCAAAGGTTTGATAAAATTTATAAAATTCTTACCAAGATTAAAATGTCAGTGATTCAAATACATAGCCATGCTCAATCCTATGATAAGCCTTTTCAAAATCTTATGAAGCCATTGATCCATGAACTCAAATTAGTATATGCAGTCACATCTATACGAATATATGCACTAATAAAGAATCCTTGCTGTTCTGAATAAATTCAAGTACTAATGACTTATTTCAGTCTATATGAATCAACAATTTCGCTCTCAATTTATAATCTAAGTTTGCAATAAGATTGGTCTACTGTCCTTTGGTAACAGGGTTATTACTCCATTTTGTGACTGACTTGAATCATTGCAAAGAGAAAAAAAATATAAGATTCAATGGGCATTTCGACAATATCATTAAAGAAAACATATCGTAATTCACTTGGCAGACCATCCAAGCCTGGGGCTTTAATTGCTAGTATAGACTTCAAAGCTGACCAAAGCTCAGATTTTGTTACAGGACCATTCAGTTTTTCAATCTCACTGTCCGATAATCTTGGCACGTCCAAACCAAAAATAAACAAAACAGCTGTTTCTTCATCCTCTTTGGAACAACTGGATGAATATACAGACTCAAAATTTAAACCATTTTTATGTAAGATCTTATCAGGATTAAATTATTCTTATTATTACATTTCTCTAAATAACAAAAATATCTACTACTTTTCTCTCCACGTTCAGCCATTTTACACGTGATCTCACAATTAACCCTGTAGTCTCATTATCAAGTATTCCATTTAGCTCAGCTTCAAACGTATCTTTATTAATTGAATAAAGCAATATTTTCAGAATCAGATAAACTAGGCACGTCTTATAAAAGGGAGAGTTTTTGAATATCGGAAATTTTGCTCAATATCCTTCTTCTTTCTGTTTCTCCTTTTCTCTATTGCTGTGACCAGCAATATAACATGTGAAAGCATCCCAAATTATATATGGGTTCAAATCTTAAAATTATTTCAGTTCATTAATTCTGTCCTGGATAAAATTTGTATCATGCCACAAATAAGAACAATAACACTTCCAATACCCTTTACCACAGTGAAGAAAGCCAGATGCAGTCTTACTGAGATATAAATGGTCTAAACAAATTCCAGAACTAATTTCAGAGTTTTTACCTTGCTAATCAAAGTACTTGAAATGAAATATAATCTATCCTTTTAAAAACAGGAGGGTTTTGATGCTTCTTTGTAAATCCAAATAAGTTACCATGAAATCTTCTCCACACACATATTCATCGAGCGAGAGAAAGTGAAGCAACTCGTTTTTGCGGTAGAATTCAGTTTTATTTCTTCCCAATACCTTGAATATAGTGAGTCCCCCCCCCCCCCCCCCCCCAATAAAAAAAAAAACAGTTTACAGTCAGAAAACGCCTCGTCATCTGAATACTTCGAAATATTTTCAGGGAATTTTCATACATGTGGACAGCCCACTTAGGTCTCTTCTATCACATGACACCAAAATATCTTCAAAATATTTTCATGCTTGAGTGATCAAAAGTAAGTTTTGTGAAAGGGTGCAAAATTCAGTCTTGATGAGAATATTTTTTTCTTCTTGTTGGTATCAGCAAGGTTCAAGCGAGCTGCTCGCTTCAAAGACTTAGAAATTTCCATTTTCTAATGGCTTTATATGTACAACAATTTATGAGGAACATCCTTCGCTGTGTATATGTTCGACATATTCCATCACCATGTCATGAATGAGTAAGCAATATAATTAAATGCTCTATTCATTATATTCAAATAATTTCTTTTTCGTATGTTTCCACATTTAAGCTGGCATAATTTGGATGTCAGGACAATGGTCATGCAAACAGATCAAGCAATCATTCAACCACTCAATCAGTCAGTAAATCAATTAATCAGCCAATACGTCAATAAATCAGTCAATTAATTTTTAAAAAAACAATCAATCACACAGCCTTTCGATCAAAAAGACAAGTGAGTGAATGGACGCCAATGAATGACAGAATGTGTAATGAAAACATGCAAGTTTCATGATCATTCCTTACTTCAGTACAAATGATGTATTCGATCACTGTTGAACATATTCCCTCCGTAATGAACATAATCTTTCCTTCCCAAAGCCAAATACAAATTATTGTAAAAGATCACGCGTGTACAGAGCTTCTTCTCAATGTAATAAATTATCCCCTGATTTGCGCCAGCTACCCACTGTTGCCACCTTTAAGGCTCATCTACACAGACTGTAATTATCTCATTGTTGTACCTCTATATTGTTGTGTATGTGTTTTGTTTTTGTTTTTAGTTTTTTTTTTTTTTTGGGGGGGGGGGACTGATATTTTGTGATATTTATTATGTTTTCATTTTTCTTGTGTTATGTATTTATATCACTGTATATTGTTATAACTGGCCACATGGAAGACCAGCAGCAACAATTATAATTGCAGCTTAAAATAGGCTACCAGCCGTGTTTCCTTTGTATATATTTACTTTGTCTGATTTTTTGATTGATTTTATTATAGGGAAATAAAAACAACAAACAACAACAAAGGCGCTATTTGGCCTCCTTGCTTGCCGAATTTGCTTGCCGTCCGAAACCACTATGTTTCACTGATAAAGACTCATTATATACTACAGAGGCCCATTTTGTTCCGAAAGGGCCAAAAGACCAGCTACTTACTACAGTCAAGAAGATTGCTTTAAATTATTTTCTTCGGTTAACAGGACAACAGTAACTGTCCGTTTCAATGATGCAGTTGCAATAATAAACAGCCCATTTTAAGCTGCAACTATAATTGTTGCTGCTGGTCTTCCATGTGGCCAGTTATAACAGTATACAATGATATAAATACATAAATTACAGTCTGTGTAGATGAGTCTTAAAGATGGCAAAAGTGGGTAGCTGAGGCAAATCAGAGGATAATTCCAGTCCGTAGGCGATTGGACCAATCACTCCCTCCGGGTTCAAGTGAGGCATGGCCCACTTGGTCATGTCTGGTTGGGGGTGATTAGTCCATAGGGTCATCCTTATATAGGCGGTGCCATCAAGGGATTCAGTTCAATGGAGAAAACTGTGTCTAGATTTGTCTCTTTTTGACGGATTGAATCCAAGTTGAAACATCTTTCTTTAACAATACTTGATACAAAGACACTCTCAACTCTCAATAATTTCTCTGGTTAATTGTCAAGTGTTCTTTTTAAGGCTGTAGATAAAATGTTTGAAAATGTTTCATTCAATATTCAAAACATAAGAAAATCAAATATCAACATAAGAAACAAGTGAGATAACAATTAAATATAATCTGCACTGGTCACTGGAATTAAACAAAACAGCTAGTGAAAAGGAATGATAATACTGTTCATTCAAGTCTTAACTTAGGCTTCAAACATAAAACTTGGAGGCACTAGGACTTTCTAGTAAAAAAGAAATATCTGAATGGCCTACAAGTATGCAGAGGAAAAAAAATAGGTAAACTATCTGATTGGGCTACAAAAATATGAATAGATAAAATGACAAGATAAGAAGGAAACACTAATAGGAAAAACTCACTCAACAGTGGACAAGGCACTGGAATGAATAATGAAATAGTATGCTGTTGATAAAATCTACTAGCAATAATTTGGTCAATGTTTACCAAAAGTAAACAACAAATACCTTGCAAGTAGAAGTAAAAATGATCAATAATAAGATGCAAATATGTTCATCAGTCTGCTCAGTGTCAGTGTGATAATGCTAGAGTCCGCACATCACAGAAAATTGCGAGATGAACAAGGAAAATGAAAGTTCAACGGTGATGTCGACTTTGGAGATAGATGACGTCGAAATTGGAGATCGACGATGTCGAAGTTGGAGATTAGCGATGTCGATGATATAGAGTCAAAGAATGGACGACATCGATGACTGCCACAACGCGAGTTCGAGGATGTTGATGCTAATGCGATCGCTGCTGTACTACCTTTAGTGTAGTCGTATATGAGCGTCTACAGGGAGTGAAGGAGACGAGACTCAACACCTACATGGGACTGGAGCAAGTGAAGAAAATGAAAGTTGCTAACCAACACCAGTGCGTGCATTTGGGACTACGGTTGAATAAATGTAGAACTATTGTAGTACGTTCGTGTAGAACTGATACAAATACACAACAGTTGTTATCACACTCAGTGCAAAAAGAATTAAAGGCACTGGCTAACTTTGTGAGCAGCTGATTTAAAAAATTCTCAAACTAAGATGAAACATGTGTATGAGTACTTGTATTTATACTCAAAAACCCTGAAACCAACCATAATTTGGAAGGAAAAGCTGTAAGTTAGACGCAAACCGCGATTTTATTAGCTTTCGTCTCGAGAGACACTGAACTAAGAGGACCGTTTGCGCGAATTCAAAAATACCGTTACTTGCCTTCCGCCGCGTGATACGTCAATACACTCAGTGCGGTCCGTTTAGTCATGTGCGCATGCGCACTCCTTACGTTGGGTCTATGCAACCGACCCTCGTATATTTTTCAAACATTGTTTCACATTGTTTCTCTGAAACTTCCACACTGGTATTTTTACACTATAACCCTAATGTTTATCTCATTTTTAAGTAACAAAATGAGATTTTTTTAAAATCATAACAATGTTAGCCAATGCCTTTAAGCTTCTTCGATAATGGACGTTCAAAGTTATTGAAGACGAAGAAGCGAGGATCGAGAAGTCAAAGTTAAAGATACAAGTTGAAAACGAGTGGTTAAAATGTTGGTTCTATAATAATAAGATCCATAACCAAACGTAGTTAAATGCAGTATGGTTACAGTAGGCTACTTCGCTCTAAAAATTGCTTGAATATGAAATATAAAAGAAATCAAGCAAAACAAAGAGTCTTCGAGCTGCTAAGTGGCTGTGTGCACAAAATAATGAGTTCCAATAGGTACACACGTGATATATAGCAATTAAGGTGAGAACTAGAGAAGTTTACTCCTCGAGAGCTAAAAGGGAACTGACCAAAAGGCCCCAAAGAAGAGGATCAATGCTTTGTTGTGATTGGTTTTTTAAAAAAAATACATAGAGAAATACACAATGTCGATTGGATAAAATTTTCGACCAACTGGCAGAGATCAGAACTAATTTGACAAGATGCGTGCGCATCTAAAAGAAAAACAAATTGTGCAGAAAAATCGCCTGGTGGCGGCCATTTTGGAAAAATAGAAAATGTCATCCATAAAATATGCTGAGTTGCTACATCAACTTTCAACCTACTCGTGATAAAGGCCTACATAATACTTTGCATATACCACCTGGTATAGATCTATATTTTTCAATTAGGCCTTCGGGAGTCTACTCGTTTAATCATTGAACTTGCAGCCACCATATACTAAGTAGGCGGCGATAACAGAGGGGGGATGTACCCGCTCGATTTTTTTCGGGGGGGATCGCCCCTCTGAATTTATAAAGCTTAACATTTTTATTTTCCTATTTTGAGTGAGGTGACCAAATATAGTCTAGGCCTAATATTTATGTAGGCCTAGAGTGTATTTTGATGGCCAAATAAGTCTTCTTTCATTCTACCAAGAAGCGATTATTTTTGGCTCGCTGACTGCGCTCGCCCGCAAAATTTTAAAAATGGGTAAGTCGGGTGTATGTGTGCAAGCGGGTGAGGGGTGTATACTTGAGTGTGAGTAACAAATTTTGGCAAAATAAAAAGTTCAATCATCCCCCTTCCCTTTCCACTCCTTGAAATAAATTTTCGTTGGTGCCTTTAATCGGGGCCCCCCCCCCCCTCATTACATGAAATCGCCGCCTAGTAATGTGTGTACGATAATTTTCTCAAAAAACGATAATTTTGACTCTCTGGTACGATATAATAGCATTCTGAACCTGGCAACGCTGGGTAGAATCACCAGGATCACTAGATTTACCAGATTCAGACACACACTTCGACCATGAATGACGGAGCAGAACGCGCTTTAAAAATGGCAAGAAACTCAAGTCGCTCGACCAAATCTCAGTGTTAATTAAAGAGAGATTCATCTAATTCGACTCTCTTCTCCTTAATAACTTCACCTTTTGGATTTGTCTGGGGGATCTAACTCTCCTTGTCCGATTGAATTGTCTCAGTAGGTCTACGTCTTAGATCCATCCATCCTTCGACTGAATAGAGAGCTACTATAGAAGATCAAAAATTGCTGAACTCTGTAAAAAAAACACACACACACACATACCCACACCCGCACGCACTCAAAAGTTATAAAAAAACTTTTGTGTATTCCAACGCGTATTTAAGCTCGAATAAACACGAGTTCTGATCATGCGATCATAATGCGAAAGAAATTGTATTAAAGCAAACGGGAGAATGAGATTACTGTTACATAAACTAAGGTGTCTAGAGCGAGATTTGGGGGATTATGGGATCGATAAGAAATTAGTTCACTTTCCCCAGCAGGCTCTTGGACTGCACACAGAAATGAATATATGGGAACCACACACAAGTCTAGCATAAATGTTTTACCAGAACACTTCAGCTATTTCATTTCTCATTTTATATGAAGACTATTGAAGAGTAATCCTTTCCAGGGAATTTCTTTTGCTGCGATATAGTTCCTAACTGACATGAAAGGAATGAAAAAGCTTATACAAAATTACTTTACTAGAAATCAAGCTTTCTCTTTACATAATACCTGAACCTAGGAAATATCTCTGTAATCTAAAGGACTAAGAACGTTGTCTATAAAGTGTATTTTCTTTTGATTGATCTGCAAGTATAAGTTATCATGTTATTTTGATACTTTCCGTTGACACTCCGGCGGGGAATCCCAGGAAGTAAAAACAGACTGAACTGAAGTCATGTCACGTTGGGGTCACGTTCTTTATATCATTCTCAAGTTCATTCAAAGAGACCTGGCGGGGAAGTATCTAAAGCCCAGACAGATATCAGGGGCATAATTATTCCACTTTTTCCAGTCGTTGACCATGTGACTCGATGTACGAGTGAAGAGTTTCCCCCCTCCCGCGCAAAGCGCGGAAGCTCCGACGTTTTTTCGATGTCAGTTCCCGCTCTTACGCTCTGCTTGTTATCGGGGGGGGGGGGACATACGCATAGCCAAAAATTTCCCGGTAATTAAGTCTAGAATCAGTGGTGTAGCTCGGATTTCAATTTAAGGAGGACGATAGTGCAAAGCGCGCTCCCTAGACATGCTAGGGGGAGGGTGCAGGGATTGTGATTTTCCCCTCCCACGCGAAGCGCGGAAGCTCTGACGTTTCTTTCAATTGTTCGTTGTCTGTTCCCGGTCTCTTACATTCTCTGCCTGTTATCGGGGGGGGGGGGGGCAGAGCCGAAAATTTCCCGGCAACTGAGTCTAGAAATAGAATATGCGGAGGTGAGCCCGCACCGCGAGTTGCTTGTTGCGAAGCCCCTTAGCGGGTGGGACCCAGGGTTCTGGCTTAGGGCCCCTGATGAGAGTCTACAGGGAAAGCTACTGCGGGGGTCAAGGGAGTGGAGCCCCCGGTAACTCCGGGGTTTTGGTACTAAATTTTCCCTCATTTCTTTTGTTTCCCTTTCTTCTTTTTTCCTCCTTTCCCTCTTCTCTCTCTCTCTTTCTCCTTTTTTATTTCCCTTTCTCCTTCCTTTCCCTTTCTCCCTTCCTTTCTCTTCCTTTCCCTCCTTTTCATTTTTTCCCGGTGGTGTGGTGGATTTTCCTGCTGAAATCCTTTAGGGGGCACTCTGCCCTCCCCCGGCTGTTACGCCACTGCATAGCTGCATGCAGCTTGTTATGTTGTCTTTGTGCCCTGTGTACCAGAACAATGAGCTGAACGTGTGTTCTAAGTTTCGACGACAGTGCTCGAATCCACAGATCTCGGTTGCGCATACTCCCAATTTTTTTTAGTGTAGGTGATACCACTGTTGCACAGTGGTATCAAAATGGAAAGATACCAGAATGTACCGCGGACGTCAGGTAGTAAAACCTTTCAGGTGTGTGATCGAAGAACAGGAAATGAGCAGGACAAGAGGATAACGTTTATAGGATCAAACTTCGATGACTTGAAAGAGGGCATTCGAAAGGTAGGAGAAGGAATTTGTTTCAGAGCATGGTGATGCCCGTTTCATACCAGTCAATGTTCAATTGCATCATCGGATCATCATGTACGTTGACATGGTTAAAGGCATTGGCTAACTTTGTGAGTAGCTGATTTTAAAAATTCTAAAACTAAGATGAAACATGTGTACGAGTACTTGTATTTGTACTCAAAAACCCTGAAACCAACCATAATTTGGAATGAAAAAGTGTAAGTTAGACGCAAACGGCGATTTTATTATCCTTCGTCTCACAAGACAATCACTAAGAGGACCCTTTGCTTGAATTTGAAAATGCCGTTATGTGCCTCCCGCCGCGTGATACGCCAATGCACACGGTAAGGTGAGTCATACGCGCATGCGCACTCCTTATGTCTATTCTGTCCAACCGACCCTCGTACAGCCAGTCGGCAGGTCTGTATGCTAATGAGCAAATAAGCAGGATTCACGTAAATGCTCTCGTGGCCAAATCTTCCACCCGCTGTATCAGCAAGTGAAATCATTGGTTGATAAACCATTAAAAAGAGTAAATATCACACTTCAACATTTTTGCATTCATTTTGATAACATAGTTGGGAAATATGTGTAAATTAGGGTGAACAAAGATGCTTCATAAGGCAATTCTCTTTCTCTCACTTCTCTTGCAGATTGAGCAAAAACTTTTTTTCTGAGCCCAAATAATATTTACATCAAAATAAAGCTGAAAGTCTGTATTTTCTCAAAATACCATTCTTAATGTGGGGCACCTTTTAATCGGGTCAAGAGCACACTTTCCCAACGAAGTTCAGGACGAGATTTCTTGATTTTTGGATCAGCATGAAATCCAGTGTTCTGATTGGCTGAATAAGGTCAGAATCATGCCAGCGGGGTAGTTTTGAACAGATTGCCACATGAAGAGTGTGACCTTCAATGACTCAGCAAGTGACCGTTAGGATTCTAGGATGAGTGTTTCGTCTGAAAGGACCAATTACAGAGCAGTATTTATGGTTTTGGGCTGGTAATTGCACTTGGTCTGTGTAAAGTGTGCTCTTGACCCGATTAAATTGCATCATGTGTTAAAATTGGTATTTTCACACAGCATGAATATTCAGCTTCCAGAACAAGTGAAAAGTCCTTATCTATCACTTAACATAAAAATAAAGCAAACAAATTCTATCTTTTTCAATTTTACTATATCTATTACATGTTCACTTTCACTTCCGAAAACAATCACAGCAAAATCATTGATATTTGGGCATAAGGCACCCTCAAATTTTGAGTTTTAAAAAGAAATTGGCAAATTTGTCCTTCATTTTTGTTTTCAGTATTTTTCCCTCAACAGGGATTTTATTGATTTCAATAGCAACACATTAACAAATATAATGCAAGGTACGTGTACATCACATTTATACATTGTAAATACAGTTACATTATTCAAACACGTATTCTTCATTGAACTGTCGGGTTTCAAATGCATTCAAATATGAAACAGAATTAATGAAAAATGTAATTTTGTCCTTTATATTACAGCATTGGTCCCAACCAGCAGGATGATCAAAATTTGTAAAATTGTAGACATTGACCAACATTTCAGGGCACCCTCAGTGAAATTTCGCTTCCAGAAAGTTATCTAGTCAGAATATAATTGTGAAAATGAAGATAAGCATCATTTTGCAACAATTTGGGGACACATAGTGATTCAAACACTACATTGTTGGCACCTGTCTTGAAAACTGCAGATGGTATAGCATAGTTCTACAAAATCTGTTTAGTCCACAATAGATTTTTTAAAGGTTAATGCACTGAGGTAAATTGATATCTTGACCTTGAAAACATAAAAAATATACAATATTTGTATAATACATTCACATACATTCAAACCTCTCCCAATATATATACAATTAATGTATGGTTCTCTTCTGTAATTGGTATAACATTCCCATAAATGCGGGTTACGGTAAACATTCAGATATCGCTATTTTCCATTAAAAATGTGCTCTTGATCTTATTTTTCTAATCTACATGTGATATATATATATATATATATATATATATATATATATATATATCACATGTAGATTAGAAAAATAAGAGAAAAATGGACGACAAAGGGGAAAAAAGATTTTTGAAGTAAAAGGGCAAACGAAAAACTTTCCAGCGCTGGCTTGCTCATAGCTAGCTCACATTTTAAAAGTATCTCTGGTTGTGGTTATATCGGTTTGAAACTTTTCTTTCTCTCTCTCTCTCTCTCTCTCTCTCTCTTCTGGTATTCTATTCTTCTACTCGCTGCTTCGCATTTGAAGTATCTTAAACGATGCCAGTTAACTTAATATCCTTATGAAATGAAACTAGTTTGCATCTGATTGTCTTTCTATCTAATGTTATACTATTCTTCTTGTCCTAAAATGATAGCAATAAAGCTGCAAGGTGTCGAACATGAAGAAGAGCTAAAAACAGAAGAATTTCCATGAGATAATGGCCAGTGACCAATGGCCTATTCCTATCTCAACAAATATGAGGAAGGAGGAAGCCGGTAAAATGTGTTACTAGAATGATGAGATTGGAGTACCAATACAAAAAAAAAAAAAGCTGTTCTCAATATAGTGTTTTTTCCCCTTGCTACACTCGCCAATAGAATCTAGAAACAAGACACTTTCAATGAGGCAAACACTCTTATTCCCTCAGCAATGTGATCAAATATCACAATACTTTTATAGCAAAGTGTCCAACTGTCCTCAAATTCTGCGGGAAGATGTACACTATCAAAATAATTATTTCGGTGGCACTTCTACATTTGAAAGAAAATATCTTATTCCTAGAGTGTACGTGTTTGATGACAAAAATAAGATTCATTTTTGACTCACTAAATAAAACTGTAGTGGTTCATACTTTTTAAAATGTGTCGACTAAAATAAAAAGCTTACAGGTCCTAACATTCCATTTAAGGAATGGGGATGTACCCCTTCGATATTGTTTGAAAACAATGTTTTTTTTTTTTGGCTAATGGGATGAACGGGAGAATAGACTAGGAATGCAGCAGACCTGTGAGCAAATATAGGTCTTACACCCTCCTGCCACAAAATTTAGTGACGATCTGATCTCTGTGCTCAGTTTTTGCGTATTTGTTCCTTCACTTTTTAATCCCATACCCTTTCCCAGTCGCTTTGCTCCTTGACCGGGAATATTCCGCATCAATCATCCCCCCCCCCCCCCGAACCAAAATCGAAACCCATGAGCATCAATATTCATATATTGTAAGGAAAATCATATTTTGACCTTAAAGATATTATGAAATATAAAAAGGATACTTTTCTTCTGTAACTAGTAAACGTACGTTTAAAATGCATGTTATGTTGGATTTTTATATTAATATTTTCCATTAAAAGGCTATTGAGCTTTTTTTTTAGATTCACATATTTAGATGCTTATTATCTAATATGCAAACAATCACATGAACATTAAAATGTATCTAAAGAAGGCCTAAAATGAATCGATCAACTTTATAGCCAACAATAAAGTAGTGCTAAACACACTATTTCAGGAATGAGTCTTGAAAAATACCAGTTATTCGGCTAAGCCATGATTTGCAGAATTTTCAGTCCACGATAGTCAGTGATAGATATGTTTAAAAGATACTCATATTAGTGATGAAATGATGTTTTGGCCTTGAAAATATCAAGAAATATCATTTTAATAACTTCACCTTTTGGATTTGTCTGGGGGATCTAACTCTCCTTGTCCGATTGAATTGTCTCAGTAGGTCTACGTCTTAGATCCATCCATCCTTCGACTGAATAGAGAGCTACTATAGAAGATCAAAAATTGCTGAACTCTGTAAAAACACACACACACATACCCACACCCGCACGCACTCAAAAGTTATAAAAAACTTTTGTGTATTCCAACGCATATTTAAGCTCGAATAAACACGAGTTCTGATCATGCGATCATAATGCGAAAGAAATTGTATTAAAGCAAACGGGAGAATGAGATTACTGTTACATAAACTAAGGTGTCTAGAGCGAGATTTGGGGGATTATGGGATCGATAAGAAATTAATTCACTTTCCCCAGCAGGCTCTTGGACTGCACACAGAAATGAATATATGGGAACCACACACAAGTCTAGCATAAATGTTTTACCAGAACACTTCAGCTATTTCATTTCTCATTTTATATGAAGACTATTGAAGAGTAATCCTTTCCAGGGAATTTCTTTTGCTGCGATATAGTTCATAACTGACATGAAAGGAATGAAACAGCTTATACAAAATGACTTTACTAGAAATCAAGCTTTCTCTTTACATAATACCTGAACCTAGGAAATATCTCTGTAATCTAAAGGATTAAGAACGTTGTCTATAAAGTGTATTTTCTTTTGATTGATCTGCAAGTATAAGTTATCATGTTATTTTGATACTTTCCGTTGACACTCCGGCGGGGAATCCCAGGAAGTAAAAACAGACTGAACTGAAGTCATGTCACGTTGGGGTCACGTTCTTTATATCATTCTCAAGTTCATTCAAAGAGACCTGGCGGGGAAGTATCTAAAGCCCAGACAGATATCAGGGGCATAATTATTCCACTTTTTCCAGTCGTTGACCATGTGACTCGATGTACGAGTGAAGAGTTTCCCCCCTCCCGCGCAAAGCGCGGAAGCTCCGACGTTTTTTCGATGTCAGTTCCCGCTCTTACGCTCTGCTTGTTATCGGGGGGGGGGGGGCATACGCATAGCCAAAAATTTCCCGGTAATTAAGTCTAGAATCAGTGGTGTAGCTCGGATTTCAATTTAAGGAGGACGATAGTGCAAAGCGCGCTCCCTAGACATGCTAGGGGAGGGTGCAGGGATTGTGATTTTCCCCTCCCACGCGAAGCGCGGAAGCTCTGACGTTTCTTTCAATTGTTCGTTGTCTGTTCCCGGTCTCTTACATTCTCTGCCTGTTATCGGGGGGGGGGGGGGGGCAGAGCCGAAAATTTCCCGGCAACTAAGTTTAGAAATAGAATATGCGGAGGTGAGCCCGCACCGCGAGTTGCTTGTTGCGAAGCCCCTTAGCGGGTGGGACCCAGGGTTCTGGCTTAGGGCCCCTGATGAGAGTCTACAGGGAAAGCTACTGCGGGGGTCAAGGGAGTGGAGCCCCCGGAAACTCCGGGGTTTTGATACTAAATTTTCCCTCATTTCTTTTGTTTCCCTTTGCTTTCTTCTTTTTTCCTCCTTTCCCTCTTCTCTCTCTCTCTCTTTCTCCTTTTTTATTTCCCTTTCTCCTTCCTTTCCCTTTCTCCCTTCCTTTCTCTTCCTTTCCCTCCTTTTCATTTTTTCCCGTTGGTGTGGTGGATTTTCCTGCTGAAATCCTTTAGGGGGCACTCTGCCCTCCCCCGGCTGTTACGCCACTGCATAGCTGCATGCAGCTTGTTATGTTGTCTTTGTGCCCTGTGTACCAGAACAATGAGCTGAACGTGTGTTCTAAGTTTCGACGACAATGCTCGAATCCACAGATCTCGGTTGCGCATACTCCCAATGTTTTAGTGTAGGACCTAGTTGCACAGTGGTCTCAAAATGGAAAGAGACCAGAATGTACCGCGGACGTCAGGTAGTAAAACCTTTCAGGTGTGTGATCGAAGAACAGGAAAAGAGCAGGACAAGAGGATAACGTTTATAGGATCAAACTTCGATGACTTGAAAGAGGGCATTCGAAAGGTAGGAGAAGGAATTTGTTTCAGAGCATGATGATGCCCGTTTCATACGAGTCAATGTTCAATTGCATCATCGGATCATCATGTACGTTTACATGGTTAAAGGTGACATTCAAAGAAAATCACAGAATAGGGTTAATTATAGATGAATGGAAACGGGGAAGTATGTAGAAGACAGTGGTGTTCATTATTGCTCCTGTAAATTCCAAGAAATTATCTAAAAACGCATTTTCCAAAAACGCCCATCTGATTCTCAGAACCCGGAAGTGGCTGCGAGCGAAACGGGTCCCCAATGATGACGTAGGCCTATGGGCGATCTGCGGCGAGCTAGGGGCTTGCACGTAAGAAAACATTGTGCATTGAGATGATCGCATGCAATTTTGATGGATTTTAGCTGTTATAAGAGAGCAGGCAAAACTGCAGTGGCTTATTTGATGACTCGATTTTCTTTTCTTTTTTTGGTCAAAGCAGAATATAAAGTAGGAAATTGACATGAAAATGACAAAGAAAACCAAGCCAGGCCGGGATGCAAATGTCAAACTACGTCCCAAAACGACGTTGCATCAAATTCTCAGAGACAGAACTGATTAAGAGACCCGCTCGTCAAATCATGATTGTATGTAAAAGTTACCTAGATAATATTGTTGTCTAAGGAAAATTGATGCTTCTTGTAGAAACTATCTTGATCTACAACGTTCCTCTTCACTAAAATCTCGTATTTATTATGATAGGAATGGCTATAGCTGGCGTACAGAGACTGGACGTCACCACTGATCTCAGATAGTGTAGAGCTGGGGTGTAGAGATGAACATGATACATGTATTGCATTATAGCATAGCTTCAAGTCTTTATCAAGGGATTTTTTCCCTGTAATACTCTGATTAAACCTGATTTCGATAACGAATTTCATTCGAAAATTTTTTTTTGAAGGAATTTATTTTTTTATTGCAGGTTCTGATGATTTTCAAGCAAATAAACAGTGAAAATAACCCAGATACGAAATTATAACTGATCAAAGACTATCACCAAAGGCCTAATTGAATTACAAGCCAAATTACTCTCACCTTCGCCTCAGATCACCTACTTTACCTCACCTACCTACTGCATACAATTGACTACTGAAATGCCGAGTATGGAAAAGTTAACTTGAGCTTATAAGCACATGTAAATATAAGTTGCTACTTAATAGAAAAGAAAAAAAAAACAAATTAGCAGTAAGGTGATTACCATTTCTATATTTTCTTTACACAAGTTCAAACTATTCGCCAAGAAAACAATTTTAAATTCAAGAAAAAAAAGTATTCCGTCTATCCCTCCGTCTTTCGTGAATTATAACACCCCTAAAATTAAAATGGTATGCCCCACAACGGTTACATAGCATGTACAAGGGAGACTGTTCTATTATATTATGGGATTTTTTCCCCTTTCTAATTGCAAAAAGTCATAATTAAATTGTAGAATTTCTCCGACATTATTATATGAATAATGTTAAATAGAATGGTTGAAACATACTTTGAAAGCATTCACAGAATAATGAATTCATACAAACAATGCAGAAATGTCGTTTTAATCACTCCCTCGGACACGACACATCACATTCACCACATTCACAACACACCACATCACTGGCTATTGCCCATACGATGACGTCACGGATCTCGCATCGAGTTGGGCAACGTATGCACAGGCAACATTGGGGGTCCGTTTTATCGATTTGTGACAGGCAATATTTGTTTCCCACTTACTTTTCAAAAGTTTCAATCGGTTTCATAGTGATTTGTGCACCATAAACTTTATTTTGATATGAAATTCGAGCATATTCAAAACCTATGAATAGCAGCTTTAAAGGCATTGGCTAACTTTGTGAGTAGCTGATTTTAAAAATTCTACAACTAAGATGAAACATGTGTACGAGTACTTGTATTTGTACTCAAAAACCCTGAAACCAACCATAATTTGGAATGAAAAAGTGTAAGTTAGACGCAAACGGCGATTTTATTATCCTTCGTCTCACAAGACAATCACTAAGAGGACCCTTTGCTTGAATTTGAAAATGCCGTTATGTGCCTCCCGCCGCGTGATACGCCAATGCACACGGTAAGGTGAGTCATACGCGCATGCTCACTCCTTATGTCTATTCTGTCCAACCGACCCTCGTACAGCCAGTCGGCAGGTCTGTATGCTAATGAGCAAATAAGCAGGATTCACGTAAATGCTCTCGTGGCCAAATCTTCCATCCTATCAAATCTCATGAATTATGACACTTTCTTTCTGGAAGAATTTAACTACTGTATCATCAAGTGAAATCATTGGTTGATACACCATTAAAAAGAGTAAATATCACACTTTAACATTTTTGCATTCATTTTGATAACATAGTTGGGGAAATATGTGTAAATTAGGGTGAAAAATAATGCTTCATAAGGCAATTCTCTTCCTCTCACTTCTCTTGCAGATTGTGCAAAACTTTTTATTTTGAGCCCAAATAATATTTACAATCAAAATAAAGCTGAAAGTCTGTATTTTCTCAAAATACCATTCTTAATGTGGGGCACCTTTTAATCGGGTCAAGAGCACACTTTTCCCAACGAAGTTCAGGACGAGATTTCTTGATTTTTAGATCAGCATGAAATCCAGTGTTCTGATTGTCTGAATAAGGTCAGAATCATGCCAGCGCGGTTGTTTTGAACAGATTGCCACATGAAGAGTGTGACCTTCAGTGACTCAGCAAGTGACCGTTAGGATTCTAGGATGAGTGTGTGGTCTGAATGGACCAATCACAGAGCAGTATTTATGGTTTTGGGCTGGTAATTGCACTTGGTCTGTGTAAAGTGTGCTCTTGACCCGATTAAATTGCATCATGTGTTAAAATTGTTATTTTCATAAAGCACAGATATTCAACTTTGTGGTCATGTAAAAATTATTTGGGCTCAAGAATAAAAAGCCTTACAAAATGACAACTTTTGGCAGGGGAAAAAATATTTTTGTATCATTTTTTAGATCAACAATTTCACCTCCTCTTCCAAATTTTTCATTAAATTCAAACACATGGCATAAGAGATTGATTATTCATCTTTACATAGATACCAAAAACATCGAATTTGATTAAGTATTAGAGCAGCAAGGGCCATAATGAAAGTGGTGTTCTGACAGGTTCTAACTCATTAAATATGCAGAGCCTGTTCCGTTCATGCATAGCAGTTACGTGAAAGAAGCCACTTTTTGTGGACCTGCGGACTGACTGCGTACATTTTTCAAACATTGGTTCACATTTTTTATATTTATAAATACTTCCTGTGGATATTATACTTTAAAACTGTCAGACTGGTATTTTTACACTGTAACCCTTATGTTTATCCCATTTCAAGTAACAAAACAAGATTTTTTTTTTTTTAATCATAACAATGTTAACCAATGTCTTTAATCACATAACACCATCCATTCATGATCGCTTGCGCAAACTGTTCAATGTACAATTATTTCCCAGACACTCTAAAACTAGATGGGGTCAATTTTAATCAATGTTTTGTAGACTGTATCCACAAAATATGCATCCCACTTTTTTCCTAGTGTGTATAAAGCCCAGCGCACACCTTACGATCCGACTGGCTCACGACTGGTCCACGACTGAGTGAGAGGAGATGTGAGAGGAGTTAGATGTTGTCACGATATGAAATCAATTGAAGACCCACCAGTGACAAAAAATGATTATCAATCAAATGAAATGCAGTTTTATATATTGAAAATACAATACAAAACTACTAGCATAAATTGAATGTCAAGACTTACAGTCCACTAAGAGTCCACTGTGCGGGCGATAATATGCAAATTCAAAGTTCCAGAGCACTTCTGGTTTTATCAAAAGTCCATGACGATGCCGAAGATGAAGTCAATGACGATGCTGAAAATCAAATTGAGATGAAAGTCCACAATGATGTCGAAGATGGAGTCGATGAAGATGTCGAAATGACGTTGAGAACGATGTCCAAAATAATGTTCACTTCATTGTCCAAGTCGGGGTTGAAAGCGTTCGCCACAGGTTGTGATATATTCAGACGGTTATTGTAACTGATAACTAATTTTGTTTGTTACTAGATATATTGAAGATATGCAGTTGATCGTGAAGGGTAGCCCAACAAAATGGTACCAAATTTGAAAGAGGAACGATTCTGCCGCTATTATGTTGAATTATTCCATATTTATTGCTCCGTCCTGAAACAATTATAAGGGGCTATTCAAAAGTGTGTGCTTTTTTTTACTCACTCTGTAGTTCTGCAACCAATTCTAAGTAGCCAGATTTTCATTAGAAATAAATCTAAATGTAGCTCTCTGTCCACACTGTGAGCTGATAGTTGCTTGGTTGTTGTTTGTTTGTTTTTGTTTTTGTTTTTGTTTTGTTTATGGACACCATATATCTATGGCTCATAATAATCTGCTCACTAATCTGTAAATCTTGTTTTTCTCATAAAATAAAAGAACAAGCTTGAAAAAATTAATTTGAAATGATTATTCACCCATGCAGTTTGACAAAAACAAATTTGAATATGAGATGATAATCATGACTTCTTTTCAATCTTAAAAAGAGTCATGATAGTCCGGTTGCCAAGGGGGGTAAGGTTGCATTTGAATGTTATAGTGGTTTTTTTTAAATTGATATCGGCTGATCAGACCTTCTGTTTTAACAATCCACATGCTGGAGCTCTGTCAGCATTGAGCAATTTGAGATATACTCAAAAATCCAAAATGGCCGCCGGCGGCCATCTTGAATTTTCTGTTTACCCACTTTAAACTTCCCAAGAATGTTCAAAATTGGGAAATAAGGGTTTTTCGGGATGGAGAATCTAAATCTGATGTTAGTTTGAAGATATGACTATGTTTTGATGTCTAGATATAGAATTGCAGCTATTTTTCAAGATGGCCGCCATATGTGCTATAAGTCTAGGCAGTGTGAACAAGTGAAAAGTCCTTATCTATCACTTAACATAAAAATAAAGCAAACAAATTCTCTCGACTCTTCAGCGACCACGCCCACTGATGACGTAATAGTAAACAAAACTCCACGTGAAGCGGATACACCCCGTGAGGAAGCCCGCACCAACGCACAGGTGAAGAAAACACGCCAGATCGCAATCGCTGATTTCTTGCGAGCTAGTAGAGACGGGAGTGCTCGATGTGAACGCGCTTCGCGACAAAAAGAAAGCGATGGTGATGCTGGATGTGCGCCAGTCTCTCATCTCGGCTCTGCCCAAGACGATGATGACGAGGCTGACGATCAACAGAGTTCTTCTTCAGGTTCCAGTGACGAAGCGAGATCACCACTATCGCCAGAGACTCCTACGCTAGAGAAAAATAATCGCGGTCAGTCGACGAAAAGGAAGCGTAAACTAAACCCCAGAAGCAAGAAATCAGAATGCAAAGAAAAATAAAGAAAATTAACTTCGACGTTAGGCACAGATAATGGAAAACGGATAATGGAACATCCACAATCGATGAAAATGAGAAATGATAAAGTAGAACTGATTCACTTCGTATCACTCAATGTAAGAGGGCTACGCGATAAAAGAAAGAGAAGTAAAATGTTTGCATGGCTTCGAGCACAAAAAACAGACATCGTTTTTCTACAAGAAACTTTTTGGACGAAAGAACTAGAACATATCATAACTTCTGAACGGAAGGATCCGTGTTATTTTAGCCATGGGACTAATCACTCGAAAGGTGTTTCAGTATTGTTTCGTAATAATGTACATTTTAAGATCATAACAACCCACGTTCGAAATGATGGCAGAGCCATTGCTATCAGAATTTTGTATCAAACAAAATGTTATACTATTCTTAACGTATATGCACCCACCAAACCGTCAGATAAAAATGTTTTCTATAAAAATATTCGCCTCTGGTTTAAACGAATTATACAAGATAAGGATGTGTTAATCTGTGGAGGTGACTGGAACTGTACGCAGAAATCCGCTTTAGATACACGGGGAGTATCTCATTTATGTAAACCTAATAGGAATCTTGTGAAATTTATTCAACAAAATAAACTCATAGATGTTTGGCGAAAAATGTACCCCACAAAAAGACAATTTACTTGGCGTCAGCCGTCATTTGGTATTTTTTCAAGGTTAGACTATTGGCTTATTTCTTCTTCTTTGTATTATTCGATTCACAGTACAGATATTCGTCCAGCACTTAAGTGCGATCATAATGCTGTATCACTGAAAGTAAAGGTTAGTAGTTTCTCTCGAGGCAAAGGATATTGGAAATTAAACAATTCCTTACTCCAAGATGAGATATTTAAAGAAAATATAAAACTCGTAATCATGAATGTGAAATTACAATATGCGCTCCAAAGCTCACAAGTGAAATGGGAACTTTGTAAAGTTAAGATAAAAGAATTTGCTATCAAATACTCCAAAGAAAAACAAAATCAATAAAATCAAAACTTAAAACAATTGCAGAACAAATGAAATGAATTGTCTGTTAAAGTTGATGAAAACCCAACAAATGATGATATTCAGGAAATGGAAGAAACCAAAAATAAGCTTGATAAATTGTACGTATACAAATGTAAAGGTGCCTTTGTTAGAGCCAGAGAAATGTGGTTAGAACATGGGGAAAAGTCAACAAAATATTTTTTAAAAAGAGAATTTGTTAAAGGTAAGAAAAAGGAAATGGACTCTTTAACATACGAAGGCAAAACTGTTATGACTCCGAATGAAGTTTTATATGTTACTACTGAGTATTACAGAAAATTGTACTCGGCAAATGAAAATATTTGTATTGACGATGTTGAAACTTATTTCAAGAACACAGAGTTAAAACAATTAAATGAAAACGACTCACTTAGTTGTGAAGGTCATTTAACAGAAAAGGATTGTTATCAAGCCATTGTATCAATGAAGAATAATAAATCACCCGGCGGAGATGGGTTAAGTGCAGAGTTTTATAAATGTTTTTGGAATGACATTAAAGACATATTAGTTCAAAGCTTAAATGAAGCATACGAAAGGGGAGAGTTATCAGATAGTCAAAAACAAGCAATACTTACGTTGTCATACACAAAGGGCGATAGGAAAAATTTGGATAATTGGAGGCCCATTTCTTTATTAAATACAGACTACAAAATTATAGCAAGGGTTCTGTCTAAACGGTTGCAAAAAGTTGCTCATACTATAGTTTCTTTTGATCAAACTGGTTATATAAAATGTCGCTCTGCTTCCGAAAATTTAAGATTGGTTCAGGATGTAATCGATTATTGCAATACAATGGAAAAGAATGGAATTATACTCTTTTTAGATTTCAAAAAGGCCTTTGATTGTGTTAGTCATATCTTCCTTTTTGAAACTTTGAAAAGATTCAATTTTAAAGAGTCATTTATTAAGTGGGTCAAGGTGTTGTATAAAAGAGCTCAAGGTAAAATAATCAATAATGGATGGATTTCACAACCGTTTGATATAAACAGAGGTGTTAGACAAGGTTGCCCTCTATCGGCATTACTGTTTGTTTTAGTTGTAGAAGTGATGGCAACACGTATAAGATCCAATGTAAACATCAGTGGTATACGTGTGCCCATGACAGAATCACCCTATGAATATAATTTAAAGATTTCTCAGCTAGCTGATGATACGACATTATTCGTTGACTCTGTGCATTCAGGTGATCTTGCCATGAATGAAATAATTTTGTATGGAAAAAATGCTGGATTAGAGTTAAATTTGGGAAAAACACAAATGATGTCTTTAATAGTCTGGTAGCCATGGGGGGGTAAGATTGCATTGGAATGTTATAGTTTTTTTTTTAAATTGATATCGACTGTTCAGACCTTCTTTTTCAACAATCCACATGCTGGAGCTCCGTCAGCATTGAGCAAATTGAGATATAGGCGAAAATCCAAAATGGCCGCCGGTGGCCATCTTGGATTTTCTGTTTACCTACTTTAAACATCCTAAGAATGCTAAAAAATTGGAAATAAGAGTTTTTCGGGATGGAGAATCCAGATCTGAGGTTATTTTGAGGATATCACTATTTCTTGATGTCTAGATATAAAATGGCGGCTATTTTTCAAGATGGCCGCCATATGTGCTATAAATCTAGGCAGTTTTTCAAAGATTTCAAAAGGTGAAAAGTCCTTATTTATCATTTAACATAAAAACAAAGCAAGCAAAATGCATTTTTTTCATTTGTACTATATCTATTACATGTTTTCTTTAACTTCTGAAAAAATCATGACAAAAGTCATTGCTGTTTGGGCGTAGGGCTCCCTCAAAGTTTGATTTTTTTTTCTAAATTGGCAAATTCATCCTTCAAATTACGCCATTAGTCCCAACTGGTAGGATGATTAAAATTAGTGGTATTGTAGACATTTTCCAATATTTCAGGGCAGCCTCAGTGAAATTTCACTTCCAGAAGGTTATCTAGTCAACCTTAGGCCTAAAATCCGGGTTTGGCTGCCGGACTAGTCTGGTAGCCATGGGGGATAAGATTGCATTGGAATGTTATAGTTTTTTTTAATTGATATCGACTGTTCAGACCTTCTTTTTCAACAATCCACATGCTGGAGCTCCGTCAGCATTGAGCAATTTGAGATATAGGCGAAAATCCAAAATGGCCGCCGGTGGCCATCTTGGATTTTCTGTTTACCTACTTTAAACATCCTAAGAATGCTAAAAAATGGAAATAAGAGTTTTTCGGGATGGAGAATCCAGATCTGAGGTTATTTTGAGGATATGACTATTTCTTGATGTCTAGATATAAAATGGCGGCTATTTTTCAAGATGGCCGCCATATGCACTATAGGCTAGGCAATGTCAAAAGGTGAAAAGTCCTTACTTATCATTTAACATAAAAACAAGCAAGCAAAATGCAATTTTTTCATTTGTACTATATCTATTACATGTTTTCTTTAACTTCTGAAAAAATCATGACAAAAGTCATTGCTGTTTGGGCGTAGGGCTCCCTCAAAGTTTGATTTTTTTTCTAAATTGGCAAATTCATCCTTCAAATTACGCCATTAGTCCCAACTGGTAGGATGATTAAAATTAGTGGTATTGTAGACATTTTCCAATATTTCAGGGCAGCCTCAGTGAAATTTCACTTCCAGAAGGTTATCTAGTCAAAATATGATGGTGAAAATGAAGATAAACATCATTTTGCAACCATTTAGGGACACATAGTGACTCACACCCTACATTATGGGCAACTGTCTTGAAAACTGGAGATGACATGAAGCTTTAATAGTTCTACATAGTCCACAATAGATTTTTAAAGGTTAATGCATTTAAGTAAAGTGATATCTTGACCTTGAAGATACAAAAAATATACAATATTTATATAATAGACACAAACAATGTGTGGTTCTCTTCCATAATTGTATAACATTCCCATAAAAGCGTATTGTGGTTAGCATTCAGATATCGACATTTTCCATTTAAAAATGTGCTATTGATCTCATTTTTCTAATCTACGCGTATAAAAGTGATATATATATATATATATATATATATCACTTATATATATATCTCACTTTTATATAGATATATATAAAGACACGAATTCAAATTATAACTCATTAAAAAGCAAACAATTTACCTTTACCTGTCATCAAAGGAAGCCATGCCAAAATAAACCCCAGCAAAATTAAAGCGAGCGACTATAGCCAACAGACAGCATTGCTAAACATTATTTCAGGAATGGCTCTCTTTAAAACTACTGCTTTTATGAGGCTTAGATTACAGAATATACTGTAGCCAACAAAATATTTTAAGCAACAATATGGGTGTCGATTTGGAGAAGGGGGATGGGGATATATCCCCCAATATTGTTGGTAGGAACTAGGAAGATGGTCTGCATTAACACTGCCCCCAATAATTCACCATCAGAAATGACATAGCCCATGCAATTCCCTAAGAGTATTAAAAAAATAAAAAGGGAAGGGCAAATGGAGGGGGGGAAGAATTTAAAAGTAAAAAGGATAACGACAAACTTTCCAGCACTAGCTAGCTCACATTTTAAAGTATCTCTAGTTGTGATTAGATCGGTTTGCAACTTGTTTCTCTCTCTCTCTCTTTTATGGTATACTATTCTTCTACTCACTGCCTTGCATTTTAAGTATCTTAACCAAAGCTGGTTATGTTAATATCCTTATGAAATGAAACTGATTTGCATCTAATTGTCTATCTAATGTTATACTATTCTTCTTGTCATAAAATGATAGTAATAAAGGTGCAAGGAGTCGAGTCAAACATCGAGAAGAGCTAAAACAGAACAATTTTTCATGAGATAAAGGGCTGTGACCAATGGTCTATTCCTATCTTACCAATTATGAGAATGGAGGAAGCCGATGAAATGTATTACTAAAATGATGAGATTGGAGAGACAATACAAAACCCTGTTCTTAGCACAGTATATTTTTAAATACCCATTTTTCTCTTCCTTGCTACACTCACCTATCAAATCTATATAAAAAAGATATTTCAAAGGAGTCATACACTCTTATTCCCTCAGCAACAAGTTTGAATAAAATAATGCTTTTACAGCAAAGTGTCCAACTGTCCTCAAATTCTGTGGGAAGATGTACATCATCACAATAATTATTTTGGAGGCAAATCTACATCTGAAAGAAAATGAGTCCGTAGCTTGTTTTGCTTGCTCATATAGAAACAGAATTGTTTTTGGTGGAAAACGTTGAGCCAAATAGCGTCATATTTGGCAGTTTGGTGATCGAATATACAACAGTTTGAGGCTATCAAGGAGTGTAAAGTTTTCCTCACTCGCTGCACTCACTCGTATAGCATTTAAATGCAGAACAGTTGGGGAATACTTTTTCGCCAAGCATGTGTTTTCCCTTATCTCCCTTCGCTCGCTATTATTATTTTGAAAGGTGGTTTAGAACAGCAAAAGATTAGACCAGTGAGGTGCTAGAATAGAGTCATAGTTGGCAGTGAGATGACTATACCATCAAAACATCTTCCAGACCATAGTGATATTTTGACCATGAAATAATACTGTATCATCAAAAGAGTGTATTTTCCTTGCTCACTCGTAATATACAAAAAAGGTGTGGTTTGGACTGTAAACATAAGACCATAAGCATAAGAAGTACTGGAAAGGTTATAAATCATTCGAATATCTTATTCCTAGTGCATTGTAGAGTGGGTTTTGATGACAAACCCCCCCCCCCCCCCATTTATCTATTCAATACTCGCTCATCCACAAAATAAAAATGCGGTTGTTCATACTTTTAAAAAGTGTCAACTAAACTAGAAAGTTTACAGGTCCCTAAACATTCCATTCAAGTAATGGGGATGTACCGGGTACCCTTCGATATCATTTGAAGGCTATTTTTGTTTGGCTAATGGGATGAATGGTAGAATAGACTAAGAATGCATTAGACCTGAGAGCAAAAATAGCCTAGGTATTATACCCTCCATTCCCAAAATTTACTGACCCTCTGATCTCTATACGTGCTCCTTTCCATAATCAATCCTTCACTTTTTAATCCCTTACCCTTTCCCAGTCGCTTTCCTCCCCGCCTGAGGATATTTCGCATCAGTCACCACCACCCCCCCCCCCCCGAACCCAAATCAAAACCCATGAGCATCAATATCTATATTTGTAAGGAAAATTATCATTTGACTTTGAAAATATCATAAAATATAAAAAGTGTACTTTTTTCCGTAACTAGTAAACAGGCATGCACTTAAAAATGCATGTTATTATCTAATATGCAAACAATCATTTGAACATTGACCTGTCCCTTATGATGGCTGAAATATGGATTAATCAACTTTAGCCAACAATAAAGTGGTGCTTAACACACAATTTCAGGAATTGGTTTCTTGAAAAGTACTAGTTATTCGGCTCAGCCGAGATTTGCAGAATTTTCAGTCCACGATAGACAATGATACCATAGATATAATAGGAGATACTCAAATTAGTCAGGAAAATGATGTTTTGGCCTTGAAAACATCAAGAAATATCATTTTAGAAAGTATGTTTCTTCTGTAATTAGTATTGCAGTAATTGAATGCTTAATAAATGAATTTCATAACTAATCTCTGAGCCTCAAATTCCTGATAAAAAGTTTTTGTCAGCTACAAAAAGGGGAACATCATATGCTTTTCCTCCATAGTGTAAAGTGTGTGTGTGTGTGTAAGGGGGGGGGGGTGCGTGCTTGGGAAGGAGTCTATCCCCCTCCTCTCCCCTGTCACATTTACGCTTGTTGTTTTTTGTATCTAAATATCATCCTTGTAGAAAGAAAATCAATCATATTCAATCTATTTTCTACTTGATTTTCAATGCAATATTGCATATATGTACATGTACAAATAGATTGCTGGGGACGCCATCTTGAAAATTAGCTGCCATTTCATATCAAGACATCGAAACATAGTCATATCCTCAAACTAACCTCAGATTTGGATTCTCCATCCCGGAAAACCCGTAATTCCCAATTTTGAACATTCTAGGGATGTTTAAAGCAGGTAAACTCAAAATCCAAGATGGCCGCCAGCGGCCATTTTGGATTTTCGCGTATATCTCAAATTGCTCAATGCTGACAGAGCTCCAGCATGTGGATTGTTAAAACAGAAGGTCTGAACAGTCGATATCAATTTAAAAAAAAACTATAACAATCAAATGCAACCTTAGGCCTAAAATCCGGGTTTGGCTGCCGGACTATAAATATTGATGTTCATACAACAAAATGTGTTGACAAATTATCATGGTCAGATGAGTCTATAAAATATCTTGGTGTTGTATTATGTAAAGATATCAATAAGTTCAATGATTTCAACTGGTCAGTTAAAATTGACAAAATAAAACATATCATTTAGTCCGTGGGCCAGAGGGGGCTACCGTGCATCCCCCCCCCCCCCCTCTGACCCTCCGCCATGGGTATCATTTTGTTCGTTGGTATCTCTAGTGTCAGAAAAACGAATGTTTCCAGGAATAAACTCAAATGGACTATGATTTCTAAGCCATTCTTTAAATCAATGTCAAAATCCATGTTTTTCAAATTTTGACCCTTTTCTTGAGGTATGCCATTTTTTAAGATTTTAAATGGGCTCTATCTCAACTAAAATAGGCTCAATTTGGTTGAACTTTCTATCATATAGTCTTCATCTCATGAGCAATCAATATGCAAAATTTTATCCATTTATATTATCGTTCTCATATGCAAATTAGGCCATAAAATTAGCATTTCATTAAATATGGAGATTTCCTGTTTCAAATATTTTCAAAAATCGATTTCAAGTTTTATTTTCTTTTTCATGCACCACCAATAATATATTTTCTGCCAAACATCACATCATTCTCTTCATCTATATCTCTACTTATGAAAAAATGATGTTTCCAAGGTCACATGTTCCCCTAGGCTATGTTTCCAGCCCCTTTTCCAACTAAGGTCAAGGTACTTTTTTCGAGGTTTTTGCCTGTTTTTTAGATTCCAGCTATGGAACGTACCTGAAATGTCCAGTAGATATTATCAAAACTTCATTAATTATTGAGCAATGCTTTTTCCTTGTTAGTAGAAGGCCACTACATGTTTTCTTTTTAATAAATATAGTTTTTTACTGCTGTACCCATTGTTAAGATAACATGAATAGCATATAAGTGAACATCAATGTTGTGTTATATAATTATCGATCTATTTTGGAAGACTATGTGAGCAGTTGTTATTCCTTTGATAATTAGACACAAAGCTATTTTTCGTAGCTAGAAGCTGAAACCAATTATTTCCAAAATCAATTAGCCTGTAATACCACCACAATTTAATATATATTAACATGATTAAGTGTAACATAGGTTTAGCCTTCATTTCCAGCCCTTATTCTGTGATATTATGATATGAATTCATGAGTAACTAATAACCCATGGTATAGTCGGCGGTTTCAGTAGGATATATTACATGTAGGTTGTATGAAAACTCAGTAGAAGAAATCACTCGTATGAAATGACAATTTATGGTATTTTTCAATCAAACATATGTCATATCAATCAAAGAAATGTTTTTAGTCTATACTTCCAGCCCTCACTGTAGTCTAGATAAGTCGATTCATGATAATGTGTTGATACCACACTTCAAAATAGTCCAACATGTTATGAACCTACATGTATCATGCATCCTTATTATTACACATCCATTTGCATCCATACTGCATTATTTAGCAATTTTCAAAGATTGAGACTGAATGAAAGAATATTTAAACAGTTCATGACTGTACCGAACTCTGAGGAGGAGGGGGGGGGGGGGGCAGTTACATCCTCTCTCCTTTGTACGAATCATGTCTTTTTATCGAAAAATCCAAAAATTCCCCGGGAATAAGAATGTGTGAAATATGTGAGAAACAAACGCGACAGAGTAGGGGAAGGGGGTGGGACGGATGTGCCCCCCCCCCCCACACACACACACAAGATGATATGGTTCAAAAGCTGCTTGGAAGGAAGTTGATTTTCATAAAAGGATGGGCTACTCTTTTTACTTCAAAGAACGGAAAGGACACTACAAACAGAGGTATCAGTCTTAGAGGCAGATGAAGAAGAAACAGAATTGACCAACTGGTGGTTTTCTACTGCAGTTGCAGGAAGAAACAAGGACATGACAGTGTGCAGGTCAAGAGCCCGGACGACGACATCTTGTAACACAAAACCATGTTGTAGCAAAATGCATTCGTACAACTTCAGAAAGATCGCAAACATGATCGGTACATGTTGTATAATGGGTTTTGTTTAGAGCGGTATTATATACTGCGCCTTTGTAATATCCATTGCTGATATGTCCATTTGAGAAGTGTAATCCTAAACACAAAACATTTAATATTCGTTTTGGATCAGTGTAAGTAAAATGTAATGTCATCACTCCATCAATCAGGTTGCGTAGAACTCGCGAGATCCATGGATAATTAAGTTATTTCCTTTGTCATTCATGCGTTCAGTGATGCCTCCTCTCTCCCGGAGACCAGTGCCCATCTTTACTGAATCGATATGTCCTCCTAGGTCTTCCTCTTCTTCCATATCTTTTAAAAGTTTTATACAGAGCCACTGAGTGGACCGTGAGCTATGAATGCCTTTGAGCAAGACCTGATGGCTTCACTCTCCTCTGGGTCACTTTTGAGATGACCTGACATTTGTAAGGTTTCCATACAGCTCAGAGTTCCTCATTCTCGTTGCAATCTGGATGACGCTCAGAGCCGTCCTCAACATTCTTGTGTATCACCTATCCACCATCTGAAGTCTTTTTGTAAGGGTCCCGGTCTCTGACCCGTACAACAAAACAAACTCCACTGTGCTGTGAAGAGACATATTCTTAAGTCTTTACGGAGGTCTGATTTCCATACAGACTTCAGGCTGTGGTATGCTGCCCAATCCTTCTTCACCTTATCCACAACATCCTCCTGTGTGTTCCTGATCGTTGCTCCCAAGTCCGAGCCGGAGTTACAGTGAAACCAGAGTCGTGGTGGTTATTGAGTGCCAGACGCATGACAAAGATGTATAGAGCTAATGTATCACCCCGGGTACTCCAGCAAGTATATCAACGAACTCTATCTTCCCATCACGTTTCATGACCTTGGCTCTGGTGTTTGGACATATCAGGGATATCAGGCCCACTATCTTAAGGATTCCGTAAGCCCGTAGGATCTTCACCAGGAAGCTTTGGTCCACAGAAGTGGAGGAAAAGTGTTCTGGACACAGAGCCCTACAATTACTTCAGTCCATTGGGCATTGATCATTCGGCTTGTTATGAGCGATGGAGAGCCTAAGAAAGAGCAACGCTAAGCCCTGAAGAATTGCATAATTATGATTGGGGAGCATTAAAGGAAGATCGGGAGCTACAGGTGAAATACACTGTGGAGTTGAGGTACAGGTTCAATGTTTTGTGTACAGGGAATGATGACTGCGAGTAGGAGGCAAGCAGTGAGTGTGCGACAAGAATGTATGGATTCTTCATTACTGCATAAGCAGAATCAGGAGAGACCCTGGTGCTGGAGAGGAAGAAGGAGATGAGAGAGACTACTCTGACGATCCCAGAGTGTGTGCAGCCAGAGAACACCTGAGAGCTACTAGGGACGATTTCCATGCTGATCCTTCAGACTAGTGAAAGAGTGTGTTGAGAATAGGAAGGAGGAACTCTGTGGGAGCTACACTGAGACGAGGGAGGAGGTGCTGATTGAGAAGATCAAGAGTTGGGAGAATAGCAGACATGTGTAAGAGTAAGAAGAGCTGGATGATCATCAAGGAAACCATGGGGAAGAAGAGAGAGAGTTCAAGTGAGACCCAAGGTATAGGTCATGTGGATAGGAAGGGGAAGTGGCTGGAACATTTCAAGACCCTACTAGTACAACCCCATGCCATGGCCCAGAACACCAGGGAGATCAGTCATCTATTCAAGGATACGGATATCGAGACAGGGAATCAAGGAGGGTAAGGCGTATGGAGAGGATGGAGTGGTATCAGAGGTGATGAAGAGGTGTGATTTTGGTGATATCATCACCAAAAATAGGTAATCAGGCACTGGAAAATGGTTTTGTCCCAGATCAATGGAAGATTAGTTATATCATCCCCGTACCAAAGAAACGTGACTTCCGTTATCATGCTTATCAACAACAACATGGGGAATCTCACTGATATAACTTTTTGCAAAGACCCTCAGCAGGATGATTCTGAACTGTATTGACCCAGAGATTTACAAAAAGCTCAGATACAACCAGAATGGCTTCAGATTAAAGGGAAGATCCCCCACCAGTCACGTTCTATAGGAGGATTCCTGAGGGTACCAGAGAGAAGAGACTCTGCATTGTCATGGTGTTCATTGACTTCAGAAAGGCCTTTGACTGCCCGATGAAGATTCTACGGGCTTATGGAATCCCCTCCCTTATAAAAACAACACAAACACAGGAATGTTGAGGACGGCTCTGAGCGTCAACCAGGTTGCAACGAGAATGAGGAACTCTGAACTGTACAGAAACCTTATAAAGGTCAGCTCAAAAGTGACCCAGTGGAGAGTCTTTCGGGTATTGCTCAACCGCATCCAGAGCTCATAGTACACTCAGTGGCCCTGTGGAAACTCTTCTTGGATATGCAAGAGGAAGACCTAGGAGGACGCACTCCGTGAATCTTAGGAGTTCTACCCTACTTTATTGACTGATTGATTTATTGATTGATAATATTACGGTCTACTTACACTGATACTTGACAATAATGTTTAGGATCACACATCTCAAACTGACATATCCGCAACGAATATTACAAAGGCGCTGTATAACTTAGTGCTCTAGACCAAAACAAATTATAGTTCATACCGTTTGCGACCTTCTGAAGTTTTTCAAATGCATTTATTATAGACAAATGTCTTGCTACAATATAGTTTCGTGCTACAAGATGTTGCTCTCTGAGCTCCTGACATGTACATAGTCACGTCCCTGTTCCTTGCTATAGCCTAACTGCAGTAGAAAACCACTCGCCAATTCTGTTTCTTCTTGAATTGATACCTATGTAGTGTTTCCTTTCCGTTCTTTGAAGTGAAAACAGTTGCGTCTCCTATTAAGAAGATCACCTTCCTTCCAAGCACCTTTGAACATATATCTTTTGGGAAGGGGGGGGGGGGGGATACACCTGTCCAACACCCTTCCCTTGTTCGGTCGCTTTACTATACCTTGCTTGTTCCCTCAAATATTTTACAGATTCTTGTCTCCACCCAGAAGAAAAAAAAATCCCTTTGCAGTTTTAAAGTTGAAAATGAAGCATCTGGTGCACAATTTGGATGGAATTTATGGAAATTTCACAATAAAAAGAAATTTTTATATGCAGCGGGGGGGGGGGGGGCAACTGTCCACCCCTGATGAGTACGGTAAGCCATGAACTGTTGAAATATTCTTTCATTCAGTGTCAGTCTGTGAAAACTGTAAATGCAATGATAATGGTAAAGTTTGCTATAAATGGAATATGGATGTGTAATAAGCAGGATACCTGGAAGGATGATTGTCATTATGCAAATTTCATATAGTAAGACTATTTTGAAGTGTGGTATTAACACATTATGGTGAATCGGCTGTTATCTAGACTACAGTGAGGGTTGGATGTATAGACTAACATTTCTCTGATTGATATTATGCTTACTTGAAAGATACCATAAACTGTCATTTATACCAGTGGTTTCTTCTACTGAGTTTTTATACAACGTACATGTAATATCTCCTATTGAAACCGCTTACTATACCATGGGTTAAGTTACTCATGAATTCGTATCAGAACATCACAGAATATGGGCTGGAAATGAAGGCTAAACATATGTTATACTTAATATGTATTAAATAGTGATGGTATTACAGGCCAATTAATTTTGAAAATTTTTGGCTTCAGCTTCTAAGTAATAGCTATGTTTTTAATTATCAAAGGAATAACAACTGCTCACATAGTCATCCAAAATAGCTCGATAAATACATAACACAATATTGATGTTCACTTATATGCTACTCATGTTATATTAACAATGGGTACAGCAGTATAAAAAATATATTTACTAAAAATAGAACATGTAGTGGCCTTCTGCTAACAAGGAAAAAGCATTACTCAATAATTAATGAAGTTTTGATAATATCTACTGGACATTTCAGGTACGTTCCATAGCTGGAATCTAAAAAACAGGCAAAAACCTCGAAAAAAGTACCTCGACCTTAGTTGGAAAAGGGGCTGGAAACATAGCCTAGGGGAACATGTGACCTTGGAAACATCATTTTTCGATAAGTAGAGATATAGATGAAGAGAATGATGTGATGTTTGGCAGAAAATATATTATTGGTAGTGCATGGAAAAGAAAATAAAACTTGAAATCGATTTTTGAAAATATTTGAAACAGGAAATCTCCATATTTAATGATATGCTAATTTTATGGCCTAATTTGCACATGCGAATGATAATATAAATAGCTAAAATTTTGCCTGTTGATTGCTCATGAGATGAAGACTATATGATAGAAAGTTCAACCAAATTGAGCCTATTTTAGTTGAGATAGAGCCCATTTAAAATCTTTAAAAATGGCATACCTCAAGAAAAGGGTCAAAATTTGAAAAACATGGATTTTGACATTGATTTAAAGAATGGCTTAGAAATCATAGTCCATTTGAGTTTATTCCTGGAAACATTCATTTTTCTGACACTAGAGATACCAACGAACAAAATGATACCCATGGCGGAGGGTCAGAGGGGGGGGGGGGGTGCACGGTAGCCCCCTCTGGCCCACGGACTAATTAGCTTATGGAAAATAAGAAACTTAACATATTTTGGCACGATAGTAGTTATAAAAATGTTACTTATATCACAATTGATATATCTTGGCTCATGTTATATGATTCCTTATAAATATGAAAAAGAATTAAACAAATTAATTTACTCCTTTTTATGGAATTCAAGAAGGGAAAATGTTAAAAGAAAAGTTGTTAACCTTCCTACATTTGAAGGTGGTCTTGGAATGATAGATCTGAATGCTAGATTTAAATCACTGAGACTTTCCGGGTTGTCAAAATTGTTAGATAATAGTGCATCCAAACCATGGAAATATTTTAGCCTCTTCTGGTTAAATAGATTAGGAGGATTACCATTATGTTTACAAATTAATTGTTCATATCGTGATATGACTTCATTGTGTAAAAAACAAAAATTTCCTCCATTTTATTGTAACCTATTTTCTACTTGGGCCGAAATACGTTTTGTTGATTTTTTACATTCTAATGACATTCAAAATGAAGTGATATGGTATAACACCAATATCAAGTTCAATGGTAAACTACTGTATTTTGATGCGTGGCATGAAAACGGTATAGATAGGGTAAAGGACATAATTGAAAATGGAATGTGGAAGGATGACTCACAAATTACCCAGAAATTAATGACAACTTCTTTGCTCATCAAATTTCAATATTCTAAGATTAAAAAAGCTTTTCCACGTTTTTGGTTTGATAAGTTGGAAAGATATAAAGCCAACATTGAGTATAGTCCTCAGTTATTTCAAATAAAAACAGGGGATTATATTAATATTTTGAAAACTAAAACAAAACAATTTTACTCTTTGTTAGTTGAATTGAAATACTCTGAACCAAATGTATGGTACTTTTGGCAGCACAAACTTGAATTAGCACCAAATTTTGATTGGACTTCATTACTAAAATTTAAGTTTGGAAAACTGATGAATGATAAAATAAAGCAATATAACTTCAAGTTACTTCATAAAATTTTACCATTTAAGCATAATCTATATACTTGGAAGATTACATCTGAAATTGATTGCAAACATTGCAAAAGAGATGAAAATACTTTCCATGTTTTACTGTACTGTCCTGCAGTAAATGCGTTCTGGCGTGAAGTCAAATATCTTATCTATACTGTTTTTGATTTAAACATCGATATTGATGAAAAAATATTAGTTATCGGATATGATATTGATAATGAACATATGAATCTTCTTAATATTATCCTATTGTTTGCTCAATATATCATTTACAAGGTGTACGTTTTAAGTAATTTCACATCTAAACAGTTCAATTCGATAGTTATGTTTCTTGAATTTAAAAGAGATCTTTTGGAAAATGTGAAATACCTCAAAAAGAAAAAACTACTTAAAATTTCAGAGGAAAAGTATGCAAGATTAACGAAATTTTGAAGAAGATTTAGTTTACAAAGTTTGAAGACATGTTATATGTTTCACGAATCTGTTCTGTTATGCAAACAACAAAAAAAAGTTATGTAAACTATGTAATATTATTGAGTTGTTTTATATAATAAATTCCTCGTCCGGGGAAAAAAAAAAGCAAACAAATTCTATCTTTTTCAATTTTACTATATCTATTACATGTTCACTTTCACTTCCGAAAAGAATCACAGCAAAATCATTGATATTTGGGCATAAGGCACCCTCAAATTTTGAGTTTTAAAAAGAAATTGGCAAATTTGTCATCATTTTTTTTCAGTATTTTTCCCTCCACAGGGATTTTATTGATTTCAATAGCAACACATTAACAAATATAATGCAAGGTACGTGTATATCACCTTTATACATTGTAAATACAGTATACATTATTCAAACACGTATTCTTCATTGAAATGTCGGGTTTCAAATGCATTCAAATATGAAACAGAATTAATGAAAAAATGTAATTTTGTCCTTCATATTACAGCATTGGTCCCAACCAGCAGGACGATCAAAATTTGTAAAATTGTAGACATTGACCAACATTTCAGGGCACCCTCAGTGAAATTTCGCTTCCAGAAAGCTATCTAGTCAGAATATAATTGTGAAAATGAAGATAAGCATCATTTTGCAACAATTTAGGGACACATAGTGATTCAAACACTACATTGTTGGCAACTGCAGATGGTATAGCATACTTCTGCAAAATCTGTTTAGTCCACAATAGATTTTCAAAGGTTAATGCACTGGGTAAATTGATATCTTGACCTTGAAAATATAAAAAATATACAATATTTGTATAATACATTCACATACATTCAAACCTCTCCCAATATATATACAATTAATGTATGGTTCTCTTCTGTAATTGGTATAACATTCTCATAAATGCGGGTTACGGTAAACATTCAGATATCGATATTTTCCATAAAAATGTGCTCTTGATCTCATTTTTCTAATCTACATGTGATATATATATATATATATATACAGTATTCAGATGCAAACAATTTACCCTTACCTGCCATTAAAGAAAGCCATGCCAAAATAAAACCCCAACAAAAACAAAGCGAGCGACTATAGCCAACAAACATTATTGTTAAACACCTTATTTCGGGAATAGCTCTCTTTAAAACTACTGCTGTGATCTGGTTATGAGACTTAGATCGCAGAATATACTGTAGATAATTAAAGCAACAATATGGGTGTTTATTTGGCGGTGGGGGATATATCCCCCAGTATTGGCAGTAGGGAGATGGTCTGCTTTAACACACCCCCTTTCAATAATTCACCATCAAAAATAGCTCCCTACAATCCCCCCAAAAGAGTATTAAAATAAAGAAAAAGAAAAAGAGAAAAAGGGACGACAAAGGGGAAAAAAGATTTTTGAAGTAAAAAGGCTAACGAAAAACTTTCCAGCGCTGGCTTGCTTATAGCTAGCTCACATTTTAAAAGTATCTCTGGTTGTGGTTATATCGGTTTGAAACTTTTCTTTCTCTCTCTATCTTCTGGTATTCTATTCTTCAACTCGCTGCTTCGCATTTTAAGTATCTTAAACGATGCCAGTTAACTTAATATCCTTATGAAATGAAACTAGTTTGCATCTGATTGTCTTTCTATCTAATGTTATACTATTCGTCTTGTCCTAAAATGATAGCAATAAAGCTGCAAGGTGTCGAACATCAAGAAGAGCTAAAAACAGAAGAATTTCCATGAGATAATGGCCAGTGACCAATGGCCTATTCCTATCTCACCAAATATGAGAAAGGAGGAAGCCGGTAAAATGTGTTACTAGAATGATGAGATTGGAGTACCATTGCCAATACAAAAAAAAGCTGTTCTCAGTATAGTGTTTTTTTCCCCTTGCTACACTCGCCAATAGAATCTAGAAACAAGACACTTTCAATGAGGCAAACACTCTTATTCCTTCAGCAATGTGATCAAATATCACAATACTTTTATAGCAAAGTGTCCAACTGTCCTCAAATTCTGTGGGAAGATGTACACTATCAAAATAATTATTTTGGTGGCACTTCTACATTTGAAAGAAAATATCTTATTCCTAGAGTGTACGTGTTTGATGACAAAAATAAGATTCATTTTTGACTCACTCACTAAATAAAACTGTAGTGGTTCATACTTTTTAAAATGTGTCGACTAAAATAAAAAGCTTACAGGTCCTAACATTCCATTTAAGGAATGGGGATGTACCCCTTCGATATTGTTTGAAAACAATATTTTTTTGGCTAATGGGATGAACGGGAGAATAGACTAGGAATGCAGCAGACCTGTGAGCAAATATAGATCTTACACCCTCCTGCCACAAAATTTAGTGACGATCTGATCTCTGTGCTCAGTTTTTGCGTATTTGTTCCTTCACTTTTTAATCCCATACCCTTTCCCAGTCGCTTTGCTCCTCGACCGGGAATATTCCGCATCAATCATTCCCCCCCCCCCCCGAACCAAAATCGAAACCCATGAGCATCAATATTCATATATTGTAAGGAAAATCATATTTTGACCTTAAAGATGTGTGTGTTGTGTGTGAGGGTGGGTGGGTATGTGTGTTTGGGAAGGAGGCTATCCCCCTCCCCTCCCCATCCCCATTACTGTTTCGTGCTTTTAAATATTATCCTTTCAAAAAGAAAACAATCGTATTTAATCTAGTTTCTATGTTATTTTCATTGCAATATTGCCATACATGTACATGTAGAGCGCTGGGGGCGCTATCTTGAAAATTAGCCGCCTTTTTATATCAAGATATCGAAACATGATCATATCCTCAAACTAACCTCAGATTTCGATTCTCCATCCCGAAAAACCCTTATTTCCCAATTTTTAACATTCTTGGGAAGTTTAAAGTGGGTAAAAAGAAAATCCAAGATGGCCGCCGGCGGCCATTTTAGATTTTTGCGTATATCTAAAATTGCTCAGTGCTGACAGAGCTACAGCATGTGGATTGTTAAAATAGAAGGTCTGAACAGTCGATATCGATTTTTTTTTAAAAAACATTCAAATGCAACCTTAGGCCCAAAATCCGGGTTTGGCTGCCGGACTATGAATGCTTCCAGAATACCCGCCTTTGCTCTGAGCAAAGTACATGGCCTTTGATCTTTCCACACACACTGGCTAAATGTACTCCTTTTTTCTTTTTTTTTTTTTTGACAAAAAAAAAAAAAATTGAATAGGAGATAATAACAATGACTCTTTTTCAATCTTAAAAAGAGTCGTGAATGCTTCCACAATTCCCGCCTTTGCTCTGAGCAAAGTACATGGCCTTTGATCTTTCTACACACACTGGCTAAATGTACTCCTTTTTTTGAGAAAAAAAAAAAACCTTTGAATAGGAGATAATAACAATGACTCATTTTCAGTCTTAAAAAGAGTCGTGAATGCTTCCACAATTCCCGCCTTTGCTCTGAGCAAAGTACAAGGCCGTTTGAGTTTTCCCACACACATTGGCTAACTGTACTGACCCCTCCCCCCCCCCCCCCCCTCCCCCGAAATGGTTATGAGTCAAAGTCACCAACATCATCAAAATTGTTTCGTCCTTCTTTTTTTCCGAATGAAATGTTGGCCAGAGATGTATGATCTTTAGGTTGGAGGTTTGTTTGGATTCTTGTCCCCCTGAAATCAGCATTTCAGGAAGTCTTTCGGTAGGATTCGCGAAAGATTGTCAGCTTTAAATGTTAGCACGCACTGGGGAGGGGAAGTGATTACAATGCTTCCTCATTTCATGAATCTGAAGAGTCCCTTGACTGCTTCCTTAAATAAAGTTACAATGGAAATATCTGTTAGACATTAAGATTCAGATTGAGGGCAAGGTATTGTTTCAGTGAGAGTGGTGAAAGGATTTATTGTCACTTGATCTGATACCGTACTGATCGTTTATCTTAATTAAGTTTGGTGATTAACATTTTGTTCGTACAGCATGTATGAAGCATACAAACTTGACACATGCAGTATATATAGCGAAATTAACATTTTGATGTATTTCAGCCAGACTTATCCTGAATCATCCGTAGACAAGGAGGATCTACAAATTCTGTAGGGTACCTACCATTCGGAAGGGGGTGACTTGGGAGCCTCAGCTCAAGGCCCCAAATGGTATTACTTTTATTTTTGTGTTTTTGTTTTACTTTTAAAACTTTTTAAAAATGTATTGCTCCACTGTACACATATATCGTAGGTTATCATTCTTGGGGAATGATATCTCAATTTGATCAAGCAAGCCACCTTGCTCTCAAGGGGGCTCGGGAGCTCGGGGACACCACTCCTATATTAAATATTTTCATCTTATCTTGTTTTAATCAATATGCATGTCTAGGTTCTGACCAAACTTGGTAGGAATTATTCATATCATAAACTTTGTTATCAATAACAAGTTGCAACAACTGTTATAAGCTACTGAAATCCTTGTATCTGCTTGGCTGAAAGCAAATTTTTCAAGAAATATGGCAGTTGTTACTAAAAATAAGTTTTATGAAACATAATCCAGAAGGATATCAAAGTTGATAAGACAAGACACCTTGCCCCATTGTCGAAAATTAGAAATATTTTTACTTTAAAACATGTGGATAGGTTTAAATTAGACTTTTTTAATGTTCAAATATAGGACGTTTTCCGTCTATGGGACTTAGGGATAGCACCCCTTAAATACCTCGATCACAAATTTTCACATATCAGAATGTTGCCACGTTCTTAGAAAAATGTACCAGTTAGAACCCCCTCCTTTTTTTTTTCTTTTCTTGTTTGTCTCGTGTATACAACCCTATAGAAAAGGGGTTCTAAAAAGGGTTCTTTATTTTTTCAAGAACCCCAAACGGTTCCTTGTACAACCAGTAATGGTGCTACAAACACCTTTAGAACGCTTTAGAGAACCTTTATATTGTTTGATAATGGTTCTTTGAAGAACCTGTAGAGGTTCCAAAATTAATGTGCGACAAGAAAAGTTCTGATCAGCACCAACATTCTAAGAGTGCATAATTCAGGCGAAAACGCCATGGGGTTCCACTTATTTTAAATAGACCTGGATTTTTTTATTACTAAAATTAATGACCTGACCTATTTTCAGTATGTTCTTGTACATCACATAAAGTGTATTCATCACGCTTCTATTACTATCGAATTTCAAATGTAGTGGATTTTTTTTCTTCTAGTTATCATGTAAAAATAAACCCAAAATATTTAATTTTCAATTTTTTTGGAAAGGCTGAAAAATGAATAGATGATCCATCTAACGTTAAGGTCTATGACCTGACATATTCAAAAGTCAAAATGGTGGGATTACGAACTTTCAGATAAACAAACCTTCGAAAATGAAAAAATGAGTGCACTCTGATGGAAGGCAAGCTTCGAAACACTCCATTTGAGCTTGTATTTATCTGTGTGAATAGTGTGATTCATGAATTTGGCATGCCTTTCTTGTATAATGACTATCTTTGCTGCTGCAAAATCTCTATGGCAATCAAATGAAGAAAAAAAAATCATAAACGCTAAATTTCATACCAAATGTACAGAATTTTTTATCATCGTAATAGTATATAAGTGTAGCGATAGCAAATCGAAAGAGAAAGGCATTTTAATGTTAAATAATCAAGATAATTTGAAAGGGGAACTGTGTTCTAGATATTGTTTTTCTTTTTTAATTCACATTATATGCGATTTGGGATTATGAACTCGGGCTACCGACTGATTTTTATTCTTTTTTGATGAAAGTATTAAACATGCTCTTTTCAATAAAAAAACAGAAAAAAAAATCACTGTTTGGCATGGAACATTTACTGCAACTCGTTTAAGCAACAGCCATACTTAATAAAAACACTCATTGAAACAAAAGCCAGAAATTTGGGTCCACTTTGAAAATAGAAATGCATACTCTGCCTTTTTATTACTGAATTACCCAGTATTCAGTAATATGAACATCCCAAAATAATTGATATTTATATAGAAAGAACAAAATAGGCTTTAAAATTGTTCAGTTAAAATTCTTAATTATAATATTTGATGATAATTGAACTTGGAAAAGGCGTCGATCGTCACCTTCTCAAAGTAATGTGCAGGACATCATATAATCACACTTGCCCGATGAATCAAAAAAGCAACTAACGGGAACCTCTAGAACAAGATAATAATTAAATAATTCCAGAGGTCACACATAATTTTGCTATATGAAATTCCTTTTTTTTTCATTTTTAAAGACATTGGTTAACATTGTTATGATTTTTAAAAAATCCTGTTTTGTTACTTAAAAATGGGATAAACATTAAGGTTATAGTGTAAAAATACCAGTCTGAAAGTTTCAAATTATAATATCCACAGGAAGTATTTTTAAATATCAAAAATGTAAACCAATGTTTGAAAAATATACGAGGGTCAGCTGCACAGAATAGACATGAGGAGTGCGCATGCGCGTGTGACTCACCTTACCGTACTGTGTGTACTGGCGAATCACGCGGCGGGAGGCACATAACGGCATTTTCAAATTCAAGCAAATTGGTCATCTTAGTGATTGTCTCGTGAGACGAAGGATAATAAAATCGCCGTTTGCGTCTAACTTACATTTTTACATTCCAAATTATGGTTGGTTTCAGGGGGTTTGAGTACAAATACAAGTACACATGTTTCATCTTAATTTGAGAATTTGTTTAATCAGCTACTCACAAAGTTAGCCAATGCCTTTAAACAAACAAAATCAATGGGGAAAAAATAAAGGAGAAATGTGTATTTCTGTATAGGTCCTTCTTCTGGCAACCTTTATAAATGTTGTAACCTCTCAAAATCTCTGCGTTAGTCCACTGCCTCAAAGTAGATATTCATTGATTTAAGAACTGACTCAGTTTTCATAATTGCGTAGGTGAAGCTTGGATTGAACAAGTTTGTCAAAATACATCGCTTAGAAATATTCGAAGTATTAATTATTATCAGTTAGCAGGCGCTAGAATACAGCCCCGACATAGCACCTGAAGAACTCTCCAAACACCGCTGAGATGTGTGACGTCACGGGCGGGATGTTAATTACACAAGCAGACGATGTCCCATACCATCTCACACATTTTCAGTGCCTCTTTTTTCGTCCTCTATTCAGTTATTTCTTTCACGTCATTAGCGCCAGTGTAAATGTTTAATCTATTCTTTTCCCTAAACCCCGTGCACGGTATCATTTAGATGGAAAATGAGGCGTTAAAGTGATAAAGGAATCGACAAAATAGACGCAATTGCATTTTCAGCTGCACACACTGCGCTATGTTTGGCGTTTCAAGAGGGAGCGACTACCGTCCATGCAATCATTCGGCGGTCTTTTCAATTTGAAAGTGTGGCTTCTTTGATTATTCATTAACTCTTATCCTGTATGTTTACAAAAATGAGATTTCAGTTATTAGAATTGGTTTCATTTCCCTTTTAGAATTGTGTGAAAATGAGCACGTAAAATACAGTTCATTCTTTAGTATTTGAGAAATAATTGCACTGCAATTATGTTCATTCTGTATGGGAAGTCGTCTGCTTGGACAGGGTTGAACCCGTTCGTGACGTCAGTAAAACATCGTTATGTTTTTTGGGCGAATCACTCCTATTTCACAGATGCTGGGAGGTGGTTTTATTTGTATCATTTTTAAATTACCTGATACGTAGTTGACGTAAAACTGATACGATTGCTATCTGTTCGCTATCCAGTTTCTAGTGATACATCATATGCCATATTTGTGATTTTGTTTGAATGTGCACATCAAATCTCGAAAGTGACTGACAAATATTATTTTTCATCTTCACACTTTCCTCAAAATGTCTTTGTTATAAAAACGTGAGGACATCTCTGTTTAGTATTTTACGTATTCTGAATTTACGAAAATAGAAAGAAATATGAAGGAACAACATTATATTTCAGACGATAGAATCACCTTTTCTACACTGTCACTAGAAAATTGCTCTGAATAAGATAAACAGACGATCGAAATAAAACTGTTACAATACAACAATTCTTGGTTTCAAAATAACAGAAAAATTTAACAATTATTTATTGGGTTATTTGTTTACATCAAGTTTGGCCAAAAAAAAAAAATACACTTTGTATTTCAAGCAAGAATTATGTACTGTATATGATAAATGAATCTAATACCTCCGGGTTTCAATTATTATGACGTTTAACAGTCTATGAGAGTTCTACACAGTGGAGGTAGTTCAGTGTTCGTGGAAGCGGTATTATCGGCCGTCACCGATTCGTAGGCCTGGTTCAATGATGTCGGGTAAACCACATGAGTCGGATGTCGGGTAACTCCGATGAGTCGGATATCTTGCTAGAGTGTGAAGATACGATGGAGCATGGAGCAACTGAGGTACCTCTACGATACACTGGATGGTACTAGGATGCCTCAAGGATGCCTCAAGGATGATTCAAGGATGAATCAAGGACAAGATCAAGGACAGGATGCACCAAGGATAGGATGCGAGTCTATCTCTAATCTACATTGTTTCCTGGTCCGGTCTCGACTGTGGTGCCGCCGCGGCGTTCTGTGTCACGACCTGATTTCAAATCCCCCAAAAATCTCAACGTGCGAACCCAACAGTGATCGCCTGACATAGCATCGGGGATCCCTAGCCTAACGCCTCTCGTGACGTGCACTCTCGCCTCGGACACTTACGGACAACCTTCCTCAAATGTATCCGGAAATGCTCTGCCCTCCTCCCTTTCGCTTCCTTACGAAGGAAAATTCAGTTCCACACCACACCCAATCTCCTAACCAATCACGCTTTCACAATGTCCTAACTTATTATTGTTTCCTAGCGACACTCACTCAACGCTTGACCACACTCTGGTGCTTGCAGCGGCACGCAGTCCTCGTGCAAGGCACGCATTGATTGCTTGCAGGTGTATTTTCAATGAATCATGCAAAAGAAAAAAGAAAACATTTCAAACACTCGCATGTTGCCCTCTCTGCGAGCTAATTCTAAAGATGGCTCATTACGGTCAGAAACCTAGACTTCTCGAGAATATAAAAGGAATTCAAAATGAATTAACAAGAGGGAAATAAATATTGGCAATCTTGTGACATACACTAATTTGAAATGAATTTTAATAGATTATTCCTTATTTTAGAATAGATTTACAGTTTGGTTAAAAACTACACTTTTTCTTATTAATGACATATTTCAAGGGACTAGTGACAAGAGAGAGAGAGAGAAAACAAAAACACTCCACGGATATGAAACCTAGAATGGATTGACCTATATTGGATTCACACCCTACTGTAAAATTGCATGCCTCCCTGTAGAGAATAAAAACGAATTCTACACTATAAGATAAGACATGACATTCAACTTGAAGGAATAGAATCCTTATTTTTGAAAATTATGGATCATAAACATAAAAATAGAATAGTTGGGGTGATATATAGACCACCTAGTAATGCAACTGATATATTTTTAGAAAATTTTGAATCATGTATCGAACTAATATCTCGTGAAAACAAAGATATACACATCACTGGAGACTTTAATATTGATCTTTCCTTACCTCTAACCGCATTGGCCCAGCAATTTATCAATTTATTGTCATCACTTTCCTTAAAACCCCTCATCAACAAACCAACCAAGATTACAAACCAAACACATACTGTAATCGATAATATTGTCAGCAACGTATTAGATGACAAATTCAATGGAATAATCTATTATGATATATCAGATCATTTACCAGTATTCACAATATGTCAAAAGGACAATCCCTTACATAAACCCAGTGCTAAAGAACATATAATACGACGCAAAGAAACTAAACGTAATATAGAATCTCTAATGACAGACTTGAGTGAAGAAGATTGGGAAGATATTTATATCGAAAGAGATTTGAATAAATCATATGAAAAATTCATCCAAAAACTTCTTTACTATTATGATAAAAAAAAAAATCAAGAATTGCATCGAGTAAAAGGAAAAACAAACCTTGGATTACTCCAGCTATAATCAAATCCATATATACTCGAAATCGCTTGTACAAAATATCACTTAAATCATCTACAACCGAAAATCAAAATAAATATAAAAAGTACCGCAATAAATTAACATCTTTGATTCGATTAGCTCGCAAATTATATTTCTCTAATAAAATTGAAAACATTAAAGATAATAATATTAAGAAAGCGATCACAAATATTGAGATGATTACATCAATGGAAAGCTATCAACCCCAAAAATAATGTTGAGTGGTGTTCAACCACAAAACAAGTTCAGAAAGGTGAATTTCAGCTACTAAACTTCAACAAAATCTCGAAGTCAGAAGCGCCGGGTCGCACGCAGAAACCAAGGGCCTCGATGGTGACGTCACGAAAGGGGATTGCATGCGCCGGTGGAAGTAGTGGCAATGCTGTGCCTATGTAAAAGTGCCTTCTTATAACGAGCTTAGATTGTCATTGTAAATTCATAAATGGGATAATGTGAAAGACTTCATGTTTTTATTTGAATGAAGAAACACAAAACAACATATTCAGTAGCTGACTTTTTTCATATGGTCACAGTTTCCTTTTTGTAGAGTTTTAAGGCGAGTTTACTGTCTCGGAAAACAAGGTGCAATCACCATCGAACCTACACGTACGAATAGTAAAATAATATTAGATGGGTTTCGTTGGTCTGCAGGATCAATTATGTGAATCAGTAATTCCTAGAACTATGATCATACTTATCATTCATATGTGTGACTGCCTCAAAAGGATGCAGTACCCAACAACAGCAAAACATTTGAAATATATATATCAAACTTGATACAGAGATCTCCAGCTGACGACGTCGTTGTTGAACGATATTCATCCGCGAGTGATTCGACTCCTGCCTGGACGTTTTTGCAGAAAGCGGATTCTCGGCTGGGAGACCAGCCGGCTAGTCCCTGCGGTGGCTTAATACATATTGCGCTGGCTTGTGCAAACCACCAACCAAAGCTCGCTGGGTACACACACTAAACACTTTTTGTTTTCGACACACGCGCTTTACACACGCTACACACCATGCTATACTATACACACACGCGCTACGTTCTTCATGCACTTTCTGTACGACCGGCTGGCCGGATCCACTTTCAGAGCAAGCTCTCTTGTAATCTCACCAAATTCGACACACACCAAAAAAATAATGGTGAAAATATCAATTAATTTCGCATTGTTAGAATGCATATATCATAATTCTAAACCAGATAATTGATATTCACACTATGAACTATACGGAGAAGGGAAAGCATTGATCATAGAGTTCTGAATTATTGGACTTTTCAGGCTTTGGAAAAAAAACTCAAGAAATCTCTCTCTCTCTCTCTCTCTCTCTCTGCACATGCTTTGTATGGAACATCCCCTTTCGTGACGTCACGCATAGTGGACTTGTTCCGTGACTGGTTTTCCAGGCTGACTGAGGAGGGTATTTCTCGACATTTCAGTTAAGGATATCCAGGAGCAAGAAGACTTTTGTGATTTGCCATGTGAATAAACACCTTATGAATAGCATATGCTTTGCATAGATACCAAATTCATGGACATTTATTGCCTTCTTATATCTACTTTAATGTTTGTAATACTACACGTGAAAACGGTTGTTGTTATCGATAACGTGCGATATGGGGCTGTACATGGCACGTACTACAATACGTGCGCGTGCTTTGTTTCGGTACTGAAAGTTCTTCGTAAGTATTATTCTTTGGTACCGCCTACCGGCACTTCTGCAGGATATGCCTCACCTATCATGCCTATGGCCTATAGTGCATGGATCCATGCCTAGTGTGCCTAGTCTATCTGTGGTCTATAGTATGTTATGTGCACCACAGACACTATGAACATGGCAGACAAAGAAAGCTGGCAAAATAAACAACCTCTCATTCTACCCTTCACAATGGTTCTGGTAGTCAAAAGAACATCCTTCACTGCTATTATGTTTAATCATTTAGTTCCAGGTGAATATGCATGTGGCACCTGTTCCACATATTTTAGACAATAGCAGTGAAGGGATATTCTTTTGACTACCAGAACCATTGTAAAGGGTATAGAATGAGGGGTGGTTTATTTTGTCCGCTTTCTTTGTCCGTCATGTTCATAGTGAGAGATTCTGTGATATAGGATCTCTTTCATGTTCGATGTGCACATACTGACGTCTGCAGCCGCTGCATGCACTGCACTGTGCATACCGGCCGTGCTCGCGTGCATTTACATGAAAAATGCCACGCCCATTACATGCATGACAAAATAGCGACCTTCGTAAAGTGAGAAAAAATAATGAGCTCTGATCAATAGTGTATTGTGATGTGGACGGGTGATACTTGCTTTATGCAAAACAAGTTATGATATAACAATAATTATGATTATTTTTGGTCACCTATGTAATTTTTGTCAATCATAATTATTTTTTGTGAATCACTGACCACTCAACTTCGTTTCTATCCAGACCAAACCATACAGACTCTCATTTTATTCCAATTTTCTGCTCTGAGGAAAAAAATATTTTTCGGAAATAAAGAATATACATAACTGGCCGCTTTCCATTTCATTACCAGGTCAAAAAATAATTTTCTCAAAAATATCCTCCTCAACCTTCTGAGGGTTCAAACACCAGTCCAAATGAATTCATCAACGAATCATATTTTCGACGATATTTTATTGGAATATCAAATTCAAGTAAGAGATCTTCAAATAATTTTACCAAATCAAAACCTCTATACAAATTAATAATATTAACAATACCTCTAAACATCTCAAAACTGGACCCTAAATGGCGTAAACGTAAAATTTACCCCTAACATGCCTTACATGCCTAAATGGAATCACCGGCGTAGGAAAATGTACCAAAAAAAGGTCGAAGAAATCCTATTTCTCAAAAATTGTCAAATGTAAGACTAAAAACACCCCCTTTTCCCAGAAACGTCGAATGTAAGACTAAAAAACGGCGTCGACGCCTTGGATCAGAAATTCGACCCTTTTATGCCGCTTTTTTTTGGGGGGGGGGGTACCACCAAAGATTGGTACCACTCCAATCTGCGATCCGGGGATCTCCCCCCCCCCCTCCCCGTAAAGCGCATAGAGAATTAAGTGTTAAATATTATGCGCTAAATAACTGAAAGTTATTATTATCATTATCTACCATTTAAAGACCTCCCTCTTCACATAAATTACATAATAAAGCCTTTTAAGCAAATCATTTCCATGTATAAAAGATCAAGTATCCAAATTCTTTTTTTAAAGGATGTGACAGTGCATGCTATGCAGCTGTTCATTGGGGTACAGTTATATGGGATTTAACTTTAGGATGTGATTTGGGTAGAGGCCAACCTCCAAAGTCAAGAGGGCAGTACTGATGTCCAGCACATGTCCCTTTCATAAATCCTTGATATGATTTATTCACATTTTATTATATATGGAGAAGGGAAAGAAGAGTAGTTAGCTGCAGATATTCGACAGAACAACATCCTAACTCATTGAGTGTCGTATCACTCTCTTATTGTACGATTGTGAGAGGAACCTAATAAAGCAAGTTGTACATACTGTACACGAAAGTTGTCAAGAGTTATTCTTATTCGAGTCAACGGGGTTTCTTCATCACAAAGGAAATAGGTACATCAATACATAGAACAAAAAAATAATGTAGAAGCTGGGGCATACTAGAAAACAAGATTAAGCCACCGTTATCATGATTATTTTTTCCGAATAAAGATAGATTCCTCTGCCTCCAAATATTTGTAGCTCGTTCAATTTTTTCAACCTTGAAGGAAAATTAAGTTCATACAGACATCTAGTTTGCAGGGACAAAGTTACTCCCAACCAGTGCTTTAAACTCCTTTACTTTCCACTTTAACCCTTTCTCCTAAAAAGAGATTATTTGCCTGTCTTTCAAACTTCCAATATGAGTTGCTTCAGACTTTCACATATCTATTTGACAGCCTAAGAAACTATCAAAATAGTGCACAATAACAATTCCAATAATTCATCGTTTAAAAAACGAATGGTATTGTCAGCAAATTAATTTATAATCTTTTCTATACCCATTTTAACACCTCTCATGCAGGTGTGGATTATCTTGAACAGATGAATAGCTACAGCTAATATTTCAGTTGCCAATACACATGATACAAATAAATTGAGTTAAATAGGGCACCCTTGGAATATGTCTCTTATCATTAACTGTGAAGGGTTTGGTTATAGCAGTCCATTATAATGCCTAAATAAGTCTTTCATTATAAAAGGTTTTGAATAAAATTTATAAAATTCTGACCAAGATTAAAATGTTTCATTGATTCAAATAAAGATCCATGCTCAGTCCTATCAAAAGCCTATTCAAAACTATTAAAACTGTTGATCCAGGAACATGAAACAAATTATTCAATCACATCTATACGAATATTTGCACTAATAAAGAATCTGTGTTGATCTGAATTGATTCAAGTATTAATTAACTAACTTATCATTTAATCAACTTTTTTTTTCAATCTATGAATCAACAATTTAGCTATCAATTTATAATCTACTTTTGTAATGAGATTGGCCTACCTTCCTTTGGTAAGAGGGTTAATACCCCCAAAAAAGTCTACAGTCAGAAAAGGCCTCGTCATCTGATTACTTCGAAATATTTCAGGGAATTTTCATAACCGTGGATAGCCCAATTAGGTCTCTTCTATCACATGGCACCAATTAAAATATTTTAAAATATTTCACGCTTGAGTGAGAAAAGTAAGTTTTGTGGAAGGGTGCAAACTTCAGTCTTGACAAGAATTTATTATTTCTGCTTGTTGGTATCAGGAAGCTTCAAGCGTGGTGCACACTGCAAAGACTTATAAATTTTCCATTTCTAATGGTTTCACAGCAATTTATGAGGAATATCCTTGACTGTGTATATATTCTGACATATTCCATAAACTTGTCATGCATGAGTAGGCTATGATTGAATACTTTATTTATTATATTCAAATCATTCTTTTTCGTAAGTTTTGACATTTAAAGATGGCATACTTCGGATGTCAGGAAAATGGCCATGCAAAAAGATCAAGCAATCATTCAACCACTCTTACCAGTCAGTCAATGAATTATTAATCAGCCAATATGTCAATAAATCCATCAATTAATAATAAAAAAAACAACCAATGATACACTCTTTCAATCAAAAAGAAAAGTGAGTTGACGCGAATGAATAACAGCAATTTGCAATGCAAACATGCAAGTATTTCATGACCATTCCTGTTTACTTTAGTGCAGTGATACAAATGATGTATTCGATCACTGAATTGGCTCTATTTGGGCACCTTGCTTGCCGAATTTGTTTGCTGTCCGAAACTAACATGTTTCACTGATTAAGACCCATGATAAACGGATACCGCAGAGGCCTATTCTGTTCCAAAAGGGCCCAAAGGACCAGCTACTCACTACAGTCAAGAAGACTGCTATGAATTATTTCCTTGGGGTAACAGGACAGTGTTAACTTTCTTTTTCAATGATGCAGTACAATGATAAACTGTAGTTAACTTTTGATAGTAAAATTTGTCCCAGTCCCCACATTCTGATTTATAAGGGACCAAATGTATTGTAAGTGATCAATGAGCACCAGACTACAGCTCTATGACTATTTCTTTTCCAAAGTTAATTGAAAGTTACTTGTCAAATTAATTAATATTACATCAATCAGGGGGCACCTGAAAGGACCTGCGAGCATTGAATTAATTTTAACGGCCCAGTGGGACTTTGCATAAAAACCTTGTATTTACTTTTTACTATAAATTATCGAAATATATACTGTGACCTGTGCTGAACCCATTTTTTTGGATTCATGGATAACAAAACGATACGCTCTGGGCACTTACATCATGCATTCAACGGTTTTAGATCCATTTTCCGGAATATATCATAAATATGCATGGGCCTATGAAAGGGCACATTGTCATGTCGTCTTGCTTGAAATTATGAAATTAATAATACCTGATTTTTTAAAACTTTGTTTGCTAAAATCGTACACCTTTCGGGGGGTGTCACAGGCTTTGTAGACCATGTCCCAATTATACGTAGTTTCTTGTGTAATACAATTCAGCCATAAGAAGGGAAAAACAAAGATTTTCACCTTTCCACATAAACTCTTTGATAATGAGGAATTCATTCTAAAAGGGGAATACTCGTGTTTAAAAACATTTGGTTGCAAATACTCCTAGGTTTACAATATTCCAAACTATGTAAGACCTTTTTTACCCTATATACACTGTCAAAGACTTATGTGTTACACAAAAGCATACCAGGTACGGTTTTGCAAATGGCGGAATTCAGTGCCAGATATCTTGATAATAACATCTTTCATTTCAAAATCTTTATATTCCTGGTTGTTTATTTATCCTTCTGAACATCTTTATGCAATACAGAAATCAAAATCCCAATTTATTCAATCAAGCGTCCACGAAGTTACCAAATTCATTTAACCCTATAAAGGGATAATATGAGCATATCTCTCCTGTTCTCCACAGAGAAGCTGCACTGGTTGCCAATCAAAATCATTTATGAAAGGTTATAAATGGATTGGCACCTACAAAATCTTGTAATGCCTTACACACCAGCTCATATATCACATCAGTATCTCCTTTAGATAACCAAAGACAAGAGTTGCCTGCGGAGAAAGAGCTGTCTCATCTGCAGCACCTCCTCTATGGAATATTCTACCAATGATGTTGAAAAAACATCCTTATAAACCTTCAAATCCAAGTTCTTCTTCTTCTTCTTCTCGAGTCACTACACATGCAAGTCCTGTCCAGTCCACTGCAGAACGCAGGATCTGGCTTTGGCGTTGAAAACCTCCACATCATTGAAAGTGTTTCTTGTAGGAAGGGGCAGACCAAAAGGTGTTGCATCGTCTGATCTTCCTCACAGTCGCAAGTAGTTTCTCTATCCCTATTATAGCCCCATTTCTGCATGAGGACTTCGCATTGTCCTGTTCCGGTCCGTAGACAATTGGACCAACATGACCAAGTGAATCGCTCCCTCCGGATTCAAGTAAGGCATGGCCCACTTAATTGGTCATGTCTGACTGGGGGTGATGTCATCCTTCGACTATGTGGGCGGTGCCGTCAAGGGATTCAGTTGAATGGAGAAAACTACCCCCCCCCCCCCTCCCCCTTAATTCTGCTGTCTTGTGATTTTTTTATTATTATTTTTTATTTTTTTACTCTTTGGATCACATTGAATATAGCGCGGATTTTTTTTCATAAAAGTTCTTTGGTTTAATTCCAAGTACCATATCGTTGATAGTAGCACATCACATTTTATTGCAAGAAGCGCCCTATCCCCTTACTTACTTACGATTTTAATCATTCTATACCATGGTCACGGTGGTCACGATCCACGATCCACGATAAAACTTATACGTAGAATAGATAAAATGAATAATCGATGAATAATATAAAATAAATGTAAATAATCGGTAGCGGATGTGAACATAGTGATATCATTGCGCTTCACAGTCGCTTCAAAAAGAATAAAGTGAGCAACACATTTTAACACTGGTGGGTATAGATTGTTCCTCAAGTCAAAGCCATGGTGTCTAATTGGTTTATGCGTTATTAATAATTTTGTTTTTGTTAGGTGGAAATTTCCAGAAGTACGGGTAAGGTATATGAGAATTGTACTGTTAAGATAACATTGTTTACCGTGTTAAATCAATTTTGAAATGACAAAAGAGGGAACCGGGTAAACCAGGGCAACATCTGCGTGAACCAGGACAACATCTCCATTCTAAAATTAACACCATCGGCGTAAATTCCCCCCACTTTTTCGAGAGGGAGGGGGGATTTGTACAGCCATCCCACTTTTTAAGGAAGAAGTGATATTTTGATTAATCAGTTAGTAAAATCAAAGAATATATATATTCACGAAGAACCCTCAGTACCGAAATAAAGCACGCGTACGTATTTACATAGTACATGGTACGTGGTACAGCCCCATATCGCGCGTCATCGATAACAACAAACGGTTTCACATTACAAACATTACAAAAATTGGCCAAAAGCATGCATATTCCCGGGGATTTAGGGGGGCCTATTGGACCCATCGAGGTTCAATTATATATTTTCAGAGTTTGAAATTATACGTGAATCACCTTTTCCACATATTAAGATAAATCCTAGGGGAATTCTCTTAATTGCAAATCCCCTGTTTTTGTGTATTAACCTATGGCTAGAGGGTCAAAAGCATGCATAGTACCCGAAATTTATGGGGAGTCTTTGAATTTTTTTGAGCCTTTAATAATCTTTTCCAAAGTCTCAAATTACATATAAATCACATTTGAAATAAATTCAAAGTAGGAATAGGGGAACTATAATTATTTTTAAATTCCTTGTTTTCGCGTGTAAACCTATTGCAGGCAAGATTTTTTAAAGCAAAAAATATTTTCTAGTCAAAAGCGACACGATTCTAGTGATCATGACCAGAATTCTAGTAACTTATTTGACTAGAACACGGGATCCCATGGGCATTTACTCCTTTCTTGTCAAATGTATCTACATTCCAGTGAAAATGGTCGGTTTTCTAGTACAAATTGTCCAGACTTTTACCAAAATACTAGCCAATTTTACTAGAATCAATTTAAGTTAGTGTTGATGCCTGTATGATTCAATAGACTAGTCAAATCTTTGTACTAAGATCTATATACATGTAGTGCATTTTGTCTAGTAATGTGTCACTTTTGACTAAAGTAGTACTAGTCTGTCAAATTCGACTAGATTTGTTTTTAGAGTGCAGGTTTGCCGTACAAGGTAAAAATGAGAGAACTTATAATCCTCTTATTAGCTGATTCCACGAGTGCGCCTATTTACTGTCGTGTTGGGATCGGATTTATTTTGGTTCTTCCAGCGTAGAGAATATATAATTCACGAAAACGCAAAGTCAGTTTAAGGATAGAGTTACAACATTTATTCAGGTGATGAACAAGTCCAATATAAGGATGACAAACAGAATTCTAGAGTCAGTCTGATGGTGACCGTGCTCTGATGATGTCTTAATGTTTCGGGGTCCAAGTTCTAAGTCCCTTCCTATAGAAAAACTTCCTAGCAGGTAACTTTTTGTGAGGCCTCACTTCACTGGAGTAACTAACTTCTAACATTCTTATTGGTCTAAGATATCTGTCAATTATAGTTGCTATGGGACTTTGGGGGAGTGGTGAAGGAAGATGTAATGAGTCGGGTTGGTCCTGTGAGTCATCACGGGGTCATCGCCCATGGGACAAAGAACTCATTAATGTTGCTTATATAATCTTTTAGGGATGCTTGTTTATGGTTAATAGTGTTGGGTCAGAATAATAGAAGGTCTGTGTAATTTTGGAATTGGAGTTTAATCCATGCTTAGATCAAAGGGTAACAAAGGGTAGTAAAAATACAATAGTGGATAATCTCAGGAAATGGGGGCAATAAAACATGTAGTCAGGAATTGGGGCTAAGGGAATAAACAAAGAGTTGACACCTACTACATAACATCCCCTTTCTTTGGAAAATGAGGCTCTCTCCCCTTCTTAAAAAATACACTGCATGGAATTGCATAGATACAAATAGATATAGAAGTTACAAAAGATTGAAATATCAAACAACTTGACTGAAATAACAAGGGCTATAGTAAATGAAACCAGGATAAAATTTACTGTCCACTTCATTCTGGCTCTCTCTCTCTCTCTCTTTCAACCCTTCTGCTCATGAAATATATGAGATACGACTTCCCTCATACGTTTTAAGATCGCATGAATTAATTGGTTAAAGAACTTGAAGGATTTAAAAGAATAACCTAACAATCGCTCTACTCTTACAAATATCTGGCATGATTACATGTATGTCACTGTATAGGAAAAGTTTAAAAATAAAGGTAAACTGAAGCAAATATAGCAATTATATAACTCAAAACAGGAAATGAAATATATACATTGCATCAAACTAGCCTGTACAGATTAATGCATTAAAAGACATTGAATTAGAAGACAGATATGAATAGTATCGAAAATCTGCAGAAGACAAGGTTGTCACCAAACCATATTACTTCCAAAATGGTAGTCAAAGAAGAGTCTTTAAGGAACATAAAAGCATACATAGTAGATAATATCAACATAAAACCATAAAAGGTACATAAATCAATATCTGTGCATTGTAAAGTTATCCGACATAAAACTTTAAGAAAGAAAGAAAATTTGAACTTCAAGATATAATGAACTGGATGTAGTGATGAATTCTCACATCGCATCAACATGATAGGGGGAAAGGTGACAAGAGCGCTCTAGGAAATGACAGTTTTCTATGCTTAAACAGGCCTGTGTACTCCAAATGAAGCATTAACATAGAATTTAATTTACTACCAATCCTATCCTGTCAAAGTAATCCTTCCATAACCATGTTAAACCCAAGAACAAATTTAACAAGTGCTTCTAAACTTGCTGAAGGAGATCATTCCAAGTTAAATTAAACTTGTCAAGTTGGCCAAACTGGCGCATGATTCAAATACTTGTTCAAAATTAAAGCACACACACAAAATTTTATAACATGTCAAAGATAGATGTAAATCACTGTAACACAATAAACTAGAAGAAATCAAATTAATACAATACAGTATCATGACAATACTCATACTATAGAGTATTCATAGGACATATAATCGTCTGAGGAATCTTTGGGGAGTACCTGTCACTGGAATGAATCGTTTAGTAAGTATTTGTCTGATCAGTTCGTCAGTGTCATTGTACAGTCCAATATTCCACCAAAATCTAATTTGTGTGGGTTTACTGCCACATTGTTTGTCAAATGATGTTAAAACCTGTAACTGTCCGTCTTTGAATCGTCCTCTGTGAAGTGTCATGTGTTTGTCATAAGGGGCGGTCATCAGTAGCTCAAGTTGTCTGTCCAAGTCCAGTTTGGTCAGAGGGGTGGGAGAGGCGATCCCATTGTTTTCTGTGATGGTATTCAGGTAGTCTGAAGTCTCGACTGGGTCGGAAACCTGAGAATACTCTGCTTGAGCGACTCGGAATTCAGGCAATTTTTCATCATTTTCATCGATGAATGTAATAGAGTTTTCGCACCCTTGTTCCTCATCTGCAGAATTTTTTCCTAATGCTTCCTTCAGTTTTTGAATGTGCGTTATGTTCTGTTTCTCATTAGATGCCCTCATAAAGCATGGTTTAAGTCTCTTGTAGTTGAAGACATCACGAAGAACCTCGCCTTTCATAGTAGCAAGAATGTAATGGGTTCTATCAACTACATCATGGATAACAAGCGGGCCGCACCATTCAGCCGCAATTTTCCTCGAATTTGCAGTGAGTGAGGATGAGGTTGGCTTGTACAGGTAAACGAGCTGGCCAACGGAGTAGATGGGGGTTTTGTCAAGCTTATTTGAAATCTTTGCGTTTTGTCTTTCTTGTTCTTTTCTCTGCAATGTCAGCATTGTTTTTGAAATTTGGCCAAATTTCTTTTTGAGGTGATCTACATATTCCTCATACGAGGATGAGAGGCTTGACATTGGGTCAAAGGACAAGTTAGATAGATTGGGGGGTTCTCGGCCAAACACAAGTTCGTATGGGCTGTGGTCACCAAGATGGGAAGAGGAGAAGGAATGCATAGCATGTAGTCGACACAAATCTCACCAAATCTGAACCAAACTGGTTGAGGTTCACCTTCAGGAAGTTTGAAAGGGTTTGAATCTGTCTCTCTGCGTGTAGACTCCCATGATTTTCTACACTAATGACTTTGCGGTCGATGTTGAGAGTCGTGCATAGAGCGGTCAGTAGCTTACCAGTCAGGGAAGTCGCTGCGTCTGTCACTAGACATGATGGCGGTCCAAAAATGCTGATTACTTTTTGGATAAGCGCCTCACAGATTGTTTCTGCATCGAGAGTCTTCAAAGGCGCGCAAATGACAAAACGTGTTATCTCATCACATATTACCATCAAGTGTCGAAATCCAGTCAGTGAAGTCGGCATAGTCTTAAAGTCAAGACTTATGCGGTCAAATGGTCTGTAAGAGTCAGGTATGCGGGTGTGAAAGGGACGTAGTCGGTCTGGCTTGCCTTTGAATTGTTGGCAGCGCATGCATGCCTTCACATAGTTGTTAATTCTCTCAAACATATTGGGCATGTAGAAGTTACGTCTAATTGTCAAGTATGTTCGTTGTGTCCCTTGGTGATTGCTGATCGAGTAAAGTATCATGATGTTGTGATATAATCATGTCAGTCAGGGTCTCAGGAATGGCAAGCTGTAGTCTGAAGTCATCGTCTTTCGTGAAGAAAAGTCTGAACAGCACACCGTCACAGAGAATGTACTCCTCTGCTTTCAGCCTAATTGTTTTCGCAGCTTTCTTGTCACTAGGCAGAATGTTGTGTGCTAAAAAGTCGTATACAGGCTTAAAGAATGGAGAAGTCTCCTGTTCAGTCTTCAGTTTTCTCATGTCAATGGGCAGGTTATAGTCCCTAATTATCTTCCGTTTAATTAAGTCAGTGATTTTGTCTAGCTCATGCTGCTTAGGAATATGCCTAGCCTCGATATTGTTTATTTTGGAGGTCAATGGCCTAGGAGGAGTGTAGAGGTCAGAGGGAACGTCACGATGATGGTCATGATGGTCATTAGAGGTTTTATGTGTGTCATTGCATCTGTCAACTAGCCTGGGTTCTGTTGGAGTAACAGGAGTAGTTGGAGTTTGTTTTGTCGGAGGGAACACGCGATTCCAATCCAGTGAAGGGAAGGGAAGGTTATCATGTCGTGGGCGCGGAAGGGGTGTGTCATGTCTGGGATCTTGTTTTTGTGTCACTGGTCGATCAAGGATAATAGTAGGTTTCAATGAGGGTGTCTCCGTTTGCCTTTGCTGTTCAGCTGGTTTGTTAGTTGGTCTGGGTAGGGGAGAATCATTATTTACAGGGGCCTGTTCACATTTCTTAGATCGTTCGGATAAATTTCTGGGACAGAAATGCCCATCTTCTTAGCGTAGGCTCGAGTGACCCTACGGTCAATGGGCTGAACGGGGTTGAGGGTGTTCATGTCAATTAAATCATTCTCATCAAACAAACAGTAAGATATTGGTATCACTCTATCAATTTCAGAACCATCTTCATTTGGTGCTCTAGAGAGAAAGTCCGCCAAAACTAGCTCGGTTCCCTTCTTGTATCCGACTTTAAAGGAGTATTCGGACAATTTCAGAATCAATTTCTGTAATCTGTTTGTGCAAGGGGCTTCCTTTGATTTCAGAATTTGAACAATTGAGCTGTGGTCAACGAATGCATTGAATTCGCATCCCTTCAACAAGTGTTTGAAAGCTGTGACATTGATAAGTAGTCCAAATAGCTCTAACTCCGTCACGCTGTAACGCTTGCATGCGTCTGGGAGTACTTTAGAGTAATACCCAATAATCTGTTCCCTACCATTTATGATTTGTGTGAGATACGAACCGGTTGTAGTCCGAGAAGTATCACTATACAGTGAAAAGCGTCCGGTACTTTGGGGCATATGAAGAACGGGGGGTTTTGTCATTAACTCCTTGATCTTGTTAAAAGCAGTCTCGTGTTCGGCAGTCCAAAGAAATTTGTCGGTCATCGGTCTGAAGCATGCCTCTCCCTGAGGAGTGATCATGATCCTGTGTCCCATGTACTCTACATCATTCCGAAACAATTTACATTTCTTGGGGCTAACTTTCAGTCCGTTGGTCGCTAAGGCTCTTAACACGTCAGTCAAATGAGTCATGTGGGAGGCTTTATCTGGGCTGAAGAGGATAATGTCATCATGATGGGCAATGCAATAACTCCTTGAATTGGGGATAGTTCCTAAAATTTCATCAATTTTGGCCTGGAAAATCGCAGGTGACACATTAAGTCCCTGGGCTAAGCGCTTATAATAGTAATGCTTTCCTCCGTGGTAGGATGCAATACCAGTGTACTTTTGAGCAGACTTGGATAGGGGAATACAATGAAATGCAGATTTGAGATCTACGACACTAAGGACCTTTGTGTTTGCATTCCCAATTCTTTTGAGGGTTTCCGAAAACAGAGGAAAAGGGTGATTTCTCCTCTTTATGCGTGATTTCAGGTATCGAAAGTCAGTCACAACTCTCTTCTCAGGGCTGTTTCTTTTTGACAGAAGAAGAACAGGGGAAGTGTAGGACTGATGGCCTATTTCTAATATTCCTAGTTTCACAAGTTTCCCTAACTCTTTTTCAATGGTGGTCTTGTCATTTTCGGTCGCAAAGTACGGTCGTATGAAGAAAGGTTCGTCATTTGTCAATTCTACGTCAACCTCAAAGTCAGGGCAGCTAGAAAGCTCACCATACAGAGAAAATGCATCTCTGTTTTGTTTTAGTACTCCTACTAAATCTTCCCGCTCCCTTGGGGTAAGGATGCTGTCGTTCAAATCAATGTACTCGCGGATTATTTCATCTTCAGTCATGTCAACTAGAGGGTCATTAGAGTCAAGATGAGGGTACTTCTTGAGATTTTCCTGTCTGATTGAGTTGGGTCTGGCTTCATCCTGGGGTGGTTTTCTCATGTAAATGTCATTCTTCAAATTAAGAGTCATGTTCACACAGTCTGTGGGGATCTCTTGGGTCACACTTAGAAGATTTGCTGTGTCTAGAAAGGCAATCGGTCTACCTTTGGAGAATGTAACGGATCGATCAGTAGAGTTAGTTACTAGTACTTGTGTCCGTCCCTTGTGTAAACGAACGATCATTGTCGCAGGGCAATGTCGCGCTAAGTATCTGTTAGCAGTCAGTACCACGTCAGAGTTGCGTAAGTGGGATGGGGCCTTACCTTGTAATGTAATGAAGGTTGAGTCACCCGGGGCCACAGTCAGTCTGGTCGGTGGGGCGAACGATATCCTTCTGGGTTTGATCTTGAACCGATTGTCTCTAAAGTTCAGTGTTCCGTCTAAGTCAGAGAGGGTGTTAGTTCCCAAAATCAGGTCTATGCCTACCAAATTGTTAACAATGAGAGCAGCTATCTCAAATTTGTGCCCCTGAATGGTCATATGAAATTTCACTGAACTGTTTGAAAGTAAATGTTGTCCGTTACCTAGTCGAAAATTGACTGGGTCTACTTTCGTAGTGCCCAGTCTTGATAAGTATGGGGATGACTGTAGGTATTGCTGGGAAATGATGGATTTAGATGCTCCACTGTCGAACAAAACAAGTAAGTTCTTGCCATTTGGAAGTCGTCCTTTGGCAAAATTCCTTTCGGTCAACTTTAGGTCTACCTCGTCAGTCCCTAAGTATTTAGAAGTCAAGTCATGATTTGGCCTGTTAATCATTTTAGTCCGGGAGGAAGAACAATGAGCGCTATTGGCTGCCTCCCTGTCTAAAAATCCTGTGGTTGCATGTTTTGGTCTTGCTGCTGTGGGAACTGTTGGTAGTAGGGGTGAGGGTAATAGGGCTGCTGTTGTTGAGGGTAATAGGGTTGCTGTTTTTGGGGGTGGAAATGATAGGAAGGTGTCTGTTGTCGATTCATGTCCCTACGTCTGTTTCTACATTCCCTCCAAACATGTCCAGGAATGCGACAGTAATTGCATATAATGTCTCGCGATCGAGACGGTTGACGCCTGTCACGTCGTCCTGTGCTACTGTCCCTATGTCGATCATGCGTCCTGCCACGACCGGGCCGTCCAATATTGTGGTCATATTCATAGCGTCGGTCACGCTCGCGACTCGCACTGCGCTCAGCGCTTCTAAATTGAGGTCGTGGAGTAGACGGTCGTCGTTGTCGGCTTCGTTCCCTAGAGTGATTTGTGTCATCCGTGTCAGTCATTTTAAGGGCATTTAGCTCATCCCGAAGTTGAGCAATTTCTGCTTGTGTGGAGAATGTGACCTCCCTTTGCCCATTGGTCATGGAAGCCTTGCGGAGATCGAGATAGAGCTGCGCTTTGGTAGCAATATCTTCCGCAGTCAGTGTGTTGATGTCTGTCGTGGATGCCGACATCAGTATGGTTGCACGGCATTCGTCTGGTAATGTGTCCAGTAGTCGGTGTCGTATTTGTGTCTCCCCGTACCCTATGCGCGCTGCGGCCTGTCTAAGTCGTTGGAGAAATGCTTCCGCACTCTCCTCCTCAGCCATCGTCATCGTCATAAAGTCACGCGCATGAGTGTATGATGATTTAGCAGGGCTAAACCGTCTCACGAACGAACTTTGTAGGTCATTGAAGTCGGTGAAAGTCAATCCGTCTATCCAAAGTCGCGCCTGACCCTGGAGAGTCCGCTTGAACAACTTTAAGATGGTCGTCAAGTTGTCTGTCTCCTGAGTGTCGATGTCCTGTGCGTCCAAATAGTCTGTAAATGTCATGAAGTGAGCGGTCACTTCATCACGGTCAAGTCGGTCTCCTGAAAAACGGGATGGAAAGAAGTCAGTCTGCCTGAGGGTCCTGGTCATATTGGTCTGGGTGGTCGTCTGTGTAGTCATTATGAATGAATATTCAAGGCTGAATCGCAAGTCCAAATATAATATAACAAAACAATTAAACACTAGGCATTCGTAATTAAGAAAAGAATGAAAACAAAATAACTGGTCCACTCATACACTCAATCTCTCACACAAGTGGAACAGCAGAGAAAAAAAGAACTGGTTTCACTTACCCAAGCCTGACCCCAAATCCTCCACAAAAAAAAAAAAATGCAATCAAATCAAATCGTAGTCCAATGCACAACGAAATAACATCCCACAAGGAGTTTAAAGAATTTTTTAAAAAATGGTTAACAGTCAGCTCGATACAAAGGTATCAAGAAAGGAAAAATATATATATAGTTAGTGTTCTCTCTCAAGTCCAGTCCGCGATGTGCATTCAAACTCTCGGCAGTATAGTCGTCCGGTTGCCTGTTGTCATCACATTAGCGATGGGTGCTTGTTCCCTGTTGATGGTGGCCGTCTTGCTTCTCGAGTGGTTATTCAGTCACCAGTTAGCTGTCATCTGGTATCCGGCATCGAAGTGTGGAACTGCTCGTCAAGTACATGTACATGTAGTGAACTCCAGTGGTCATATGGCTGTTTCACATCCAGTTATATCAGCTTTCGATACTCTTTCTCCGTTGTTGTCGTTAGAGGCAATGGAAAATTGTATTACTTAGTCCTCCAGTTGTGGTACATAGAACTATGTGGTCAGAAGATGGTCATCATGTCAGATAAGCTTTGGCCTCCTATCGTCTCCCGATACTCACTTTGATGGTAAATGAGTGCAAGTCCTGTGTTATCTTAGGAATTTTCAAATTGAAACCGGGTTCTCCACCATGTCGTGTTGGGATCGGATTTATTTTGGTTCTTCCAGCGTAGAGAATATATAATTCACGAAAACGCAAAGTCAGTTTAAGGATAGAGTTACAACATTTATTCAGGTGATGAACAAGTCCAATATAAGGATGACAAACAGAATTCTAGAGTCAGTCTGATGGTGACCGTGCTCTGATGATGTCTTAATGTTTCGGGGTCCAAGTTCTAAGTCCCTTCCTATAGAAAAAACTTCCTAGCAGGTAACTTTTTGTGAGGCCTCACTTCACTGGAGTAACTAACTTCTAACATTCTTATTGGTCTAAGATATCTGTCAATTATAGTTGCTATGGGACTTTGGGGGAGTGGTGAAGGAAGATGTAATGAGTCGGGTTGGTCCTGTGAGTCATCACGGGGTCATCGCCCATGGGACAAAGAACTCATTAATGTTGCTTATATAATCTTTTAGGGATGCTTGTTTATGGTTAATAGTGTTGGGTCAGAATAATAGAAGGTCTGTGTAATTTTGGAATTGGAGTTTAATCCATGCTTAGATCAAAGGGTAACAAAGGGTAGTAAAAATACAATAGTGGATAATCTCAGGAAATGGGGGCAATAAAACATGTAGTCAGGAATTGGGGCTAAGGGAATAAACAAAGAGTTGACACCTACTACATAACATTACAAAATAGTTCTTTTCTATTCAAACACAAGATGACGGCGAAATGTATTCGAGGACGTTGCTACATACAAATTTTCATATTCTGGGTCAAGTGTCCAATGTTCCAAAAAAAGGGGGGAAGAGAACAATGATTTGTGTGTGTTTGTGTGTTGAGTGGTGTTAATGAGAGTACAAAGAGCTTTATTTATTTAAGGCATAATAAAGGAATGATAATATCGGTGCTGATGAAAATTTCCAGGTATTTTCCAAGCAGCTTATTTAGATCCATGTTTAATCCTTGTGTGTGGTGATTATTTTCATCGTCTAAATTCGGTCTTACCTTTATCCAGTGATGAATTACGAACTTTGCTAGGTAAGATATTTTAAAATTGGTAAAAACGCAAGACTTCTTCTTGGATATCTTTACTTGTTATCAAGTAAAAACAGAGCAAAACAGAGTCTCCATCCCACCCCAACAAAATCATTAGGTCTACCATAATTACCATTAATATCTCAAATAATTAAGATATTATTTGATTTTGATAATCACCAAACTTTTATAGTCAAATTTGACTCGGAATGGAGTCAGCTGGGAGTGCTCTCTTCGGAATTAAAGTGACTCTGATTTCCATATCAATTTGACTCGGACTGGAGTTACCTCAACTTTAGTTGATTCTCCATTCCAAATCAACTTAATTCGGAAATCTGAGTCACTTTAACTCGGATTAGAGTTGACTCGCCGCTGACTCCATGCCAGGTCAAATTTGACTCTACATAAATTAGAGTGTATCACTGATGCTGTTGTACATCTTAGTCTCCTCTTCTTTCTTAATCTTTTCCTCTCCTTTTTTCCATTCCTATTCTTGCCTTTATCTTCTTCATCTGCTAATTCTTCTTATTTTTGTTCTCCTGGTCAATTTTATTTTTTTTTTTATTGATATTGTCTTCATCACAGTAGTAGTAGTCTACTGTGCCTGTATAGTGCTGCATGAATTCCACATTATCATTGGCTATACATTTCCTTCAATTGAGAGAGAATCCTTGAAGAATAGTGGCGAATGCAAACCACGTTATACCGAACAGATACATTATTTAGGACTTTTCCTTTAAGAAGGGCGACAGACGCCCTGTGACACTACACGACTAGCAGCAGCGTGTAAGTAGTCTTAATTGTATTTACTGGGTCGTACGACTGTCACTCCATACATTCTAAGATTTACATTGTACACACCTCAATTCATGAGGAAACCAAGAAATAAACATAAATATATAAGTGATACGTAGAAGTCTATTATTTTTAGAGAAAGGGTATCGCATCAAATGAGATGAGTCTGTGAAGATTCAAGTTGTCTGTATGGAGACTGATAGAAAAGGCTACATCGGAAGTCAATGCGAACCTGCTACTTGATGTCACTTTGATTTGCAATTGCTTCGATGATTTTATCTGCATGATAAAACGGATTTCTACTTTCAATTGATACTTAGTTCATTCATCGCACATGCATGCGTAGAAATACGAGGCTTTGCCCTGACCGCATGTGTTGGCCTACGATTTCTTATATTCGTACCATCATCATCATCACCATCATCACCAGCACCATCATCATCATCATCATTTCTATCACCAGCTAGCCTCATTTCCATCGTCATTATTGTTATCATATTTGATATAATGATTATCATTATTTAATTTCATTTTAATCATATCACCTTCCACTTACTCTAACAGCATTTGCCCAATAATAGGCCTATAACTACAAGCCCAAAGCTATGGAATGACCTCCCCCCAGAATCAACTAACACCAGCTCATTGTAAAAATTCAAACAAAATTAAAACTATCCCTCTTAAATATATTCGCGATGGCTCCATAGTCCCTCAGTTCCTTAGGTGTGTGTTTTGTTTTGTTTTTTACCTTTTTGTACTTTCTTATAAGACCATTCATATAACACGCAATAATATCAAAGACTTTCCTTTAAATTCTCTGGGAGGGGGGGGGGGTGTTTCATAAAGCTGTTCATAAGTTACGAACGACTTTACGCACGATTGGTGATACCTTCTTGTGCTACATGTAAATAAATGAGAATCTGATTAGCACCCAAGAAGGTATCACCAGTCGTTCGTAAAGTTGTTTGTAACTTACGAACAGCTTTATGAAACACCCTCAGGGAATCTTTAATTACAAGCTTTTATGAGATTCCCTCATATTTGACTTTGATAAATTAATTTCTTATAATATGTCCATGATTAATTACAAGCTTTTATTAGATTCCCTCATACTTCACTTAGTAAACTATTTGTCTTATGTCCATGATGAATATATTAAGATCTATGTCTTTGTATGTTCATAATTCCCCCCCCCCCCCTTTGTATTGTTAAACCTTTGTAGTTGTAATCCGATTTGTTTATCATTTCATTTATAAAGTCATTTACATGTACATTTATGTGTAAATATCTACATGCATGCGTGAATTATAATTTATGTGAAATATGAAATACACTAACTGTAACTAAAACTAAAACTACTACTGAAGCCTAGGATACTGCCGGTGTGACCAGGAAGGTACAAGACGGGATTTTAGAATGACAAACATTCACAAGGCAATACTTACATTCGAGGGGAAAAACATGATTACATTGAACAAAAACTGTGGCGGCACATTGACAATACTTGAAATGATTACCAAAGGAATAAGAAGTCAGAATAGCCTAATGGTAGTACCACTACTTTAAACCAAGTTATAAATTTACACTTTATAATCAGCGAATGATTTCATGAATACAAGCAAGTAATTAAAAAACAAATGAAAATATGAAAAATATAAATAGTCTTTTACCACATAAATATGTAGATCAAAAAAAGTACTTGCTTGGTGAAATAATCAGAGCATGAGCTTAGGAGAATCTACATACGTGTACCTCGTTAGCAAATTCAAAGCTACATGAAGATAATTCGACGCATACTCGGAATTAGTTAGAGGAGGAGCTCTCTTGTATTTCTATTCAAAGTATTTAACTGATACATTCATAACTATACTTAAGTTAAAGCCTAGTTTTGAAGATGCGAGATGCAAGCATATATTAGACGTAGCCTAAATATGATATGGAAATATATTGTTATTGACATCATCAATATTATTGTAGAAAATCGCATCCCTGAGTGTTGAGGCCTTTGAACTCAACACACCAGACTGTACGTTTTCTTTGTTCGAGCCCAGCCCACATTCCAGATATCTGTCATGTCGGTGGTTTCATGTGACCCGTCTACATCAATTCCCATGTTCTACTTTTCATAATAATATTTAAAAAAAAATAACCTCATTTTTCTTCAACTTGATCCTTGATATAATTACATCGTTTTTATCACTTATCTGATGTAATAAAATCGCAAATTACGACCCCTGAAAATGATAGTGAACAATATGAAACTATTAAAATAGTCTGACACTGTGTGTGTCAAAAAATCGAACCAAAGAGCTGTTCAAACATGCAGGTAAAAGAAAAGGAACATGAAGTGGGTGAGAGGTAGATGTTGGAAAAAAAAAGAGAAGAGTTTGGAGGAAAAGACTGCAAAGAGGAGAGAATGAAAGGAGCCCAAAAAAGAGAGGTGGGGCGAAAGGTGATTTATGGAAGAAAGGAATAGAGCGCAGGATATTTCATACAGTATGCAGGTTAAAATGGATCTGGAAGGGAGAGAACATCTAGAGGCAAAGAAGTTGCAAAACAAGCAGAGGAAACAGATGAAGTAATGGAGAGGGAATGGGGAGAATAATAACAACAACAACAACAACATAATAATAATAATAATAATAATGATAATAATAATAATTATAATAATAAAATATTAAAGGCAAAGAAAGAGGGTGGCGACAGAAAATAAAACATTATTACATTGAACATAAACTTTGGCTGCCCATTGACGAGAAAAGAAATGATTACCACAGGAAGAGGAAGTCCGAATAGCCTGATGGCAGATCCACTATCATTATCCAAGTTAGAAATTTACACTGTCTGTATATCTGCCCTTGGTGAATGCTATCCATATAAACTTAAGAGTGCTCGATGTCCGTGCTGAGGCAGAGCATAAAATAAATAATAAGTTTCACGTACCATGATATGCGATCTTCAGGCAACTAATAAAGCATCGATACCATTTGAACAATTCATTGAAAAAGCGCGCAGAGCGCGCAACCCCATTTCACGCAGATATATATATAAGGGGAAGGTTGTGTATGCAAATGATCTATAAAGAAGAATTTACCGGCGTTAATCCACTTTGAGGAATGTGGGATGGTCGACTGATGGTCGTTCAACCAAAAATCAAAATATCATTTCTTCCTTAAAAAGTGGGGGGATATCATCCCCCTCCCCCCCCCCCCCCCCCCCCCCCCCCCCCCCCCTCGGATTCAACCAAGACATCGATGTGCTCTTAGTGAATAAAGATGATTAAGAAGAATAAACAACGAAAGTTTGAGCAAAATTGGACCTGTTCAAGATTTATGAATTTTGAAAGTTGCAGTAAAACTCTTTTGCAACGTTACCGTCATCCTGGGCAACTCTAAATTCATGTCGTCCATAATCTAAAAAAAAATGATTTATATGAAATTTTAAGTCAGTAATCAGCACAATCTTTCTCAAAATGTTTGCAGAATTGATACTGAAACCATTAATCAAAAGAATGTCAATTTTTCTTGAAAATAAAGAAAATGGTCAATTCTATTTTCAAAATGAATAGAGAGTTGTGCACGACGACATCACAGATGCTAGCAAAGTTGCCAATTCAAGGATCTGCACAATACGGATTTACTGAAACTTTCAAAGTTCATAACTCTTTAGCACATTTTCCGATTTCCTTCAAACTTTGAGTTTACTCTTCTTGTACTTCTTCAATCATTGGAAGCACACTGTTATACTGGGCTGCATTCTCCTTTAATTAATACAAGCAAGTAATTTTCAAAAAATATGAACAGATAAGAACACAAATAGCCTTTCATCACACAAATATGTAGAGCAAAAACAGTATTAAGTCAATAATATTGTCATAGTATGAGGTTAGGTGAATCTACACAGCTACCTGAAGATAATTTGCTGCATACTCAGAATAAGAGGAGGAGCTTTCTTGTATGTCTACTCAAAGTATTTAAATGATACAATCATAATTACGCTTAAGTTTAAGCCTAGTTTTCAAGATGCGAGATGCAAGCATATGATTGGATATAGCCTGAATATAATAAAGAATTATATATATTATCAACATCATCAATCACGTATTGTAGAGAATGGCATCCCTAGAGACAATGTTGTAAAATTCTAAATGTTAGCATATTTTAACTCAACACACCGGACTGTACAATTTCCTTGCTTGAACCCAGCCCAAATTCCATATCTCTATCATATCTGTGGATTCATGTGACCTATTTATATCAATTTCCACGTTCTCCTTTACTTTAGAATATAAAAGTAACCTTAGCTTTCTTCATTATGATCCATGAAATAATCACAACGTATCGTTTTATCCTACCATCAACATCACTGCCACCATCATCATCACAACTATCATCATCACCATCTTCATCATCATCATCATCATCATCATCATCATCATCGGGTTCACCAAATTCACCATCATGCAACCATCATTATCATCTTCATCGTGATGGACTCCTCGCAAAGCAAAAATTCCTCCCGGAGCCAGCTGTGTATATTGTTAAGTACTTTATCACAAGAAGAATTTCCGCCTCTTTAAACTGGATTTCACTACGTGAAACAGACGGCGTAAAGCAGGATAAAAAACAAGAGATATGTATGGCACGCCTATGGCACGCCATAAGGGAATCAAATTAAAATATATTTCACTTGAACAAATATATGTTTCTTTTTCACTAAACCATTTCACTCCAGCAAATTTATATTTCACTTCTTTAAAAAAAGCATTCCACTTTTCACAAAAATTCGTTTCACATTTTCCACAAAAATATTATTTCACTATTCACAAAAATATATTCCACTTTCTTCCAAAATACATTCCACTTTTTCACAGAAATATATTTTTCTCTTCACAAAAATATATTTCACTTTTTTCCAAAATTCGTTCCACTTTTCACAGGAATACATTTCACTTTTAAGAAAAAAAAAATCATTCCTCTTTCTCTCATACTAAAACCTTTTCACTTTCTGCCAAAAATATGTTCCTCTTTTATCTCGGCCTAAAGCGATCTTATCGACCTGGGTGAGCTTAACGGCCTTGGCGAGCTTATCTCTGGCTTAGCTAGCTAGCTCATATACGCGCGTTCTTTCGACGGTGTACCTAAAATCCATTCCTCTTCTCTCACCGAAACCATTTCACTTTCTCTCAATAATTTATTTCACTCTGCCAAAAACATACGTTCCTCTTTTTTCTCGGCCTAAAGGAGGCGCTATTGGCGAGTTTTGTTAGCTTGTTAGCTTGGCGCGGGCTATATCTTTTGTCATTTGCTTGTTTAGCATCGGTATTAATGTTTTGTTATTCTATTTGGTCTGATGGGGCTGAAGGGGGGCGTCTTTGAGGCTTCTGCACTTGATTTTGAAGTTCATTAATACATCCAATTTATGCAGGGATATATGCAGGGTGAACAAGGGATGCTACCTCCACAGGCGAACTTTGGTTTTGCTTGTTTTGCCTCTTGGGGCTTGGTGGGGGTTTGGAGTCTTCTGCACATGATTTTGAAGTATGCAAATTTATCAAGGTTTATGCAGGGTGAATGATGGATGCTGCTTCTCCCGTTGGTCTGGCGAGGCTATATAGCTGAGGGAGTGGGGTAAGTTTCTGCACATGATTTTGAATATTCTGCATTAATGTAGCGCCTAAGCTTTCTCTCTGAAATGTGTGTAAGCGCTTTACAGAAATATCATTACCCCGGTCATCGGATTAATGCAAGCTTGCCCGCACACAATGTATGCACTTTCTGCACTCCCAAGGTAGCATTAATTCCAGCCAGTCACACTCACAATGCTAAACAAATCATCACCATGGAGAGTGGCAAATTTTGGTGCATCTCAGGAATGGAGGGGGGGTGGGTACGTTGGACATACATGTAGTATGAAGGTTAGGAATAGGGCCGCATTACCGTAAGGTCACTGGGTTTCGTTTACACGATTTCTTTTATTCTGTTTATGTTACTTTCAGTTCAGTTTGTGGTAATGTCATGTTTGTTTGTTCATTACTTTTTCTTTCTTTCTCTGGACCTCTAGGAAGAACAGAACCATTTGAATAATGGCTCTGAATAGAGTTTCCTGCCATCAATACTAATTTTAATTAATTAAAATTTATAATAATTTGATATATTGATCTGCATGTATTTTTGTATTGCTTTTCATATGGAAAATAAAACCAACCAACCAAAGGACACTAGTGCCTCAGCAGGGATTCGAACCCCCGACCTTGTTCAAAGTCAGGAGACTTATTCACTGGGTCACAGCACCTCTACTATGCAAATTTTGTTGGATGAATTCTCATGAAGTAAAACTTTATGCAAGCTATAATGATAATAATAATGTACAGATTTTATATAGCGCGTATGTATGTCCCTATGCGCTCTAAGAGAGAGAAAAGGGAAAGACATGATTAAAAGATAGGTCACTAAGGTTACTTTGTTAGGCTAAGATATGTTTTGAATGTTAAGTGCAGATTTAAACTTCTCTATCGTGTTGATGTTTCTTAGAGAGTTTGGGAGGTTATTCCATAAAACTGATGCAGCATGAGCAAATGAACGTTCGCCATATGTTTTTGTTTGAATAGGAGGTATGATAAACAAATTCTCTTTGCATGATCGAAGTTATCTTGTTGGTTTGTATACAGTTGGAAGAAGGGGGTGGTTGTGTGCAACATGGAATGCAAGTCGTAAGGGGAAATATATTAAGTAGATAACTTTCAGTAGTTATTCTAGCCTAATTTCTGCGTTTTATTTTCGTACAGGTTGTTATGTACATGCATTTCTCAGATATTCATTATGTTTTGTTATGCATCACACTCTGTATGATCTGTGTCATATCTTCATTATAAATACATGTATGTGTAAAGAGTCCGAAGACAGTTTGTTTATACTAATTTATATACTAATGTTTATACTAATTATATTCTAAATCGGCTCGTGCAGGTCGTGGGTGTTTCTCTCTCTCTCTCTCTCTCTCTCTCTCTCAATCGTGCTATTCTTTTTTTGTTCAGTGTTTATGTTTTATGTCCGTTTTTTGTTATTATGTTGTGTTATGTTTTTAGATTGGGAATGTTCCTGAAGGGTTGGATTTAAATCAGTTAATTTTAATTTTAAATTTAAATTTTGAATTTAAATTCATTGCGATCCCTGAAGCTGCCAGTGTACTCCCCCACCCCAATTTAGAAAATATCACAGAACCGCGTCTGGGCCACTGCCACAATAAAATAGACATTTGAACTGGAGTAGAACTGGAAGCAATCGACAAGTTCAAGTTGCAACACTCATGGTCGGGGGAACCGGGGCCGGGGGCCCGGCCCCCCAATATTTGGCAGGAAAAAAAAAGGAAAAATGGGAAAGAAAAGAAAAGACAGAGAAAGAAAAGTAAAGATGTAAGAAAGGACAAAATGGAAGTGCTCGCTCGCATTGTTGGCCTTATTGTATATGCCATCTATTATAGGCCTACACATTTTAACAAAACAAAATAATTGGTTTGCATCTTGCGTCTCCATCTGATGTTAAACCAATTCTATTCATGAATATAATCATAATTATGGTAGTGATATTATTGCATTTAATGAATCGGGCGGCAAGTTTTGCGAGGAATTACAATACCCTGCACATTTTGGTAACAGTAATATGCCGTGACACCCCCTCCCTGCCTCTTCCTCCAATTGGCTTGCATAGAGTTTTACTTTATGAGAATTCAAGCCCCCCCCCAAAAAAAAAAAAAAAAAAAAAAAAAAAAAAAAGATGCATAGAAGAGATGCTGTGGTCCAGTGGATAAGTATCCTTACTTGAGCCACAATGTCCGGGTGTCCTTCTACAAGATATGAATTTACGTACATTTGCCATTCTTCACCCATTAAGTGGTATACCCGGTAAGATGCGACGGCCATGGTGATGATTTGTTTAGCATTGTGAGTGCGACTGGCCGGAATTAATGCTTCCTTGGGAGTGCAGAAAGTGCATACATTGTGTGCGGGCAAGCTTGCATGAATCCGATGATCGGGGTAATGATATTTCTGTAAAGCGCTTAGACACATTTCAGAGAGAAAGCTTAGGCGCTACATAAATGCAGAATATTCAAAATCATGTGCAGAAACTTACTCCCCTCCCTCAGCTATATAGCCTCGCCAGACCAACGGGAGAAGCAGCATCCATCATTCACCCTGCATAAACCTTGATAAATTTGCATACTTCAAAATCATGTGCAGAAGACTCCAAACCCCCACCAAGCCCCAAGAGGCAAAACAAGCAAAACCAAAGTTCGCCTGTAGAGGTAGCATCCCTTGTTCACCCTGCATATATCCCTGCATAAATTGGATGTATTAATGAACTTCAAAATCAAGTGCAGAAGCCTCAAAGCCGCCCCCCCCCCCCCCTTCAGCCCCATCAGACCAAACAGAATAACAAAACATTAATACCGATGCTAAACAAGCAAATGACAATAGATATAGCCCGCGCCAAGCTAACAAGCTAGCAAAACTCGCCAATAGCGCCTCCTTTAGGCCGAGAAAAAAGAGGAACGTATTTTTTTTGGCAGAGTGAAATAAATTATTGAGAGAAAGTGAAATGGTTTCGGTGAGAGAAGAGGAATGGATTTTAGGTACACCGTCGATAGGACGCCCGTATATGAGCTAGCTAGCTAAGCCAGAGATAAGCTCGCCAAGGCCGTTAAGCTCACCCAGGTCGATAAGATCGCTTTAGGCCGAGATAAAAGAGGAACATATTTTTGGCAGAAAGTGAAAAGGTTTTGGTATGAGAGAAAGAGGAATGATTTTTTTTTTCTTAAAAGTGAAATGTATTCCTGTGAAAAGTGGAACGAATTTTGGAAAAAAGTGAAATATAGTTTTGTGAAGAGTAAAATATATTTCTGTGAAAAAGTGGAATGTATTTTGGAAGAAAGTGGAATATATTTTTGTGAATAGTGAAATAATATTTTTGTGGAAACTGTGAAACGAATTTTTGTGAAAAGTGGAATGCTTTTTTTAAAGAAGTGAAATATAAATTTGCTGGAGTGAAATGGTTTACTGAAAAAGAAACATATATTTGTTCAAGTGACATATATTTTAATTTGATTCCCTTATGGCGTGCCATAGATATGGCAATGGTGTTAATTCATAGGGCAACGGTTTGACTGATTACAAAGGGTAGCGTGAGGGAAAGAGAAACAGAGAGGGGGAGGTGTTAAGAGGATGGTTAGAGGGTGGAATGAATAAATAGTGCAAGTGGTAAAAACGTTGACCAACAGAACCAGAAGGCTAAATCATTGTTTCCATGCTTTCTTTTATAGCTTGCAGTGCTATACAGTGGACGCTTCTTGGGGCCACCGCCTCTCTTTTTCCCCAATCATCAAATTAAAAAAAAAATAAGTAAACGAGAAAAGGAGAAAAAAGAAGAAAGAAGAATTTGGCAAGAAAGGATGGGCCTTACAAATTACATCCCCCTATTTTTTGGCATTTATAACGGAAATAAACCTATACTGTTCGCATTGACCCCCCCCCCCCTCCCCCTGGTGTTGCCCCTGATCAAAAGACAGTTAAAATAGGTGGGAGATGGAGGAAAGGTTTAGATCACTAAATAAAAGATTATCAAAACAAGGAAACGGTTAGGAATAGGTCAGGTGTGATGAAGATCAAGGAAAGGGTATAGGGCCTATGGGAGAAAATGGATGTGAAGTTTGAGCCATCCGTGATCGGATGGACAAACCCCCTATACATACTAATGCGTCTTGTGCAAGTATGGTCATCTCTCTTAAAGTGATTACACAATGGTAAAAAATATTTTGATATATGATCAAGAATAGAATTCTAAGAAACATTACTTAAAAATATAATGATTTTCAATCGAAATCAATGCATTTTGGCTAATTTTATCATAAAAAGTCAAGAGATGACCAAAAAAAATTTGAGGATGAGGTATGACGTAAAAGTGGGTACCCAGCTTTGCGCATTGCAGTTGTGCTGCGCGCTAGACTGTACAATATGTATTATACCTTGCGCGCATTTTGCTATAAGGGCGCGACAAGGTACCCACTTTCACGTCATTTTGACGTAAAAGTGGGTACCCAGTTGAAACTGGGTCACAGCTGAGGGGTCAAAAATATCCTGAAATCTTACCACATTTGGGGCTTTCCTTGGCAACACGACTTTTTAAAAAACTTTAGGCAGATGATTTTCTGCTAACAAAATCATGCTCTTTCAAATGAGCTAACATTGTTTCAGCATTGGGTACCCCCTTTAATGATTGGCCATGTTTTGTCAGTCCTTTAATCCATCTATTCCCGGGATCTATTCCTTTGTCTTCCGCTTTTCCTTCTACCCTGTACTTTGCCCAGCATGATCTCTCCTTAATGAGACGGAACATGTAGTAAATGGAGAGATGGGGCGAAAGAGGATTTATGGAAGAAAGGGAGAGAGCGCGGGATATATTTTCATACACTATGGTGGTTAAGATGGATATGGCAGGTAGAGGAAATCTAGAGGCAAAGTGGCAACAAACAGAGCAGAGGGAGTAATTGAGAGAGAAAGGAGGGAAGAATGGCGAGGAGAAAAAAAATATTGAACTAGGGTGGCGAACGAAAATGAAGGAAAATAGAGAAAGGGAAGTTACAGAACTTTCTGCAACTAAAGAGCTTGAATAGAGGAGAGCCTTTAGCGAACAAAAATAAAAACGTGATGGCCCCCAAATTAATGTATCCTCCGATAGGGGGGGGGGGGGCGTGACGGTATTTTCAAAGGGGCAAGATGACCCACAGACGTGTTTATTTACGTTCTAAAAATAAAACAAAACGGTATTCAGTAGTTCCACGACCCAATCCTCTCATTTCCAATACTCTTCTATCTTCTTCCTCTCGTTCTTTTCTTGTTTTTACACTTCAGAAAATCAAAGGGGGACTAGTCGCTCCTGCCCAATGGATCACCACCCCTGTCCTCCTAACAGCGTAACGGGTGCCGGGGGGGGGGGGGCGCAGAGCCAAAAATTTCCCGGAAAATCGGTCTAGATTAGAATCAGTGGCTATAGCTATGATTTCATTATAGGGGATGGTAGAGAGCACGCGAAACGTGCGAATCACCTTAACTGAGCCCCGCGGGGAGGGGGGGGGGGAGGGTGCAGGGAGGGCTCCGACGTTTCTTTGAATTGTTCCTTGTCTGCTCTCGCTCTTCTTACGTTCTCTGCCTGTTATCGGGGGGGCAAGAGTCATAAGTCTCCCTGGCGTAGGTAGGATTGCATTTTATGGGGCGGTAGTGAGCGTGCGAATCACTGAGAGCGCGAAGAGAGCTCCGGGGGGGGGGGGTTCCTCCCCCTCCCCCCCCCCCCCCCCCCCGCACGCGAACCGCGCAAGCTCCGACGTTTCTTTGAATTGTTCCTGTCTGCTCCAGCTCTTCGTACATTCTCTGCCTAATATCAGGGGGACAGAGCCAAACATTTCACGGTAACTAAGTCTAGAATCAGTGGCGTAGCTCGGATTGTATTTTAGAGGCGGTAGGGAAGGACTGAAAGGCAATTACGGAGAGGAGGGGTGAAGGGAGGGGGGAAACTCTGACGTTTCTTTTTAACGTTTGAATGGTTCCTTGTCTGCTCCAGCTCTTTTAAAGTTCTCTTGCCTTCTTCTTTTCTCCCTCCCTCTTTCTTTTTTCCTTCCATTTTTCTTTCTTATTTCATATTTTTGTTGGCGTTTTGGTGGGGGCGGCCGCCCCCATCGCCCAGCCCCTTGGCTATGCTGGTGTCTAGAATATGCGGGGGTGCGCCCGCACCGCGAGTAGCTTGTCGCGAAGCCCGAAGTAGGTGGGGCCTAGGTGGGGCCTCTGATGGGGGTCCAGAGGTAAAGCCCCCGCGGAGGTCCAGGGAGTGGAGCCCCCGGAAGCTCCGAGGTTTCGGTACTAAATTCCCCCTCATTTATTTTCTTTCCCCTTTTCCTTTCCCTCTCTCTTCTTTCTTTCCCTTTTCTCCATTCCTTTTTCTTCCTTTCCTTTCCTTTCGTTTTTTTCCCGTTGTTTTGATGGATTTTCCCGTTGAAATCCTTAAGGAGGGCACTCTGTCCCCCTGCCCCCCCCCCCCCGGCTGTTTCGCCACTGCTACCAGATGCTTAAGATCATCTGAATCTAAAGTTTATATAAATATATACACAGAGAGAGAGAGTCAATTGAGAGAATAATACCGCAGCATTCCTCAGAGCTGGTCTTCCATTTTTGGAATTTTTAGCAAAGGATGAAAAAATGCTTCCGCCGAGAATCGAACCCTGGCCTTTGGCTATGGACGCCAATGCCTTACCACTGGACAACGGAGCTGGACCACTGGTTTCGGCGACTCCAAGTTCGCTCAACCGACAGATTGACAAATCTTCAACCTTCACTCATTAATCCCTCTGTTGGTGGCAGATGAAAAATGGGAGGCCAGCTGTGAGGAACTTTGATTCATGCTTCTCTATTATTAATCTCTCAGTTTATCTTACATTTTCATTTATTTCCACGAGAGTTGCCATTTGGCTCTTGTTTATGTTATTTGCTCACAATATGTAAAGAGTATATAAGATTGAGTACAACCTTTATAAAATGTTAAAATTCGAATGTAAATTCCTGCTAAATGTATTACAACTGTGATAAAGAAGAACAAAATTCTGTGACTTTATGATGTACTGATAAGAATTATCTCTTCCATTACAATTATGTAAAAGCTGAAGGATTGTTTAACTTTGTGGCAACACAAGTTAGTACACCCTCAAGGGTGTGCTCACTTTTGTTGGATATTATACATGCATATATGGGTGTGTGTGTGTGTGTGTGTGTAAATGATATATCTATATTTCAAGCGTCTTTTGTTTTTAAAATGCTCTCAAACCCATCACTTCAGAATTTCTTTCAGTATAGTAGATTTAATTTCACATTGTATTGCCCCTTTAGGAGAGATTGGGGCTATTTCGTGTACTTTTTATATCATTATTTTCATTATCATTATCGTCACCATCATCCTCATTATTACTATTGATGTTATCATTATTACCATTACTACTGAGATGGAATGATGGTCTCAAGGTAGACTAGAAAGAGAGAGAGAGAGAGAAGGGGAGAAGATTCGAGACACTGAAGAAGGGAAAAATGGAAGGGACATCAAAATAAATAAAATGAGAAAGACGAGGGGAATTTACAGAAGAGGTGATTAAGAGGCAGCAGAAAAGAAAGGGAGAAATTGCTCTTGTAATTTACGTAATTATGCATGCATCACTATACGTGTAATCTGCCCTTTTCCCCATCTCCTTTTCCCCCTCTTTTTGTTCCACTGATCATCCCAATCATCTGTAAATATTGTAATTTGTCGTAAATTTTTTCAGTTTATATCAGCCTTTGAGGATTGTGTTATGTTTCGATTTCCTAATGAAAAAAAATAATAATAAAAGGGTAGCGATATTGTTACGGAAATAGGTGAAGATGGGAAGGGGTACAAAGGAAAGTGAAACTGGAAGAACCGAGAAAGTGCGAGGAATAAAAATAAGGATTGGTGAAGTTGGGATCGGCCGGAGACAGAATGGGGGGGGGGGGGTGCGAACCAGAGGGAAAAGAGGAGGAATAAGGATACATGATAACAAAGGGATGGGGAATTGGACAAGAGGTTTCAAGAAAATTCGAGATGACAGTGGGAAAGAGAGAAATAGATGGGATTTTCCAAGAATAAAAGGCAAGGGGAGAAAGCACAGAGAGAAAGCAGAGAGTGGTGCAGTGGAGAGGAAAGTGGGAAGAGCCGGGGGATCAAGGTTATTATCTTAAAGGGACAGGTGGTGCATCTGAAATAGAAAGGGATGGATTGGAGTGAGGTTTAGAGCATGATCAGGATAGGGGAGGGTGAAATCAGGGAAGTGCAAAGATAATGGGTATAAGGCATGGAAAGATTGAAGGGAAAATAAGAAAGGACGAGGAGAGGAATGAGGAACGAAAGAAAAGAAAAGGATCAGCAAGGGATGAATGAAAAGGTAAATGTGGCTAGTGGGGAGATATGAAGGGAGAGAAGGCGTTGCGAGGAAAGGTGGAGCCCATCAGACGATGGCTGATAATATATTGTACCCATGGATTGTATCAAGAAAGGAAGACGTACACGGTGAGTTAGCTGGGAAAGGGAGATAAAAGCAAAGTGTAGAGAAAAAGGGAGAGAAAGAGATGGAGAGAGAGAGAGAGAGCTTGTTTGTGTGTGAGAGAACACAATAAAAACTGGTGAATACAGGTGATTTTAATATAAATAATTTGAGATTAAGAATATTGAACAAGGTGTGATTTACTCAAAATATGGGAATGGGAGAAAGGGTGGCTACTAGAACTGGGACAAGAAAAGAGGAGGGGTAAAGAGAAATCTGCACAATGAAAAAAGAAAAATGAGTGCATTCAGAGATAGCGAGGACAGGAGGACGGATGGGAGAGAGGGGAGAGAACCAGAAAAGGAAAAATGAAGGAGGAGAAGAAAAAGAAGAAGGGAAGGAAGGGGAACTAAACGGAGGGACGCGAAATTAAGGACTGAGAAGAGATGGGAGGAAAAGAGTTAAAATAGAACAGATTGGTGGGATGCGTTGACCTATAAAAAAAAACATGACTACGTTCTTTTCTTTTTTGATCACGATTTATGCACATTATTGTCCAATGCGTAAATAGACATTTTGAAAGACAAATAATGGAAGGTAGGGCCTGCAGATGAAATTTCTATTATAGAAATTCTTTAGAAACACTTAGTGATTATTTGAAAGGAAAAAATCTGAAAGTGATTTCAGTTCATACTTTTATAGTGTTTTTTAAATTTTATTTTTATGCCCCTGCAGACAAAGTCATAGGACACTAATCAAGGTTGCCCCAGTCCATCCGCCTTTCAATTCGTTCTTTCGTATGTCCGTCCGTCATGAATAACTGGTTTCCGCGCTATAACTGTGTTTGAATATTTTGGTGTGTATGTAGATGACACTAAATACAGGTCAACTTCGAACCCGGAGTCCGCAGATCAAAGGTCAAAAGTCACAACTTATTACAATATGTGAATACGTTTCCATATGATAACTTCAAAGATATTGAACGGATTGCAACAATTAAGTGTGTTGGTAGATAAAACTACAATTCAAGCCAAGTTCGAATTAAGAGTCCCCAGTTCATAGCTCAAGCGTAACAAAGTAAGGAATGCTCACTGATCACGTTAAGTGGGGCATACATTTCTTATTTTCGAACTTTAACTTGTTTTTATCTTTCAGGATGTTATCTAGACCACTATTCAGTTAGAATAGATGATGATTAAAGCTGATGGCAATGGAGGAATATGTGGAAATGTAGTTTCACATTTGTTTTCTCCAAACGACTTGGAAATTCTCCGTTTTCGGGCCGACGTGCAGTCACAAAAGGTCACGTGACCACGGTCTGACATATTTTCGTAAACCTGATGCCAAAAGATTCCCCTAAACTTGATGAGAAAAGTGGCGTGGCATGAAATACGGCCGGATCAAATGTCGCGACGAAAACTGTCGTGGGTGCATGATATAGGCCCAGTCTTTTAAGAGTTAAGCGAAAGTAAAGTGAAGAAATTCCTTTCAAGAAGTGGAAGGGGGATTATTGTTATCATGTTAGCAAGCTAAAAAATATTGAAAAAAAAATCATTTCGCCATTCGTTTGTGCACTCTAGATCTACGCCTATTAAACATTAAAGTGGTTGGCCTAAATTAGGTCATCTGACTCAAAAGAGACAAATGAGATTTTTTTCATAAGTCCCAAGAAGTAACCAATATAGTAACCCATATAGGACCCTGATGAAAGAGCAATCTTGAAGCCACGTTTGGTCCCATATAGGAACTAGTTGAAAATACGATCTTCAAACCACGTGGGGGCACATTCGGGTTCCCCGTGCTAATGGTGTATGGGTACCATATGGGGTATATGTGATGCATATGGGCCCCATATTATGGCATGAATAAGGCACCACGTGAATCCCATATAGGACACAGATGTAAAATGTAATCTTCAGATCTCCTGGGACCCATTCGGGAACACCAGGGCAAATGGTGTATGGGATCCATATGGCCCCACATGATAGCACGATAGCTCGATTTTGATACCACGTGGGGCCCATATGGGACCCACATGAAAACCTGAGCTTGAAACCACAAGGGGCCCATATAGGACCCAGATCAAAACACGTTCTAGATAACGTGTGGGGCCCATATAAGACCAGGATGAAAACAGTTCTTGAAATCATGTGGGGCCATTCGGGAACCCCGGTGCAAATGGTGTAAGGGACCCACATGGGGGAGGTGGGATCAATATGGGCCCCACACGACCGCAAGTTTTAGATACCATGTAATTTCCATATTATATTGGACCCAGATGAAATGCGATCTAGATACCATGTGGGGTCCATATAGCATCTTGATGTTAACATGATTTTGATACCATGTGCAGCCCAAAAAGGAACCAGATAAAACCACGAGCTTGATACTATATGGGGCCCATATAGGACCAAGATGGAAACGCGATCTTCAAACCACATGGGGCCTATTCGGGAACCCAAGTGCAAATGGTGTATGGGACGCATTATGGGGTATATCGGATCAACATGAACCCCACATGACGGCATGATTTTTAAACCAATGGGGCCCATATAGGACCAAAATGAAAGAGCAATCTTGAAGCCACGTTTAGTCCCATATAGGAACTAGTTGAAAACACGATCTTCAAACCACGTGGGGCACATTCGGGTTCCCCGGGCAAATGGTGTATGGGAAACATATGGGGTATATGTGATGCATATGGACCCCATATTATGGCACGATTAAGGCACCACGTGGAGCCCATATAGGACACAGATGAAAATGTAATCTTCAGATCACCTGGGACCCATTCGGGAACACCAGTGCAAATGGTGTATGGGACCCATATGGGGTAATATGGGATCCATATGGCCCCACATGATAGCGCGATTTTGATACCACGTGGGGCCCATATAGGACCCACATGAAAACCTGAGCTTGAAACCACAAGGGGCCCATATAGGACCCAGATCAAAACATGTTCTAGATAACGTGTGGGGCCCATATAAGACCCAGATGAAAACACAATCTTCAAAACAACCGGGGGCCATTCGGGAACCCTGATGCTTAGGGTATATGGGCCCATATGTACCACCTACATCCCATATGGGTTACAGATGGGCATTTCTAGATGGGGCCAAGATGGTAAGAAGTATATGTTGGCCATCTGTAACCTAAATGGGATATATGTGGTACATATGGGCCCAGACATAAACCAGGTGACCCTTATCAAGTACCCACATATATCCCATATGGGTTACAGATGGGCATTTGTAGATGGGGCCAAGATGGTAATAAGTATATGTGGGCCATCTCTAAACCATACGGGATATATATGTTACATATGGGCCCAGATAAAAACCAGATGAGCCCTGTTTACTTCTTACTATCCTGTCCCTATCTAGAAATGCCCATCTGTAACCCATTGAGGATATATGTGGTACATGAGGGCCCAGATATAAACCAGGTGGCCCCCATTTACTTCTTACCATATTGGCTCCATCTAGAAATGCCCATCCGTAGCCCGTACGGGTTATACATGGTACATATCGGCCAAGATAAAAACCGGGTACTATCTTGGCCACCTGTAGAAGTGCCCATGTATATCCCATATGAGATATATATGCCCAGGTGTAATCAAATGTGGGGCCCCGGAAATTGTTTACCATCTGAGTCCAATCTGGAAATGCCCATCTATGACCAATATGGGATATATGTGGTACATATGAGCTCAGGCACAACGCCTGTTGGCCCCAGCATTTGTCAAATATGTCCACATTTGACTTTTCACATTTCATTTTTCAAAGTGCAAATGTGCCCTTGTGAGTTTCTTCAAAACTTTCAACCGTCTTGCCTCTCCAGGACAAAGTTCTGCATATGGCCCTGAATCGTACATCCTGTGCCCATAATCCTACTTCCTACACCTATCTACTTAACACTTTTCATCTACTTCTCTATAAGGGGACTAGATTGCACTACTTTTAAAACGGATGAAAATACTAGTTGTCAAATTCGACATAAAAGGACGCCTACCTCATTGAATTGAATGTCTGAATGACGTGCAGAATAATTTATCTAAATTCAGATACATTTTGCATTATAGCTCAAAGTGAAATTATTGTGTAAAGTCTAAAGTTTGAAAGTAAAATGTCCATTTCAACAAATATCTCGTCATTTTTGTCGTTCAGGATATTTATGATCGATTTTCAAGTCCAGGGTGCAATGCTATGTGGCCCATATTATTGTTGGTGCTTGTGGGCTTTGGGTGAGAAGGTCCATCTGGTATGCCTCTGGTTTTAGCTGGAACCAGCCGATGCTCGATGTGCCATTTTACCGTCATAAGTGTTGGTACTTGTGGGTTCTCGGTAGAAAGGTACATGTAGCTGGTATTCATCTGGTTTTTATATGGGCCACATGGCCCATATCTAGTCAGCCCAGACAGAACCCAGGTGGGCCCTATATTTTTTGCTATCTCAGTTTCTGCATAACAGGTGACCAAAAATTACAGTAGGTTACTCTGTGCTTCATGTAATACAGGTGATCAAGTTTTACAGTACGCTACTGTGCCTTTCTGTAATACAGATGACAAAAAGTCACATTAGGCTACTGTGGATAATCCATCCTCCAGATGTTGGATGATATCACCCAGACCAGTAGCTACTGTGATGTTTTCGTCTTCCCTTACAGTAGTCTACTGTGATGGTATTGGAATCGGGTGGAAGTGAACAGGAGGGGTCATGAAACGTTGCAGTTTAGGTGGTTATTCAGTTCTGTCAACTCACTTGTCTTCGGGATTGAAAGAGTGCATGATTGTTTGGTTGTTTTTCTGATTGATTGATTGATTGACCTAATGAGTGATAATTGATTGACTGGCTATAACTGCTTGGTTTGCATGACTGCACGCTGGTATTTTTTTCCTGATATCCAGAATGTGCCAGCTTTAAAGGTGAAATTCAAAGAAAATCACGGAATAATTTTTTATTATATATGAATGGAAACGGAGAAGTATCTAGAAGACAGTGGTGTTCATTATTGCTCCTGTAAATTCCAAGAAATGATCTAAAAACACATTTTCCAAAAACGCCCCTCTGATTCTCAGAACCCGGAAGTGGCTGCGAGCGAAACGGGTCCCAAATGATGACGTAGGCATATGGACGATCTGCGGCGAGCTGTAGCGCTTGCACGTAACAAAACATTGTGCATTGTGATGATCGCATGCAATTTTAATGGATTTTAGATACTGTTACGAAGACAGGAGGCAAAACTACAGTGGCTTAATATTTACATTACCTCTTTGATTAGTCGATTTTCTTTTCTTTTTTGGTCAAAGCAGAATTTAAAGTAGGAAATTGACACGAAAATGACAAAGAAAACCAAGCCCCGCCGGGATGCAAATCAGTGTCAAACTACGTCCTAAAACGACACTGCATCAAATTCTCAGAGACAGAACTGACTAAGAGACGCGCTCGACAAATCATGATTGTATGTAAAAGTTACCTAGATAATATTGTTGTCTAAGGAAAATTGATGCTTCTTGTAGAAACTATCTCGATCTACAACATTCCTCTTTACTAAAATCTCGTATTGAATATGATAGGAATGGCTAGCTAGCGTACAGAGACTGGACGTCACCACTGATCTCAGATAGTGTAGAGGCGGGGTGTAGAGATGAACATCATACATGTATTGCATTATGGCGTAACTTCAAGTCTTTATGAAGGGATTTTTTTCTTGTAATACTTTGATTAAACATAATTTCGATAAGGAATTTCATTCGAAAAATATTTTTCAAGGAATTTATTTTTTTAGTGCAGGTTATGACGATTTTCAAGCAAATAAACAGTGAAAATAACCCAGATACGAAATTGTAACTGAGCTAAGACTAGCACCAAGGGCCTAATTGAATTACAAGCCAAATTACTCTCACCTTCGCTTCACCTACTTCACCTCACCTACACTACTACATACAAACAATCGACTACTGAAATGCAGAGTATGGAAAAGTTAACTTGAGCTTATAAGCTCATGTAAATATAAATTAGCTACTTAATAGAAAAGAAAAAAATTAGCAGTAAGATGATTACCGTTTCTATATTTTCTTTAGACAAGTTCAAACTATTCTCCAAGAAAACAATTTTAAATTCAAGAAAACAAAGTATTCCGTCTATCCCTCCGTCTTTTATGAATTATAACACCCGTAAAATTAAAATGGTATGCCCCACAACCGTTACATAGCACGTACAAGGGAGACTGTTCCATTATATTATTGGGTTTTTCCCCTTATATAAGCAAAAAGTTATCGTTTATTTGTATAATTTCTCCATCATTGTGATATGAATAATGTTAGATAGATGGTTGAAACATACTTTGAAAACATTCACAGAATGATAAATTCATCCAAACAATGCAGAAACATCGTCTTAATCACTCACTCGGACACGGTACATCACATTCACCACATTCACAACACACCACACACAGGCTACTGTCCATATGATATGACGTCACGGATCTCGCATCGAGTTGGGAACGTATGCACAGGCAACATTACGGGTCCGTTTTATCGATTTGTGACAGGCAATATTTGTTTCCCAGTTACTTTTCAAAAGCTTCAATCGGTTTCAAAGTGATTTGTGCACCATAAACTTTATTTTGATATGAAATTCGAGCATTAGGCAATATCTCTCACCGCAATCTACCCAACAATTAGTACATGCTTTTGTTACTTCACATCTTGATAACTGCAATTCATTACTCTTCCGATTACCTTCCAACCAAATCAGTCGACTGCAAAAAGTTCAGAATGCTGCTCGCCTTGTGACAAACTCTAGAAGGTCATCACATATCACTCCTATCTTGAAATCTCTTCACTGGCTCCCTGTTCAACAGCGTATAATCTATAAGATTTTACTTTTAACCTATCGTGCACTCAGTAATCTAGGTGCAGAATATATTTCATCCCTTTTGTCACCCCATTCTGCAGGTCGTTCAGGTTTACGTTCATCAAATAATGCTAGGCTTAAAGAAATACGTACTAAAAGAAATTGGGGGGATAGAGCATATGCATCAGCAGCTCCTTCCTTGTGGAATAAGTTACCTCTTTCTCTTCAAACAAGAAACTCCCTTTTCACTTTTAAAACCAGGCTTAAAACTTATCTAATGCTCAATGCAGATTGTTAAATTTCCTTGTGAGCTTACATTTAAACACAACTTTCATTTTTTATCTTATGTAATTGAAATTATCTTGTATGCGCCTTGAGCATCTCTTGAGATGGATATGTTGCGCACTATGAATTTTGTCATAATTATTATTATTATTATTATAATTATTATTATATTCAAAAACTATGAATAGCAAATTTAATATAAAGAACTTTACCTAAGATTAATATTACAAAAAACATTCAAAGAAAAATGCAGTTCTTCACTCAAGCATGACATGTTAATGTGATATGCCATGACATAAACACAACAGTGGAAATCATAGATCGCCAGAAAACCCTTAGAATATCAAAACTGTAAGCCTCCACAATTAAAATAATATCCGATTCGCTGATAGCAACCCGCATAAATACCCATTCTTGTCAGGCCTGGATTTTACATCCTTTTACAAAAGTTACTTTTTCTCGTTCAAGCGCTGAATTCCTTTAAAAGTTTTGGTGGAATATGATAGAAGAGTCTTTGGGCTAAACACCGGTATAAAAATTTCCTGAAAATATTCTGCAGTGCTAAGATGGCAAGAATATTTCCAGCGGTACACTTTTTTTTTGGGGGGGGGGGACGCACTATATATTGACTGTGGCGAATACATACCGTTTCGTGGCCAGTCCATCCTTGTAAAATCGAAGGTCACGTATCATTTTGGTAAACCCTTTTTTGTCAGATCATATCGACACTAAGCTGCTGTGAAATTTATTTTCATTGTTAAGGAAAATATTCACCTAACGGGGTGGAAAATGTGTATATCTAGCTTCCAGCAACAGTTTTGGCAAAGCTCACCAAAGCCTATGAATAATGTGTATACTAAATGGTATATACCATACAGTCTAAACATGGGTGAATCTACAGGAATTTGGAAGGGGAGTTGTTAGGATGGAATTAACTGGTGTTTTCTGAATTCATTGCAAATGAAGGATGGAATATCAAATAATTTCGTATACATTTGTTTTTCATACAAGAGAACAGTATGGTTCAGTTTCATATGCGTTCCAGTTTCCCTTTTGCTGTAGAAACTGTACGTGGTGATTGGGTTGGGGCAGCTCATTTAACACCTTCATTTGAGTTTTCACAAACTAAAAGGTGAATTTATCATCTTCCAATAATTATTCAAGTATTAATATCCATACCTTTAGAGGTCAGTATCTGACTGATATGGAAACCACTGATCATTATATTGGGGTTTTTTTTTTTTAATTAAGTAACATCATGAACATAAACTTTTAGGAGACGTCGAAAAAGTAATATATCAATACGGAGAGCATCTCAACACTCTCCTCAAAATTTGGTTCATAAGGCGCTAGCATGAAGCTACTACATCTATACCCTGAGTTATGAACCACGTAGCTTGTTTCAGTCTTTGTTTTGCTTTTGTCTTTCTTCCTTCCATTTGATTTCCCAATTCTGATGACAGTCATAAGATGAAGAATCATGAGGCAGGTACTAAGGTTCATTGAAGCATGAAATTTTACGGGGGAGGGGGGGTAGCAAGCACGAAAGTTGCCGATGCATTTCTAATGAAAGAGCAACGGGCTTGGTTTTCCTTTTTTTGTGACACCTTGTCCAGAAATGACTGAGTGAACCTCTGAGACTGCATTACATGGACTTTGTACTCCGCTACCGCCTAAACAGTACGTTCTAGGGAATTACGTCATTCACATCCTACTTTGGGGCGGGGGAATATCTGCGGACCAGATAGATAGCAGGGACATCGGATTTCCATTTCTGTCGAGGAGACCTGCTATATTTCACTCGTTTCTCAAGCGACTAAGCTTACGAGCACGAGAGGTAGAATTGGACATGATGTTCGTCAAAGCTGCCAAACTGTAATAGAGACATTTGTGTCATAATTATTTGCCACAACTTCATTACTTCATTACTAATGTGTAGCGAAATATCCGCATGTAACTTTTAGTATAAGTCCGATAGTGGGATAGACTTTCAAAATGAATGGAGACGAGAATGAACCCGGGACGTCAGGTTCTAAAACCTTTCAAGTGTATGATCGGAGGCCAGGAGAAGTGCAGGACAAGAGGATAACGTTTGTAGGATCGACCTTCGACGAATTGAAAGAGTGCATTCGAGAGGTAGGAGAGAAGATTAAATTGTATCAGCTTTCACACGAGTGAACGTTTGACTGACATCATGATTTATGTTGTTTTTTCTTAGGTGCCGGGAGTGAGGGGGGTGGGTGAGAGGAAGGGAAAGGGGTTGGGTCCCAGATAACAAGGTTACGTTGGCCCAACGTTGGCCCAACGTCATGGATATTACGTTGGGCCAACGTTATTCTTGCCGGTGGGCCAACGTTGGCACAACGTTGCATGTATGACGTTGGGTCAACGTTGGGCCAATGTTAGTCCAACCACTGATTCCGACGTCATATGGACGTTGGGCTAACGTTTAACCAACCATTTCTTATGACATAATTTTGACGTTGGCCCAACGGTTAACCAACCATTTCAATGTTGTATTGACGTCGGGCCAACGTTAAGCCAACGTGTTACAAACCCTTACCCAAGCATGAACCACCTTTTTGCCAACATGTATCCAACCATTAAGTGATCTCATTCTATACCCTTTTTTATTTATTTTATTTTTTATTTAGCGTATTTACACTTAAAATCTGGTTTGAGCTAGATCTAGGGTATATATAGCCTAGATCCATAGGATTTTACCATGTTGTTGGTGCCGTACGGCACGGTATTTCAGATCTGAGCTGTAATTGTCTCAAAATATTAATTATGACTTCGGTGACTACTGACTGTGCATTGACTAAGCATATGTTGAATATTCAATAGGATTGATTGAGTATTGTCGTTTGCGAGTGAATCTAGACACAATTTAGAGAAGTAACTGTTACTGTCAGTGTTACTTGTTAGCTCTCGCTGGGCTCATTTAAACAATACTGTTACTGTTTTATAAGTTCTATGGCTGCACCGGCTATCGTTGTGTACAGTGTGTATCTATCTAAATAATTATGAGTGAACGTAGTGAGGGACGAAAAAATATACAAAATACAAGAAATGTAGAATTCAAGAATGGTCGATCACTTTCCCCTCTTCAACAAATTTTCTTCTGCGAAAAGTGTGGGTACATATACCCCCATCCCCCGCGGTTTTTACGCCAATGAACACCTTGTTCTCTTCTTTTCCGTTTTGGGGAAACCCAGTGGGGAAAACCCAGCGATCAAAAATAGACTATGAAAGTCTTTTTTCACACAAGAAAGCAATTGTATTTTTTTTTTTCCAGTGAAAGCCCACCTAGAGCTATATTATTTTAAATAAACTTGGTCTCATGTTTTTCACATCTGGGCTATACAGCTTTAAATGCATGTTATCATTTTGTTGTACAACTATGAAGCAACATAAACATATATTGATTTGTGAATCCAGACATCAGAATTATTACACAAAATTTATATGAGCCTCTTCCCTTTCTATTGTCTCTTTCTATCACCCCTTCTCTCTGCCTTACCCGTGTAATGCAATATTCCTAACTATTATTTTCTTCTTTTTTTTCCGATAGGCACTTTAATTAAGACATTAGAGTGCCTCCTAAACAATTTGCGGCTCGCTGAGTATGGGGCGCCAAATGTTAACTAAAACAACGAATTATTTCCACAGAAATCAGATTTTCTTGAAGTGCTGGAAACCAAGTCACGGAATGCTGATAAATCCAAATTCTTTGCAACTATTTCTTTTTTATTATTTAATGAAAAAAAATATATATTTATATGAGAGTGCTGCTTTTATTACTTATATATGTTTGTATTTAATAAAATGATGCATTTCATCAACAAATGTTATTTTATTGGTTTATTGGCTGTAGTTTGTGATAGTATGATGAAAGAAAAATGATACGAAGTGAGAAAGAATGTCACATAGTGTAAAGGACAAATGAAGAAGAGAGAAAGAGAGAGAGAGAGTTGGCACTTAAAAATGTAATGAAAACAGTACTAGGAAACGCATGAGGGGAAATTCTTGAATAGGTCAGGCTAAATGGAACACAAAGAGCCAGCTTGCATTATGCTAATATGAAAATAACAATATCCCATTTAATAATCGGAAAATAGTTACAAAGTATTTGGATTCATCAGCATTCCGTGACTTGATTTCCAGCACTTCCAGAAAATCCGATTTCTTTTGAACTAATTCGTTGTTCTAAGTTATTCGGTCCATAACTGCATTTTTTTTTGCCCACAAAGTAGATTTTGCCTTTGTATTTAATAATGAAAAGAGAAATAGATTTGTCTTTAAGCTTGAATCTTCTTCCATGAAATATGATGGATAAGGAAGAATGTCTAGGCCGGAAACCTGCTTTTTGTGGGCAAAACTGTAATTTTGTAAAGAGTCGTAAAACTGTTTGAGTACTGCCTTTTTAGAAGCTTTCATACAAATATAAAGACAGTCATATAAGTCGGTTGTTCCTTTTTTTTTAAAATGTGCATAATAAAAATGAAAATGAGAAAGTAATAAGGCATTGGCCTATGAAAGTTTCCTGTCCTTCCTAGATGAAACGTTGCAAATATAGAACGAAAAATATGAAGAAAGAAAAAGCGCGGAGACATTTTCTTCTCATGGCAGTACATTGACCTTATCTGCTCATCGTCGATCAATTCATGTCAGGGGTAATGTGTTTGACGTGCAAACTATTTTACTTGCTCCCAACGGCAGTGGAACGATCTATAAAGAATATATTCCCCACGCGACAGAGAGGGAAAATACCATTCACAACACCTTACAGAGACCAGTCTATGTTGAAACTAATAGCAACCAATCCTGAAAATGACAAAGGCTTTCATTCAATGTACTCTCAAGAGCTTAACAAAAAAAAAAAAAACAGATACAGAAATAATACCCAAAGTGCCGAAAGAAATTAAAAACTGCTGTATTAATAGGAAAAATCCTTGGTATATATGCATTGATATTAGGTAGGTCTTATCATGTGCCTGTTTCTCTGTTCAAGTGCTTCACCTGAGGTCCGATGATCTTTCCAGTGTGGATATCATTTCGAACGAAATGAACTTGGCTATACATGTACCGTAACTTAATGCTTTCACGTTGCAACATACATCATTTTGGTGATCCATCCCCATTCTTCACTCCAAACCAACATGACCAAATGAGAGGTGATATTATCGAATTTGACAATTATGTTTTTTGTTTGTTTTTGTTAGGTGGTCTGTCATCTTTGACACTTCACCTCTTAATTTCGTCAGAATTTTCTTTCTTTATTAGGTGGTCTGTCCTCTTTGACAGATCACCTTTTATGTTCGTTAAAATTTTCTTTATTCTTATTATTTTTCTTTTTGTTCCCCCCCCCCCCCCCACTTTTTTGTGCAGTCAAAATCTCAGAACTGGCTCAGCCAATTTTCGTCAAATTTTCATCAAACCTCAGTCTTATTGAGATCTGGGTTTTCCAACCATTTTCAAGTTCGTCAGGTCATTGTGACGTCATCCAGGCGCCATTTTGTAAATATCATGTTATGATCATATCTTCATAACGGAAAGTCATTTTTGATTCATATTTGGCATGATGAATGTTCATATCAGTCCAAACATTTCCATTATTGAGACGCGCGCGTACGCGTAAGCTTATGAGTTGGAGATGTGAATACATGACAAAAATTTAGCTTTTCGATGCTCTGACGTCAACCTATTTTGATGTGAACTCAAAATTTTTATTTTTTATTTTTGACGTTATTTTTTTTTTTGCCTTTAACCGAGACTTTCGCTCATTGTGTAAATCAACGAATGGTCATATCTCACAAATTGGATCATGAATCCTCGTCAAAATCGGAACAGACATCACATCTAAGACCAATATCATGCATACGCAAAACCAGAACCCTAGATCAATCCAAAAAAATTAACAGCCCTTTTTTTTTTTTTCGAAGTGTCGACGTCGTTTTCTTGTCCATATTTTCCTTTATATATCCATAATGAAGATTGTTTCGACAAAAATACCTCTATATTTTTGAAGGTTTATCCCTGTCCATTTTATCTCCAAAAAAAATTGTGGAAATTGTTGCGGCTTTTCTCTCAGTAATCACATGAAATACAGGAATTTCAATAGTATTTCCCTTAAAGACCAATCATCCACCTATCTGTCAGCCCTGATATTTTTTATAATAAAAGGTCCATCTTAATTATATTGTACACACCTATTTACGCTTGACAGGACATGTTTTTCCTCAAATTTTCAGTCATCAAGTCATTGTGAAGTCATCTAGATGCCATTTTGAAAAAAAAGGTTATATCTCCATAACAGAATGTCATTTTTGATTCATATATTTGGCATGATGAATGTTCATATCACTCTGAACAACTCTTTCATTAAAAGTCGTGCGCGTACGAGTACTTCCGCGCGTCAGTGCGCGCGCAAAATTTAAAAATGCTCAGAATCGTCTCAAAAACGTTTTGCACACGTTTCAGGCCATTCTAAGCATTTCAAAAATTTCCGCGCGTTTTGCGCGTACGCAAGTAGTAAATGACGTAAAAACGCCGTTTTTTCACTTGTTCTGCAATCCTAATACTTTTCTTGACGATTTCCATGAATTGAAAGTCAATTTCAACTGACCATAAGGCCGGACGCGCGCGTAAAAGTTCAAAATCCGTCTATGGGGCAAATAATGTTAAAACACGCAAAAACATGTCCCTCCCAAATTTTCCTCCATATTCTGAAAGCTTATGAGTTGTAGATGTGAATCCCTCACAAAAATTTACCTTTACAATGCTATGACGGCATCCTATTCTTAGTGATCTCAAAATTTTGATTTTTAATTTTGGACGTTATATTTTTTGCCTCTAACCGAAACTATCTCGCTTATTATTTATCAATTTTCACCGGGATTTCGATATGTCATAATCGAGACAAATTTCTACAAATCTATAATTCATTGTTTCTCATTTTGATGACGGCATCATGGTCTAAATTCACGATAAACGGTACGTGTCAATTTTTCTCATTTTACGTGTATTCTCTATGGGACATGACATTTACGTAATTCTTGATTATACATTCACGTCTTCTTTGAACAACATCTCCATTTTCACCCAACTTCGAGTATTTTTTAGCTGCGGAAATTTTCTATATTATACGTTCATATGTTCTTAAGCCAGATGTCGGAAACATCTCGAAATTTTGACGGGAAAATATGACATTAGAATTCGTTTTCATTTTCGTGTTATCTCTATGAGCTGTTTTCAGGTATACATGTACCTTTAAAGCACTTGCCTCAAGTGCTCAAGATCCCTGGTTCGAGTCCCGGAGGGGGGGGGGGCAGGGGTTTTTTTCGTTTCGCCTTTCTTTTTACATTTTATGATACTTTTCTCTTTAGCTATGATTACATATAGTGTGACAGTCCATGAAATAAACTGCCTGATTTTGGCCCGTTATGACAATCGCAATGCAGTGCACAGTAGTTTATGTAAAACCCTATAGAAAATCTGATTAGTAAAGGTCAGTTAAAGCTTTGGATTACCTTTCCATTATGCTGTGATGTCAAATCATCCAATTTCTATGACCTTAGTCTCCTATCGAGACGTAAAAATTTTATCAATAGTCTTTACAAACGACTTTATCACTATCCATGTCGATACCTAAAATGCCGACAGACCACCTAATTCGTCATGTGACGAATTCAAATGTCTCGTTTATTTTTTTTTTTTTTTTTTTATATTAATACAGAAATTCGTCCTCCACTGGCAAAGTAACCAACAATATTAAGCAGCATAATAAACATAATACATTCTTATCAGAATTATCCAAAATATTAATTAATGGACTGCAACGTGTGTTTAAATTGGGTATTGACAGTAATTTAAAATTATGATACTGAACATGTGCCCATAAAGCTATACACTTTATAAAGGATATTCATTTCCTTTGAAGTCGTTCTCACACACTGAACTGGTGAGGTGAATAGATTAGTCAGAATGACTGGATGGGAATTTGTCTCCTCATCATATCTGAAATGTGTGAAATCTATAGAAAGGCACATTTCCACCATATTATATCATGCTTTGCTTGACATATTTACCTGGTTTGAAATTGAAAAGAGGGAACTTAATTAAAAACCATAGCGCAGCTAACAATAGCCAGACATAGAATATGCAGACATGCAAATTACAACATTTACAAGGGAACACTGTGAACAGAAAGCAACAACAACAAAACACAGAACAGTGGTTAGACAAATACCCAGCGTTGATAATGTATTTCATTTCAAAAATAACTTATTAACATATGAGAAAAATGCCATGTACAATAGAGTTATCTGTGTTACAGATAAAGAGAAATTGTCATGTCTGCATTGAGCTTTTATCCGACTGTGAAATGGCATAACGTTATACGAATGAGGATAGGTCAGTTTTCACTCCAGCTTTCGTCATTGTATAATCATACCTGAAACTTATAAACCAAATATTCACTGATATTTACTTCTGTAATGCTAGTATGACACTTTATAGTTAGGTGATCTAAGTGTAACTCAAAGTATTGCTGTCCTTCCATTTAGTACAGCAAAGTGTGAATTTCCTAGTCTGGTATAATGGACTCTTTGACTAGCTTACACGAGACCTGCTTCCAATCCGTATAATACACGGACGTACTAGCTATAGGCTTTCTGTGTGTTGGGGAAAACCACGTTCTAAATATAGAAAAAGAGGAAAACAAGCTCATCAAATTCAGATCTAGACAGTACTATGCTACATGCTTATCCAAGTCCTTGGGAAGCGCATAGAGACGTTATATCATAATGTGATATGCGCTATACAAGAACTGCATTATCATTATTATGATTATTGTTATTATTATTATTATTGTTGTTGTTGTTGTTGTTATTATTATTATTATCATCAGTATTTTACATTAAAAGAAAGGGAAAATCTTCAAAGGGTAAGGAAGCAACTTCTGTTGACATATTCTCTCAACATGAATTTGGTTATTAGGCCTTTCTTAAATTGTAAATTCCATACAGTGAGGTAGAAAACAGTCAAAGGGGGAACATTTTGGTCTGTACAATGCATTTGTTCCCAATATCAACCAATTTTACTTTCTAAATCTTCACTGTGGTCTAGGTAAAATGTACACCGAAATGTTATTTAAAAAGTCACACACAGTGCTATCCATACCACACTTTTTACAAATAAAATAAACAATTAGTTCCTTGCTATTTGCAATATGCGTAATCTTTAGGCAGGCACAGTTCACCAAATTATTTCTTGCTCTTCTTGATAATGTGCATGTACATGAATGAACTTTTGGAATGGGTGGGGAGATTTCATTTTCTATTTCCTCTCCCATTGACACTGTGTACAGTTAGGGAGCAGAATTTTAACAAAAGTGAAGGTTGGCTTATATTCATCCATGGTTATTGTTCATTCTACTGGGAGTTATTTCATGAAAATTAGCACACATCTTCAGGAGGTCATTAACAGGATCTTGCACTAAACTAAGTTTCCGATGCAGCACGGAGCAAGGACAACGCCTTAAACTGTTTGCTCATTTGCATAATTTTGTTGTCTCTTTTGCTCACTGAAGCATAAGAGATCAGGATTTCGATGAAAACAAATACGAAGAAGTCCTCAAGAAGACTTACGATGATTAACCACATTAAGCAATTGAATTTTGGTCGATAGGTGAAAGAAAAGCTTTTCCAGTCCCACGTGCTCACTGAAGCGTGAACTTTCAATTAAATGCCATGAGATCATTGATACATGTACACCGCTCATATATACATGCTAAAAATGTTATCAATAAGATTTTTAGTGCACAAAAATAAGTAAATAATTACTGGATAATTTCAACATGGTGATATTTTGTTTTTGTTATGTGATCATTCAACCGTGAATTGATAGGTATCCATTGCAAAAGTTGCATACACCCTTCCAAAACATGAATTCCTCCGCATTAGATCAAATTCACCGCGCAAAAGACGTCAAAACTGCAGTTTTTTGCCATTTTCAGCTCTTGCTCACTCAAGCATGAAATTTGGTGCACAACTCATTTGGCATGTTTGGTAACGAAAAAAAAAATATGCTGCATGCCTTCAAACACAGAAAACTTAAAGTATGTTCCGATATCACTGCATCAAAGTCATGGCGCGAGGCTTGTGAACTTCAAAAAATGACAATTTTGCATTTAGATCGTGTTCACTGAAGCGTGACTGAAGGGTTTGCCCTGAATTTTCCAAGAAATGTAGCTGAGAAATGTAGCTACATGAGACTGTATTCAGTTTTCGTCAAAGGTTCCTGATCGAAAAAATACAGGGATATATTTTAGGGAGAACTTTTTGTTGTTGTGCTCAGTTATATCTATGGGCATGAACGCGCAGGCCCACTGTTCCAGTGATCCCCTTTTTTCCCGAACAGTTTATAGCTCCGAATCGAAGGCCGTCCTTCCGTTGGTAAGCCCGTTCCGAAGCCCCCCTTTTTGTCTTGCCAGCGGCACATAAACCGCCACTTTTTGGGTCGATTGCCCCCTCCCCCCGGAGCTGGAGCCAATCAATTTTAATATGCATGCAGATCACACCATATTTGGGAGTCCCAGCTATGCGCTTTGTGCTGGTGGGGAAAACCACGTTCTAAATAATGTATCAGCATGTGATGCAAGGCATCAAGAACATGATCACTATTAAAGGGTTCAGTCTAAACTTCAAATAGAGTTTCTAATCCTGAATTTGGTCTTATAACCCTTTCTTCCTGTGTACATGAAAATAGTATTATATGAAACAGATACTGAGCGATGGAATATAATTATACTAATACCTTTGTTCACTGTTCAACCACGTATTCCGTCTAAATGTTAATTTATTATTACTTTTCAAGTAACCAATACTTGAAAAATGATGGAAAAATTCAACAAGCCCTCCTTAAGAGGAACATGAAGTAAACGTAAAAAGAAAGCTACATCATATATGTAGCCATTTGACATAGGTTTCATAGGTTTATTGTAATACTTCTATCAGGTTTATTACCAAGCATCGATCTCTTCTGAATTAACATCTCCTATATGCGTCCTCTTGGATGATAACTATATTTTTGACCCTTGTATCTTGCATGATTAACAATGTCACATATTTGTGTCTTAATGAAATATAATTTCCCTGAAATCTGAAATTTCTGAAATCTCATTTCCCTAAATAAGTTTTTATCATGATTTATTAATGTTTCAATAAGTCTGAGCCAGATAATCCCATCAATACATTTTTTAATCTAGAATTTATTTCGAACATATCAAAATAACATAGATTAAGGTGATGATTCAATTCAGTTCATTTCAATATTGGACTTTACCAAACAGGAAAAAAAAAATTGTCCTGCAGGCACAGGCTAATTTATGTTTTTTATTGTTTGTTTTCTATATTCTGGATTTTTATAATGCCTAATAAATCTCTTTAATGTCTAGCGCTTTATAGAATTATTATTACCTCGGTCATCATGCTCAGGCTTGCCAACACACAATGTATGCAGTGATGTATGCTTAATTCCCCCATCACTCATACATGTACTTAGTTTTTTTTTTCTACATAATGTAGAAACGACGAAAGATTGAAGTAAATAGGCAGATATCTCGCGTGCCTCTTCCTTCTATAATGTAATATCTGTACCTGTAACATGTTTACTCCAACATTTTCTATCTGACATACCTCTGACATTTCTACCTTTGACATTTATACCTCTGTCATATTCAAATCTGAGATTTTTTACCTCTTGCATTTTCACCTCTGGAATTTTAACCTCTGGCATTTTCACCTTGGCATTTTACCTCTGACATTTTCCCTCTGACATTTTTACCTCGACATTTTTACCTGAAAAAGGGGTCCCGAAGATGCAACAAGGAAATAGCTATAACTTGTCTCATCACGTTTGTGTACAATTATTCCTGCAGGTAAATTTTGATTTGAACTTATTTGACCTTTGATCTTTGACCTACATACGTGACTTTGACCCCAAATAGGATTGAGGTCTCGCATGTGTAGGCAGTCTAAATACTTAAACTCCAGTAGAAACTTGCCGATAATGTGAAGATATAACCTCATTTGACCTTTGACCTACACATCTGACCTTTGACTCCAAATAACATTGGGGTCCCTGCTAGCTATAGGCATCTACCATCAAAGTTTGGTAACAAAAGGGCAAATGGTTACAAATTTATTCAAGTTTCATTATGAATGAACGGACGCTGCTAAGGTCGCTCAACATCGGTGGCTCGACAAAGAGTGAAAAGTGTCAATTTGGACCCCCCCCCCCCCCCCGCATTAACAAAATTGATAAAGTTTAATAATTTATTCATTTTCATTACCATTACCTTTTGAAATAGGTGTATGGATACAATTTTTTTAATGCTAACAAAATAGATAAAAATAGGCCTATTTTAAAATCAGCTTTAGAAAGGGGGCCGGGGGACACCCCCAAAAATTTGAGGGGATGGGGGCACATCCTGTCCCCCCGGATCTCAGCCTGTGCCCCATACAGGCCCCATGAGATGATTCAGCTAGTGGTCATGAATTTATATAACTGGAAATACATATTAGGCTAAATCAAGGGTTTCTTGGACCTTAAAACTTTGCATTTTTCTGATTTGTTGACATATTTCAAGGTGTTGTTACCATAGTAACAGCAATATTCTTGCCATATTTTCACATGATCATGACGTTGATTTGGTTGAATCTTCACTACAACCTAAAAGACACATTGATATACACGTATTTCAACATTTTCATCATATTTCAAGTAATAAGGACAAGTACATGATTTTTTATTTTTTTTTATTTTTTTTCGGGGGGGGGGGGTATTTTTACTACTTTACTATTAATGTTGCCACGGAAACGGGTTTGGCATCTTTACGACCGGCTAGTTCAATTGAAAACAAGCATACTCTGATGGCTGCTGTCCTAAGCTATTTGAGAAATTGCATCATGGAAGATAAAATCATTTCCATGCTGAAAAATTCAATTTTAATTATTAGTGATGTGTAAATGACAATTACTCAGTAAAAATAGCAGTTTTAGGACGCCATTTTGATGACGTCATTTCAGCATGCTCCCGAGGACGTTTTCTGGGTAATTTTTATGTTGGATATTTTCAGGACCTATACTTGAAAAAAAAATTAAAATTTGCTTGTTATACGATAGTTAACCGTTGAGCTATTTTTAAGCCTTTTTTGGCCATTCGCTTGGGTGAAATCACTTAATTAAGCTCACTGCGATCAAGTTTCAAAAAATTAATCAGTTTTAGAAATGAGGAGTTCAAACACACTCTAAAACATGCAAAGGGTAAATGTATGTCTGCCATGGGGTTGTGTATTGGTTTTTTCATGGGTAATATTTTGAAGTGATTATTTTCTGCTTTGACACTAATGGATATAGAACTATGTGTTTGAAAAAGATTAACACTTTTGATCTTTAATAACTCAAAAACTATACATCAGATAAAATTGATATGGGTTATAGCTGAATAATGTACAATTTTTTGGAGGTAATGATATCATAAAGTAGTTTTATGACATTCATGCTTATTTTGTGAAGTTATAGGTTTCAGATTTTGTTCAATTTCCAGCCCCTGTACAAAATTAAAATCATTTACAGGAGTTAATTGGTGTGTCTGTGGAAGTGTGTGCTTAATCCTCACATAATAGCCATCATGGCCAGTGGCGTAACAGCCGGGGGGGGGGCAGGGGGGCCCGCGGCCCCCCCCCCCCCCTGAAGGATTTCAGCGGGAAAATCCACCAAACCACCGGGAAAAAATGAAAAGGTGGGAAAGAAAAAGAAAGGGAGAAAGGGAAAGGAAGAAGAAAGGAAAAGAAAGAAGAAGAAAGGAAAAGAAAGGAGAAAGGGAAAGAAAGAAGGAGGAAGGGAAACGAAGAAGGAGAACGGAAAAGAAAGAAGGAGAAAGGGGAGAAAGAAGAATAGAGAGCGGCAAAAGAGGGAAAGGAGGAAAAAGAAGAAATCAAAGGAAACCCCAAAAAATGAGGGAAAATTTAGTACCAACCCGGAGTTTCCTGGTGCTCCACTCCCTGGACAACCGCAGTGGCTTCCCTGTAGACCCCCATCAGGTCCCCTAAGCCAGAACCCTGGGCCCCACCCGCTAAAGGCTTCGCAACAAGCAACTCGCGGTGCGGGCTTATCTCTGCATATTCTATTTCTAGACTTAGTTACCGGGAAATTTTCGACTCTGCCCCCCCCCCCCCGATAACAGGCAGAGAATGTTTGAGACCGGTAACAGACAACGAACAATTCAAAGAAACGTCAGAGCTTCCGCGCTTCGAGCGGGAGGGGAAAATCACCATCCGTGCACCCTTCCCCTACCATGCCTAGGGAGTGCGCTTTGCACTAACGTTTTCCTAAAAGAAAATCCTAGCTACACCACTGATTCTAAACTCAATTATCGGGAAATTTTGGCTATGCGTATGCCCCTCCCCCCCCCCCCCCCCCCCCCCCCATCGATAACAGGCAGAGAGGCTGAGGGAGCGTAAGAAGAGCTGGAACTGACAGCGTAAAAACGTCGGAGCTTCCGCGCTTTGCGCGGGAGGGGGGGGGGGGAAACTACCCCCTCCCTGCACCCTCCCTCCTAGGGAGTACTACCGTCCTCCTAAAATGAAATCCTAGTTGCGCCGCAGAAGATAGACTAAATTACCGACAACTAACAATGCAAAGAAATGTCGGAGCTTCCGCGCTTCGCGCGGGACGGGGAAAACTCCTCTCTTCCCTGCACCCTCCCCTCTTGGTGTAAATTCCGGGGGTGGGGGATCTATCACCCCCACCTGGGGGAGAGAGGGGATGGTGTGTACAAATTTCCCGCCATGCAGACACACTTTTTAAAGAAGAAGAAAACAAAATTTTAATTATTAATCAGTAAAAATTCTGAATATGGTACTGTATATCAGAGGCGTCGATCCATTTTTAGGATGGGGGGGGGGCAAGATGACCGAGCGGAGATGAACATATTTACATGTGTGTGTGTGTGTGTGTGTATATATATGTATATATACTAAACATATATACATATTGTTTATATATATATATATATATATGCTTTACATTTGAAGCATTTAGATTTGAGGAAAATTCCGCATCTTCCTAGAGTATGAACCACTGTTTTGTTTTGTCTTTTTTTTTTTTTTTTTGTTCAATTTTGCGAGCGAGCGAAGCGAGCGAGCCAAAAATAATCATTTTTTTGTTATTAGATTCGCTACCTTGTTATCAAATACACTGTAGGCATTATGATACCTAAAATATATATATGGTTACCTCGCTGCCAAATATGACTGTATTTTGGCACATCGCTGGTCTATTGTTTTCTTCTTGAAACCACCCTGTTTTATACGAGCTAGTGCAGCGAGCATAGAATCACACTGTTTTATTTTATGGTAGAAGTAGTAACCCCTTCTCACTTATCGAGTTCGGTTTTTTTTTCGCAAACCATTAAAATGAAACGAGTGAGCGTAGCGAGTGAAGAAAAATATACTCTTTTCCATGATGGTTATTTCATCATCAGAATACACTTTTAAGCCTACGAGGGAGCAAAGTCAACAACCGATAAAGCTATACACATTATATTCGTCACCGAAATAAAGTAGATGGTTTTTGTAAATTTTTAAACCACCTCGCAGCCCAAATATTATTATGATGTTTTGGAATCTCGCTGCTGAAATAAGCTACTTGCTGCCCGAAATCATCTTGTATCTAGCTTTTACAAGCGAGAGTAGCGAGCGAGATAACGAAAAAAAAAAAGATGGGATTTTTAAAATCTATGTACAAACTGATATATAGGCCTTTATCTACTAAAAGTGTATCTGTTTTGGGGTCAACTTGCCGTTCGATTTCTTGGTGTAATGTTCAGGTTTGGTTATATTACGTTCTATGTGTAGAAGAATAGTATAACATTAGATAGTGATACAAGATGAAAACTCAATTTTCCTTTCATAAGAACAGTAATTATCATCGATATTGGTCAATGCGATAGTTAAATGCGAGCGAGCGAAGCGAGCGAGCGCTTAAAATTTCACATTTCCTGTCTTTTCTCTTTCTTTTCACTCCCTTCTTTCCTTTTCACTTCTTTCTCTTTCTTTTTTTCTTTTCCCCTCTTTTCTTTTTTTTTTTTCAGTTCGGAAATTATTGAGGGGGGGCAAAATGATATGTTTGCCACCCCCGAAATTTTCTGGGGGGGGGGGCAACTGCCCCCCAGGATCGACGCCTCTGCTGTATATGGTATATTGGCATTCCTTTGTAGTTAGGTACTTTATATTTCCTTTGCAATTTCATACACAAGACTAACCATATAAGATTATTCATCCACTTGTTTCGCGATTTCATTTTTTTTTTTTTTTTTTTTGTAATGAACATGAGTGTGAAGATATCTGTTATGTAGCCATTGTTAGGGAATACAGAATGGGATTTTAGTTGAGTGATGGGTGTTGTACCCCCCCCCCCCTCCCCCATGTGACTTTCAAGATTCAAGATTCAAGATGGTTTTTCTGATTTTTTTTTTATTTTTTTTATTTTTTTATAAATACAGAAATTCTCCTCCACTGGGAAAGTGACCAACATATTAAGCAGCATAATAAACATAATACATTCTTATTAGAATTATCCAAAATATTAATTAATGGACTGCAACGTGTGTTTAAATTGGGTATTGACAGTAATTTAAAATTATGATACTGAACATGTGCCCATAAAGCTATACACTATATAAAGGATATTCATTTCATTTGAAGTCGTTCTCACACACTGAACTGGTGAGGTGAATAGATTAGTCAGAATGACTGAATGGGAATTTCCTCTCCTCATCATATCTGAAATGTGTGAAATCTATAGAAAGACACATGTCCACCATATTATATCATGCTTTGCTTGGCATATTTACCTAGTTTGAAATTGAAAAGAGGGAACTTAATTAAAAACCATAGCGCAGCTAACAATAGCCAGACATAGAATATGCAGACATGCAAATTACAACATTTACAAGGGAACACTGTGAACAGAAAGCAACAATATCAAAACACAGAACAGTGGTTAGACAAATGCCCAGCGTTGATAATGTATTTCATTTCAAAAATAACTTATTAACATATGAGAAAATTCCATGTACCATACAGTTATCTAAATTTAGCATGGGAACCCCCCAATTTTTTTGCATTTTCTGAAAGCCTATGAAATGAAAATTTGAATTCATGAAAAAAAATGAGGGTCGAGCAGTCGGAACGTCGCCATATTCTCAGGTGAAATCAAAATTTCATTTTTTCAATTATGACGTCATATTTTTTACCTTTAATCAAAACTCTCTCGCTTATGGTTGGTCGATTTTCGCTAGATTTTCGATATGTTGTAGCTGAGACAATTCTCTATTATAAGCTTGCCTTCATTTTTCATTTTGAGAACGGCATCATGATCGAATCTTACGTACGATAAACGAAGGCAAGTCAATTTTTCACATTTTGTGTGTATTGTCTATGGGACATGACCTTTTCTCAATTCTTGATTCTACATTCCCGTCTTTTTTGAGCAACAGCTTCCTTATTTCTGCTCAATTTTCGTCCAACTTCCAGTATGTTGTAGCTGAGACAATTCTCCACCTACCACTTTCATTCATTTTTCCATTTTAATGACCTAATGATACTTTAATAGCAGCTAAAAGGCTTTCATGTCAGAATTGTCCATATTTGCGTGTTATAGATATGCAGCGTAATGCATATAACATAGACTACAGTCTATGCGATAACTCAAAGTCGGGAATTGTCCTTTTTATTCAGATTTATTGTCACTTATCAGTCAACACAAGTGCAATTTGCACGATTTTTGTCAAGGTCAAAAAATCATCATAACGTCATCCAGGCGCCATTTTCTCAAAATCAACAAATGGTCATATCTCCCAAACTGAATCATGAATCCTCTTGAAAGTTGCAACAGACATCGCATCTTGCACAAACATCATGCACACGCAAAAGCAGAACCCTGGATCAATGCAATTTTTTAACCTTTTTTTTTTTTTTTTTGTTAAGTGTCGACGTCGTGTTCTTGTCCATCTTTTCCTTAATATATCCATAATTAAGACTATTTCGACAAAAATAACGGTATATTTTTGAAGGTTATCCATGTCCATTTTATCTCCAAAAATAAAATTGTTGAAATTTCTCTCAGAAATCAAATGAAATACCGGAATTTCAATAGTATTTCCCTTTAAGACCAATCATCCACCTATCTGTCAGCCGTGATATTTTTCATACTTAAAGGTCCATCTGAATGATATTGTACACACGCATTACGCTTAAAAAGACATGTTTTCCCTTTAATTTTCAGACATCAAGTCATTGTGACGTCATCTAGGCGCCATTTTGTAAAAATCGTCTAAAGGTTATATCTTCATAATAGAATGTCATTTCTGATTCATATTTGGCATGATAAATGTTCATATCAATCTGAAAACTTCTAGCGTTAAAAGTCATGCGCGTACGCGTACCTCCGCGCGCCAGTGCGCGCGCAAAATTTGAATAAGCTTAGAATCTAAGCATTTCAAAAATTTCCGCGCGTAAGCGCCCGCGCGCGCGTTTTGCGCGTGCGCATGTAGTAAATGACCTTAAAAAGCCGTTTTTTTCACTTGTCCTAATACTTTTCTTGACAATTTCCATCAACTGAAAGTCGATTTCAATTGACCATAAGGCCGCACGCACGCGTCAATGTTCAAAATCCGTGCGCGCGTCTATGGGGCAAATAACGTGAAAACATGGAATAACATGCCCCTATAAAATCCGCCATAGCTCGTAAAAAAGGTCCGAGGCCCTCCAATTTTTTTACATTTTCTGAAAGGCTATGAGTTGAAGATTTGATGTCAAGAAAAAAAATGGGGGTCAAATGGTTGAAACGTCGCCATATTCTCATATGAACTCAGAATTTCATTTTTTCAATTATGACTTCATATTTTTTACGTTTCATCAAGACTGTCTCGCTTATTGTTGGTCAATTTTCGCCGGGATTTCAGTTTGTTGTTGCTGAGATAATTCTCTACAAATTTTGTGATATAATTTTTCATTTTGATAACGGCATCATGGTTTAAATATACGATAAACAACGGCATGAATTTTTTTTACATTTTGCGTGTATTCTCTATGGGAAATGACCTTTACTTAATTGTTGATTATACATCCCCGTCTTCTTCGAGCAACAGCTCCACTGTTTTTGCTCGTTTTTCACCCAGCTTTGAGTATGTTGTAGCTGATAAAATTCTCCAAGCAGATCCTGCATTAATTTTTCCATCAGATGTCGGGAACATGTAGAAATTTCAACTGGGAGATAAGATATGCGAATTCCGTTTTCCATCCACGTGTTATCTCTACGAGCTGTATCCTGGAATGAATGCACTTGCCTCACAAACGCAAGGTCCCTGGTTCGAGTCCCGGGGAGGGAGCAATATTTTCCTTTTTCCTTTCTTTTTACCTTGTATATTACTATCCCCTTTGAGTATGATTACATATGCAAAGTCACTATCAATGTAAACTGCATTATTTTTGTCTGTTATGACTATTGCAATGCACTGAGTAGTAATTTATGTACAACCCTACTGAACATCTGATTCGTTAACGTGAAATAAACCTTTTGTTCACCTTCCATTATACTGCGATATCAAAACGTCCAATTTCTTTTATGTTAGTCTCCTATTCGGACGTAAATATTAATCAATAGTCTTTACCAATGACTTTCTCACTGTCCATGTCAAAACCTAAAAGACGCCGACAGACCACCTAATTCGTCAGGAGTTTGACGAATTCTATTCTCGTTATTCTCTTTATTGGGACCCACTTTTTTGTGCAGTCGAGATCTCAGAACTGGCTGGATCATTTTTCGTCAAATTTTCAGGAATTATCAGTCATTACGAGATCTCGGATTTTTAGTCATTTTCAAGTTCATCGGGTCATCGTAACGTCATCCAGGCGCCATTTTGTAAATATCATCTCATGATCTTATCTTCATAACGGAATGTCATTTTTCATTTATATTTGGCATGATGAATATTCATATCAATCTGAACAAATTCATCTTTTTTAAACGCGCGCGTACGCGTACGTCCGCGCGTCAGCGCGCGCGCAAAATTTTAAAATGCTCAAAATCACTCATGGATCAAACAAAAATCCATTTCAGGCCATTTTAAGCATTTCAAAATTTTCCGCGCGTATTGCGCGTGCGCAACTCGTAAATAACGTAAAAATGCCGTTTTTTTCACTTGATTTGCAATTCTTTGACATTTCTTGACCATTTCCATCAATTTAGAATTCATTTCAACTGACCATAACGCCGCACGCGTGCGTCAAAGTTTAAAACCCGTGCGCGCATCTATGGGGCAAATAACGTAAAAACATGCAAAAAACATGCCCCTTTAAAATACGCCATGGCTCGTTAAAAAACATGGAAACCCCCCATTTTTTTACATTTTCTGAAAGCCTATGAGTTGAAGATTTGAATTCATGAAAAAAATTTGGGGGTAGAACGGTCGGAACGTAACCATATTCTCATGAGAACTCAAAATTTCATTTTTTTCATTTATGACGTCATATTTTTTACCTTTAATCAAGACTATCTCGCTTATTGTTGGTCGATTTTCGCCGGGATTTCAGTATGTTGTAGCTGAGACAATGCTCTTATATATAAATTGCCTTTATTTTTCATTTTGAGAACAGCATCATGGTCTTATCTTACAAAAAACGGAGGCATGTCATTTTTTCACATTTTGCGTGTATTGTCTATGGGACATGACCTTTTTCTAATTCTTGATTCTACATTTCCGTCTTTTTTGAGCAACAGCTCCGATTTTCGCCCAGCTTCGAGTATGTTGTAGCTGAGAAAATTCTCTATCTTAAATGTGCCATTTATTTTTAATCAGATGTCAAGAACATAAAAATTTGAACTGGAAGATATGATTTAGGAATCCCATTTTCCATCTACGTGTTATCTCTATGGACTATATTCTGGTCCATCGGTAAAGCACTGGTCTCACATCCTCATGATCCCTTGTTCGACTCCCGGCGACGGCGGTGTCAATTTTTTTTTTGGTCCTTTTTTTTTTTTTTTTTTACATTTTTGCCCTTTTATATTACCATCTTCATCGACTACGTTTACACATACAATTACAAACAATGCTATAACTGCGTTATTTTGCCTTTTATGTCTATCGCAATGCAGTGTACATTAGTTTATGTACAACCCTATTGCAAATATGATTCATGAACATGTATTGAACCTTTAGGGTTAACTTTGCATAATACTAAAAAATCAAATCGTCCTGTGTCTGTGATGCTAGTCTCCTTCTCAGACCTGAATATTTTTCGAGTTCGTCAGGTCATCGAACATAAGCTAAACTGGTGATTAGACGGCAAATAGATTACCCAACACAAAATGTTTCAGAACGTTCTTAGAACACATTTTAATAGGTCTGCTACATCTTTGTCTTTAATAATTGTTACAAAACATTTTTATTAGATCCGTTTCGTCTTCGACTTAATAAACGTTCATAAAACGTTTTTATTAGGTCTCCTGCGTCTTTGTCTTTAATAAACGTTCACAAAACGTTTTCAGAACGTTCACAAAACGTCTTTATTAGGTCTGCTACGTCTTCGTCTTTAACAAACGTTCACAAAACGTTTTTATTAGGTTTGCTACGTCTTCGTCTTTTAAACACGTTCACAAAACGTTTTCAGAACGTTTCCAAAACGTTTCCAAAACGTTTACAAAACGTTTTTTATTAGGTCCGCTACGTCTTCATCTTTAATAAACGTTCACAAAACGTTTTCAGAAACCTTCACAAAACATTTTAAAAAAGTTTTTATTAGGTCGGCTATGTCTTCATCTTTAATAAACGTTCGCAAAACGTTTTTATTAGGTCTGCTACGTCTTCGTCTTTAACAAACGTTTTCAGAACGTTCACAAAACGTCTTTATTAGGTCTGCTACGTCTTCGTCTTTAATAAGCGTTCACAAAACGTTTTCAGAACGTTTCCAAAACGTTTACAAAACGTTTTTTATTAGGTCCGCTACGTCTTCATCTTTAATAAACGTTCACAAAACGTTTTTAGAAACCTTCACAAAACATTTACAAAACGTTTTTATTATGTCGGCTATGTCTTCATCTTCAATTAACGTTCGCTATGTCTTCGTCTTTAATAAAGGTTCGCAAAACATTTTCAGAAGGTTCATAAAACGTTTACAAAACGTCTTTGTTAGGTCTGCTACATCTTCGTTTTTAATAAAAGTTCACAAAATGTTTTCAAAAAGTTCACAAAAGGTTTACAAAACATTTTCATTAGGTCTGCTACGGTTTAGTCTTTAGTCAAAGTTCACAAAACGTTTTCAGAACGTTCACAAAACGTTTTGTATCAGGGCTGCTTCCTTTTCGTAAATTTTCTCTGAATGGGGATTTTAATTGGGAATGACTATAATCCTCTTGATGACCATGATAATGGGATAGTAATGTTGTTGACGGTGATACAAACCCTGATGATGAAAATGGTGAATTAAAGGCCAACTGTCATATACCTTTCATAATCATAGATATCATATCCATATCAAAAAGACGACAGACCACCTGATCGAATGACGAATTAAATCTCGTTTCTTTTAATCTTGTTTTTTCTTGTTTTATACGGCAAGGACATTGAATGCACGTAGTCCATGTGTGCGTGCTACTTGTATTACAATATTGCAATTAACTTGGCTGCGCTTATTGTACGTGATACGTTGCACAAGAAAGCATAATGATGGCGGCTTTCATGACTGTGCAATTCTTTTGGGTAAGTAGAGAAAAAAAGGTTTGTAGGATAGATCTATTTTAGTTTGTAATTTATCAAATGACAGGATCTAGAGGGTCGTTGCATAAAACAAATGAGGCATGACTTCATTCATTCATTATACGATCTTTCCACTCTCGTTGAGGCTGTTTGCATCTATCGAACTCAGCCTACGGCTTCGTGCTTTCAGCACTCGCTTGCTTCGCTCGCTAGCATTTTAAGTATCCCACCCATTGATATTATAATACTGTCTTTATGAAAGCAAAACGGTTTGCATCTTGTCTTTATATCAAATAGAAGCCTATGCTATTATTTTTCTCGCATTTAATATCTTTTGTTATCTTAACCAATGCCAGTTGATATTTTTATCAGGGTTTATTACGAAATGAAACTGGTTTGCATCTTGTCATTCTATCCAATGTTATACATGTACTATTATAATATAACTGCAAGGAGTCGAATGGGAAGAAGACCAATGACAGAAGAATATTCATGAGATAATGGCCTGTGACCGTTGGCCTATTCCTATCATACCAAATATGAGAAAGGAGGCTGCTGATAAAGTGTAAGTTATTAAAGTCATAAAATAAGCGTAACAGTTCATTAGAACCTAGCTCTTCTGAGTATAAATAGTAGCCCTTTTCGCTCGCTTGCTCGTTCCGCTCGCTCATAGAAATGAGATCAGGTGGCAAGCGCTCTTATTCCCTCAGTAACACGTCCGAATATTGTACGGCGATATGTAAGGCTTTTCTCGAATACAGGGAAATTGTACATCATAAAATTCATCTAGTTTATTTTGGTGGAAAAATCTACGTTTTATTAGAAAGAGTTTTGTCAGTAGCTGTGAGTAGCTCGCTTCGCTCGCTCATAGAAACAAAATGGTTTTAGATAGCAAGCGATGCACATAGAGCATAATTTTTTGGCAATTAGGTGATCAAAAACTATTTAGATATCTTTGAGGCTATCAAAGAATGTAATTTTTTTTTTCCTCGCTGAGTTCACTCGAATATGTAATGTAGATATTTTATAGACCTATAGTGGATTTTGATGACAAAATAACATTTCATCACTAAAAGAATGTGTTTTCTCCTATCTCGCCTCCCTCGCTTGTAATATTTGAAATATAGCGTGGTTTAGAAAAGTAAACAATTGGACCAGTGAGGTGCTACATTCGTCAAACATTTTTTTATTGCTTGGGTGTACTCTGACGACAAAAACATAAATAGCTAGAAAGTGGAATTTCGGCTCGCTCGCTTCGCTCTCTCGCAAAATTAAAAAACGGAAGGGTTCATACTCTAAGTTAAGGTTTAATTCCCGAAAGTTTTCATTGAAGTAACGAGGATGTACCTCTGCGATATTGTTTGAAAACAATTTTTGTGCGGTGAATTGGAAGAACGGTAAATTCCCTGATAGCAGAGACTGGTAAGAATAACATCATATTTTTTTTCTTTTTAAAGTCGTGTCATACGTCTTATTTACGTTTTATATAATTTTATACGTCTTTCAATTCAATTTTCAATTCAATACAATTCAATTCAATTCAATTCAATTTATTTTCCATCTTTAAAAAACAGCACAAATATAACATAGTATTAACACATTGCGTTGAGATAATAATATAAACATAAAAATGGTGGGATACCATTAATAAGCAAAATGCTTGTAAGCAGGGTGCCGGTACACAATAAAAAGTTAACACTGACATTATGAAACAGCAAAATTATACATAAAAAGCAACCTACTAAAGTTGGTCAGACACAATCCTGTACATACACAAATTCATACACCCACAATCACACACACCATCACACACATACACACAGAAACATCATAGGGAGAGAAAACAGAGAGAAAGGGAGAGAGAGGGGGGGAGAGGGAGCGAGGATAATAGAAGAGAGTAGTAAAAATGAGTGATAAAGAAATGAATTCAGATGACGAGATGAAAATGAGATTTGTAGTAGGGAAGAGGAGAGAGAGCATAAGACAAGGAAAATAAAATAAGAACTAGATTATAAATATATATATCCTCTCAGCATGCATTAATTTTGGAAAAAAATAATCTTTTTAAGGAGAGTTTGAATTTTGAAAGAGTTGAGCTTTGCTGAATACTTTGATCCAGGCTATTCCACAATTTGATATACTTTACACGGAACGATTTTAAAGCGACGGAAGAGGAAACCTTAAGTTGATGAAATAATTTACATTGTCGAGTATTGTAATTATGTACAGTTGAGTTGAGTTGAGGATAAACATATTTTCAAATATATCTGGCAAAATTCCAGATTTGTATTTATACATAAATATAAGAGAATTCATAGATATCAGTTCGGATATGGGTATAATATTCATTTTCTTGAATAAAGGTATACTTGGACAGTTATACAGAGATGATGAAATAAGTCTAATTGCTTTTTTTCTGCAGTATTGATAATCTAGAAAGATGGCTTTTGAAAGTATGGCCCCATATTGAGTTACAGTATGTTAAGTGAGGCAAGATTAAGCTTTAATACAAAGTGATGAGTATGTTTTGGGGTAATATGAATTTGAGCCTGGATATGATTCCGATACATCTTGAGACTTTAGTACAAATACTACTAATATGTGGATTCCAAGAGAGAAATTCATTGACTGTGATACCTAAAAATTGAATATTTTCAACACGTGATATATCATGACCACAAATAGTGAGATTATTAAGGTCACCTGGGACCCTCCTGTTCCTTGTTCTGAAAATCATAAATTTTGTTTTATCAAAATTCAAGGAAAGTTTATTGCAACAGAACCAATCATACAATTTATTAACTTCATTATTAGTGTTGGACATTAAATTATAGATATCCTTTTGAGAAGTTATAATGCATGTGTCATCGGCAAATAATGAATAGCGAAATAGTTTTGACGATTTTATGATATCCTCTGTATAGACAAGGAACAGGAGGGGCCCGAGTACAGAACCTTGCGGAATGCCATATTTAATAAGTTCACGCTGTGATTGGACACCATTGACCATGACACACTGATACCTATTATGTAAATAATGTTTAAACTAATCTAAGGCTAGCCCTCTTACACCATATACATTTAGTTTACGTATGAGTATGTCATGGTCAATGGTGTCGAAGGCTTTTGACAGATCCATAAATAACCCAAGACAGAAATTACCATCATCAATTTTTTGTGATATAAAATTTGCAATGTTTAAAACACCCAGAGAAGTTGAAAAATTTTCACGGAATCCAAATTGCTCAGGTATGAGGATATCATTTAACTGAAGGTGGGAATACAACCTTTTATGTACAACTTTTTCTAGAATTTTCGAAAAAAAAATGGTTACAATGATATGGATCTGTAGTTTTCCACATTTATTCTTTTTATAAACAGGTATAATCTTGGATACTCTGAGTCTGTTAGGTATAATCCCTTGTGATAGGGATTTATTAAATATTGCAAAAAGCTGTTCAACAAGTAAATTAATAGAATTCTTAAGAACTCCGGGGGCCATATCGTCAGACCCACTCGCTTTTGATGATTTCATAGAATAAACAATTTGGAGAATTTCATATACAGATGTGGGTTTTAGGAATAAAGAAGAATGGCTCTTATCAACTGGTAAGAAGTCGTGAAATACATGAGAAGAAGTAGGTATATTATGCGAAATTCTTTCAGCAATATTGACAAAGTAATGATTAAAGGAATCTGCAATCACACGTGTTGAGGACAGATGAACATTATCATTATGCATTTTCATCGGTATATTCTGTCGCCTTTTCCCTAATAATCCATTGATATTATTCCAAGTTTTTTTTCATATCACCTTTAATCTTATGAAACATATAATGAAAATATTTCTTTTTAGAAAATCTAATAATCGCAGTAAGTGCGTTTTTGTATGTGACATATTTTTTCTTACTGACAGATTTTTTCAAATATTTATGATATAATTTCTGTTTGAAATTAATTGATTTCAGTATACCAGGTGTAATCCATGGTCTTTTACACTTCAATTTAGAATTGTTCCTGTGAACAACAGGGAAACAATCAATATACAACTTGGATAATATATGAATGAATAAGTCATAGGATTTGTTTGCATTAATAGTATTTTGAACAGGAGTCCAATCGACATTCAGCAGTTTGTATTTAAATTGTAAAAGTCGATCATTAGTGATAAGTCTACCATTGGTGGTGGTATTGTTATTTGTATATTCAATAATCTGTCTACTGTTCACACTCCATACTGGAAAGTGGTCTGATATATCAGAATAAATCAGACCACTCTGTAAATCGTTTTGTAAGCAATTGGTAAATATATCATCGATAAGCGTAGCTGTATTTGAGGTAATACGTGATGGTTTGGTAATTAGTGGAAACATGCAATGAGAATACATTGTATTTAAGAAATCATTTGTCTTGGTATCAGTTGAATAATTTAGAAGATTTATATTGAAGTCCCCTAGTAAGTAAATTTCTTTATTTTCATTACACAACTTGCGCAAATAATTATCAAATGTCTCAGCAAATTCCATAATATCAGAGTTGGGGGACCTATACACACAGCCTATAACAATCGCTTTATTTTTAGCTTGAGGTAATTCAATAAATACAGCTTCATAAAATGAAATACTTTTACAGAATTCTGGTCTTATTGTAAATTCAAAAGAATTGTTGATATAAATAGCAACACCACCACCATATTTACCAGATCTATCAGTATTGACAAGAGAATAACCATCCAGTGCAAACATGTCAACAACAGCATTTTCTCTGAACCAGTTTCAGATATTCCTATAACTGTAAATGCGTGATTTAAACTTTATAATAACAACTGCAACTCATCAAAATTTCTTGGAAGACTTCTAGCGTTTACATCTAAGATTGAAAGACTTTTATTAGATTTCTGAAATTTTGACTTAAATTCTTCTGAAAATAAGTATTTACAGCTGCGGTCTGGAAAATAGTCATCAGATTCAGAATGAAGGTTGTATCACCCAGGATATGATAAGAATTAATAAGATCATTGTTCATTTCAAAAGGGTTAACTGTCAGAGATTGTAGTTTGTCAAAATCTATATTTTCATTAAGTTCAAAATAATTTATATATTAGCATTACACTGAGTACAGAAAGATGCATATGTAGATATATGAGTACAAGAACTGAAATGAGTTTTGCATAGTTTGCGATAATTAACCTTATCACAATGTAGAAAGAAGAAAAAAATAGTAGAATAACATAATCAGAATCATACAAAAGCAGTGACAATCATTCACATTCACACACAAAATCACACAACATAAAAGACTACGATAGTCTATATAATCAACAGTTTCAAAAGTTCAATAAAAGATGATACACCAGGAAAAAAATCTTCACCTCATGGTGCATGTAATAAATTAATCTATGGTACTAATATAAATTGCAGAATTCAGAGATTCAGGAAGTGTTTTATGAATATTGTTCCCAAAATATCCTCGTCTCCTCATGGTGCAGTCTTGGATTGATTCAATTAAATTTGACTGTGCAAATTTCAAAGAGAGTTCAGTTCATCAGATGATCTTATGAGTTTAATCAATGGTTTTGCACTTTGCACCAGCACACGACGTAAAATAAGACGTCATATTTTTACGTCAATTTTACATCATATTGGTCGGAAAAACGTCTTTATGACGTCTTTACGACACAAAGGGAGCTCACAGACTGGTAAAAATCACATCATAAAGACGTCAAAGCTTCAAAGCTGATTTATGAAATATTTTAGAATGTATTCAACATTATGATGTTTTCTCTTTGTTAATGTTCTAGCCTATAGATCGTCCTATACTAACCCTATATCCTAACATCCTACATCCTATACCTAACTACTGATCCTTTGTATCGACATTACTATATATATGGACTGTAGTGTAGAACCTGAAAAAAAAACCAGTTAGAAATTACAATTTCTTGATACATTCTGAAATCCCTGCCCATGACATTAACTGAATGGTGTTCAACATGGAAGAACATTGTTCGTTAAATTTGAATAAAATGTTAAAATTCAAATGTTATCTTCCTTTTTCCACGAAGTTAAGTCATTTCTGGTCATTCATGAATATTCATGAATAACGATCAACTATTACAGTCATATCACGACGTAAAACTGACGTAAACACGTCATATTATGGTCTTGAAAAAAGCTGTTATAAAGTGGAAAATAATTGACGTAAAAATACGTCTTATTCTGGTCTTTAAAAAAGACGTTGAAAAGTGGTAGATATTTGACGTAAAATATATGTCATCTTATGTTCAAACAAAATTTGAGAAAATTTTGGTTATATAAAGACGTCATAAGGTTGTCGTAAAAAAAGTCGTGTTTACGACATATGACATGTGGCCTAGTTTATGACCAGTTCTTGACGTCTTAAAGACGTCCGTCTGCTTTCAGGGTTAGACTAATAATGCAGAGATATGGGCAGCAAAAAAAGGTCCTACCCCCCCCCCCCCCCCCCTCCCCCGCTTAGTCTATCCTTCACGTTTGAACCTCCGCACCCTTCCCCCGGATATTCAGCATCAGTCATCCCCCCAACCGCAAACACAAATGGACACTCATGGCTGACACTAGTCCACTGCCTGGACTGTTCTCTATGATCCGTGAGCGCACACATCAGCAACACCATGTATGTACACAAATAAAGTGCACGTACGGACACACAGCCTGTTTCGGGGAAGGTGAATTCATGGGGATAGTGAATTCGTGGGGATACCACATCAGCGCGCGCGCACGCATGCTCGGGAATTAGTGACAGTTTAAAACGACCAGCAGCTGGTCTAGGCTGACACCAGACTTTGTGAAAAGCACTGAAAATACCTGGTGATGGAGCTACATTTCTAGAACACAGCAAAACAAGACGTCCTACCATAAACATTCTTCGGCCTGCTTCGGGCATTCTCTGGCCAGGGAAAGTGAGATAATGACTTTGCCATATGGGGCAAAGGGTGTTATATACGTAGCATTACACAAGGACTTTTGATCATAAAACTCTTAGTGATGGACACCTGTTACCATAGTGTCCCATTCCCCGTGAAAGCCCACGACTGAGCGTCTTTAAAACCCCAGAACCAACCAACCAACCGGTTCAGTAGATAGGTGTAGGAAGTAGAATTATAGGTATAGGATGTAGGATTGTAGGGTAGGATAGGACAAAGGCGAGGTGGGAGGACATGTACTTCACCTTGACATATTCATTTTTTTACGTTGGCAGAACGTTGGCATAGCGTTGATCCAGCGTTGCCATTTGGCCAAGATGGGCCCCATGTACCGTTTACACCATGGGCATAAATTAGGCACCAGATGGACCAAGTGGTTTATGGTGGTTAGATGTGGGATTTACCACATAAAACCCACTTGGCCTAGTGCCCAATTGGTGCCCATGGTGCAATTGGTCCATTCGGGCCCATCTGGGCCAAGTGCGCCTACATGGAACCTAGATGGGCTGCCCATCTGGGGCCCATATGCCAGCCCAGTTGTAACCCGAGGAATCCCAGATGGGCCCCACAATATTTTGCTATCTGGGTGATACATTGTTATATTATACATCGTCATTCCATAATTCATATTCAGCTGTAAATATGATAAGTTTGAGAGTGTATGACGATGGTGTAGTTTTGACCAACATGAATTAATGATCATGTAGAATTTATTTATTTATTTATTTGTTTATTTCTTCTTTTTTTTTTGCATAGGACACTCGATGTGTTGCACTTTTCAGAAACATATATTTTTGTAATAGCATTATCGTTCATTCTGTTTATTCAGTTTTAAAGAAATAAGAGTGTAAAAGAGAAATGCTTAGTGCATAAGTCTTGCTGTATATCAGTACTTGTCAAAGCAATGACTTAAAGATATTTCAGATGATACTGCAAAAAGTACAGATATCAGATAAACCTGCATTGTCCTTCGTTATGTAACGTTTTGATCACGTTTTTTTTTTTTTTTTTCATTGATGTATGAAATCTGTTGCATGTTTTCTAAACAAATAAATTGCAATTAACTTCTTCAAAAACAAAAAGGGATGCCTCAAAGATTACGTGTTTGTTGGTAGATTGCATAGCGGCCTTTGCCTACACTCTAATTAACATGTAATGGTTTATGAAAAGAACATTACATCCCTAAGCGAAACACTAAGCAGTGTGACAATTGGCAGGAATAGGCATTCAAGGTTTAAGACATGAGCTCATCAATTCTGGGAATATTTTTTTTTCACACTAATATACTGCCTTACGTGTTTAACGTAAAAGAAGGCCGCTGATATTCTAGTATAATACGTTATGGGAAAGTTGTATGAAATCGTTTAGAGATAACTGTGAGTTCTGGTCACGCGACTGCAATGTGAAACAAACTATTTCTGAGCAGTTGGTCAGGGTTGATTAAGATGTCCATAAAACATGGAATATGACACAATGAGGACTTGGAGTCATCAAAATGATAGGAAAATGCACTCAATTAAAGCGCATGCAACATACAAACTTAAATGGAAATAATGGGACTACAAGCAAATATTAGGGCAAATCACTAAGCTGTTTTCTTGTTTTTTTCTTTATAACTTTTTTGCATAATAAAGTAAACCTTAAATTTTAGTAGCAATGATAATAAAAGAGTTAGTGGTTCTTAGGTCAATTTGATAGAAGGACTATATATATAATTCATTTCATTTTCTAATTCATGATTTATAAGCTTTAAAATAAAGAAGAAAATCGGCCCCCAAAATATTAATTTCTCTCTTTTTTCAGTATTTATAGCCTTTTTAAAAACTGATAATTTCAGAAAGTAGCATTCTGTTGTTGTTGGGTTTTTTTTCATTTTCCATACTTTAAATTGAGTTGAAGGATTTAAAATTTGAAATGATTAGAACTGTTAATCAAAAAAAAAAAAAGAAATAAAAGTGCAGCAATGAGGTGACATTTACACTCAGGAAGTTTACTTCCATTATACTCCAGCACCGGCGTAAATCCGTTCCGTGCCGTGCCGGGGATCGAACCCCTAAATCCTCGCGTCTCCAGTCAAGCGACCACGGCACCTCCATCCACACGCACACATACCCAACCACCCCCCCCCCCACACACACACACACACACACACATACACACAATTACTGGTTTCTTACTTTGTGAGCGAGCGAACCAAATTAAGTATCCAATGCGGCACGGAGCAGAGACTACGCCCTAAACTTCCACCTCATTTGGATAATTTTCTTGTTTCTTTTGCTCACTGAAGCGTAAGAGATCGTATTTCGATGAAAATCGAATCAGAGGAACTCCTCAGGAAGACTTATGATGATTAACCACATTAAGCAATTGAATTTTGGTCGATAAGTGAAAGAAGAGCTTTTCCAGTCCCACGTGCTCATTGAAGCGTGAACTTTAAATTAATTGATGAGATCATTGATACATGTACACCGGTCATATAAACATGCTAAAAATGTTATAACTAAGATTTTTAGTGCACAAAAAATAAGGCAATAATTTCTGGATAATTTCAACATGGTGATATTTTGTTTTTATTATGTGTTCATTCAACCGTGAATTGATAGGTATCAATTGCAAAAGTTCAAACACCCTTCCAAAAATACGAATTCCTCCGCATTAGATCAAATTCGGTTCGGTGTAAAAATGTCAGAGGTAAAAATGTCAGAGGAAAAAATGTCAGAGGAAAAAATGTCAGAGGTAAAAATGTCTGAGGTAAAAATGTCAGAGGTAAAAATGTCAGAGGTAAAAATGTCAGAGGTAAAAATGTCAGAGGAAAAAATGTCAGAGGTAAAAATGTCAGTGGTAAAAATGTCAGAGGTAAAAATGTCAGAGGTAAAAATGTCAGGGGAAAAAAATGTCAGAGGTAAATTTGTCAGACGTAAAAATGTCAGAGATAAAAATGTCAGCTCTGAAAATGCCGAAGTGAACGTGTTACAGGTAAAGAATATTGAATTTGAAATTAGGAAGAGCACGAGATATTAAAAAAAGGATTCATACTGTATAAATGGAGTGATCACAATAATACTGCTCTCTGTAAAAGTGTGTATGTTCAGTCATTCGACTGGCATTCCTGTCTTACTCAGTTGATGTGAAAGTGATAATGCTGCCCCATTCAACCACCTAATGAGACCAATCTTGTTTCGGTCGGGAGAACATCCTGGTATGTGGGCATTGGCCAACAGTGTTTTGATCTTCCGAGCACTTGTTTAGCTGACTCCAAATATAGCAGCAAACGAATACCCAGTTCCCTCTCTGTGTTTAAGATTCGGCCTCTTGACACGATTGCACTGTGAAACATATTTATGACAATTTCAGCAAGCGATAAGTAAATCGCGCGTTTTGGGTAAGAAATGTAGCATGGGATGATGTTCATTAATTTTCTTTAAGTTACAGGATTATATCTAAATGATTTATGATCTTAAGTGGAATGACAGAATGGTAGATGAACTTAAGAAGGGATATGCACGTTTGATGTTTGCATATGCTAACACAATTATCTAATTGAATAATTCTCTTTAAAAGTTGTAAATTCCGCAGCGTATCGGATGAAATAATACAAAATGTCGAGAAATAGATCGAATTAACGATTCAATTTCGCTTACTTCCTATTCTTCCTTACGTATAAGGACAATAATATTGAAGCATTCGTTCACGTATACCACGCTTTATTGGAGTAGGGGGAGGGAGCTTATGAAGAGGAATGTACATATTAAAATCGCGCAGTCGTGTGGAATGTGTGTGGTCAGCTACTCGTGTTACCAACCCAGTTTTTTTCCCACCATCGTTTTTACAATGCCCGTCCCCGCGGTGAAAACGAGGGCAATGCGCGCATACCAGAACGTTCACCCCGCCAACACCATAACCGTCATTTCCAAATGGCCAAGACAAGGGCATTCAAGAGTATAGACACAGTATGTTTACAGAAAATATTTGAATATATCCCACTCCCCATAATTTCTATAATTCAGTATTCGTACCTGAAACATGTCACTTAAACATTTCCAAATCTGGCATACCTCTGACATTGATTTTTTACCTCTGACATTTTTACCTCTGACATTTTACTTCTGACATTTTTACCTCTGACATTTTCAACCTCTGACATTTTTACCTCTGACATTTTTACCTGGCACCTCAAATTCACCGCGCATAAGAAGTCAAAGAAGAAGTCAGTTTTTGCCAATTTCATCTCTTGTTCACTCAAGCATGAAACTCATTTGGCATGTTTGGTAACGAATAAAATTTATGTTGCATGCCTGCAAACGCAGAAAACTTAAAGTATGTTCCGATATTACTGCATCAAAGTCATGGCACGAGGCTTGTGAACTTCAAAAAATGACAATTTTGCATTAAAGTGTGTTCATTGAAGCCTGACTGAAGGGTTTGCCCTGAATTTTCCAGGAAATGTAGCTGAGAAGTGTCGCTACATGATTCTGTATTCAGATTTTTCAAAAGTTCCTGATCGAAAAATACAGGGATATGTTTTAGGAGGAACCTATTTGTTGTTTTGTGTTTATATCGCTGGCCTTATTGTAATAAGAATATTACGAACGAGCGAAGCGAGCTAGGAAGAACGTTCTCTTTCGATGATAAAGTATCATTTCGTCATCAAAATACACCACAGGCCTATTATATTCGGTCACCTCCCTTTCATGCCCGATTCGTTTGTTTTCTCAATTCTTTATCTAGATAATTATGAGTGAACGCAGCGAGCGACGAAAAACATGAACGTTATAATTCCACCTCCATTTCTATTTCTGTCTAATCTAACAGTTCTATAACCCGATACACTTATTTCTGGGTCAGAAACAAAACCATCCAATCGAGTTTTACATAAAGAGAAAATATGAATGTTAGTTGTAGTTAAAATATCATGAATCTCGTCAAGATTTTTCATTAGAGAACAAACATTTAAGTGGGCAATACTGGTACCAGTAAGGAGATTCAATTTTTCAAATATTTGCTCAACGCTTTCATAAACACATGCTTTGATTTCGTTTGGCAACATCAACTTCATACACGTGTTCAGGCAATTCTTTAAAAACACAAATATTACAAATCCAATCAATATCAGAGTTAAACATATCAGTAGATGCACGAGAACGTTTCAAATGAGCCCATTTCTTACAGTGTATGCATGATAAAGCATTATGATATTCTTGCACTTCTTTCCGACAGCTCAAACATGGAAATTCCACATGAGTCATATGAGTAGCCTGAGGCATAGTACATAGAGTAAAAGATACATCAGAAGGAAAGAAATGAGTGCTTACAGGTTTTCAATGTCTTGTGAAGTTTTGATTCTGATCTTTTTAGAGTCTCGCGGCCTTAGAGCGAAGATGTTTCCATCTTGGGTCCAGCAGGATTTTGACTTCTTGCTCTTTACTAGTTCCCAGTAGAGGGTGGCCCGCTTGGCAGTGAGATCCTCTTTGATAAAGATCTTGGGTCCATCAATGTCCTTGAGTCGCGTTCTGGCCTTGTTCTGGCCTTGTAGACATCATTGTCTGTTTCAATAGAGAAAGAATCACCTGGCTGGGTAAATTTAAAAAAAATCCAAATCAAGTCAAGCAAGAGAATCTGTTATTCAAGATATTCAGCACATGTATTACCTTTACGTAACATCATTCGCAGTCTATATCTACATTTCAATAGCAAAAGACTGAGAGAAAGAAAAAAAAAAACATATATATCGAAACACTTAATTGAACAAGTAAAATTTAACGTGAACGAGAATATTCAAATCCAATCTCTTTTCATTTTTATATCATTCATTATTCTATCTACCATACTTAGAAACAAGAAACCAACCTAAACGGTTTGTAATTAACCAAGAATTATTTTTCTATAGTCATTTTCTAGATTCTTTAATATGACATCTATGCAGGGAATAAATTATTACTATATCACTATCATCACCTATGGATATCTATGTAAATACTTATACTCAATCAATGATCATAGCCTCTTTGTGGATATAAAACTCACATCTCACTGACGTTGTGTGAATGCACAACAAAAAGGAGGCCAGATAAAAGTAACGCTGAAGTACTACGTAATAATGTGGTACTGTATAGTGTCAAATCAACCAATCAACGAGTCATATGGGAGTGATTTTAAAAAAAGTCAGAAAAGGATTGACAAGCACATGTATGCTCGACTTCGGCCATAAATAGAATAATTTAATTTTTTTAACGTTATATTATAGCAGCTATATATTCAATGGTTAATTATGACGAACATTTGCATAATAGCATTTAGCAATATATAGATGCCGTATCATGCAATACCAGTTCTTATGAATAAAATGGATGAAAAAAATGCTTGGATATGAAACAAGTGAAAACACGACTCATTAAGTGCTGGGCAAATTCAATCCCCTTTCAACACCAGGACAAGCTGACCATGAATGAGCAGTTTGCATTTAAAAAAAATAATACATAAAGATATGTCAGTCGTTTAGTTTTCATAATATAAAAGTACAACGTACAACAATGTCGTTACTAAAACCTGCTAAATATTCTTGGTTTTTAACAAGGTTGAAGAGTATCATCACATTAGTTTGGGTAGAGTTTGAATTACAATTTACCCACTGTCAAGACCATATAAAGAATATAAATAAGTATTCTTCATGATAAAATGAGGAAATCACAGTAAGAATGTAGATGCATTGAGGCAGATCATAAGTTTACCAACAATACATAGCACGATATCCCTTGTAATATCTAGTTGCCAAAACCTGCAAAATACTTCATTGTTTTGTCTAGGTAAACATGAAGAATATTTTCAAGTTTTTAAATGGGATATATGAAGTGTCACAATTATGAATAAAATTGAAATGTGAATTTGACCCCTTGTTAAAGGAAATATTCTTAGTGTAATTATGAACCCATTTTATGTGATAATATTTTCAAGCAATGTTGGCCACAACAATTATTCAAAATAACATCGATTATTCAAAATAACATCGATCATTCAACCTCTGGTATTTCGTAATTGACATGACAAAATCTGTCTGATTGTGTATGAACATTATTATTTCGACGAATTGTACATGCAAATACCAATTGTAATGAAATATAAAATAATGAAATAAGCGAAAAAAAAAATGTATATCTTTTTATAATACATAAATGAATCTTAGTCATTTAGTCTTAACAGGATAAAATAGGAATATTCTATAACATACAACAATGTTGTGGCTCAACCTGCTTAATGGTTTTAACAAGGTTAGAAAGAATCATTATAAGTCATAGTCAGGGTTTTAATGACAATTTCTTCCCCCTTTCAATACTATAAGAGGACAATGAACTACCATGAGGATCTTTTAGATCAAAATATCATAGTGAGAATGTTGATACAGCCAGGCACTAAAGTGTTCAAACAGTGCACTAAAGGAATACCCTTTGTTAATTATCGTTGATTTAGTTTTCAAAACCTGCAAAATATTTCATCGCCTTTGTCTAGGTAAGTGTGAAGGAATATTTTCAAGTTTTAAAAGGGAGAAAAGAGGCGTCATGAAAATCAATAGAACTGGACTATAAGTTTAACTCCTTGTTAAGACCGTGTAAAGGGCATAATGAAACCGTGTTATAAGACGGGTTTCGAGCAAAGTAGATAGTGGGCTATGGGCACAATAGGTGTTCAGGTATAACTTCCATCGTTCAGCCTTTAGCAATACATTGATGACCTGTCAACAGTTGATCTGATTATAAATGGCTATGAATAATTGTACAATGGCTCTTTCAAAATACCATGATAATTAGAATATTGTAGTACTATATACTCACTGCAACAAACTTTTCCTAGCTTTGGAATGGGCAGGGAGATGCATCATGGGGAAAAAATAGAAGGAAAAATACAACATGTGCATGGAAAGGTGTGGGTATCCCCCCATCTAAGCCAGCAAAATGTAATATGCTAAGCAAATATAAGTTTTTCAAGCAAGGTTATTCAGAGCGTCGAATGAAGTACGTCATATTTATAAATCCATATTTACTCTGGTAGCACTTAATCTTTCCTAACATTGGAAAGATTTTTTTAAAAATAATCTCAGTTGTGTTTAGTTGCAAATTTATCTCCTTTCAGATTCAGTGAAGTATTTACATACGTCAGGAGAGGCTTTTCAATCAAAGAAGATAGCATCGGACACTGACGTGTTTACATCAAAACTGAATGAAATACATGAATTAAAAAAAAATGTTCTGAAGCCGCTAAGTCGGTAACTGCGTCAGCAGTAAGTTGTTCGTGTATATCGAATTTTTCCTGAAGCGTATAGAGAAGAAATACTAAACCATTCACCTGTACGTTTCCTCAAATTTCCTGAAATATAGCTTATTAAATCGTGAACATGTTGTAGAGAGATCGCATGAATTCTGGATTTCATGTAATATCATATTATCATGATGATCGTGATCAGCATGTAAGTTCCAATAGGTAACATAGTGATGGGTATAGATCTGTAAATTGGAAAAGACAAACAAACTATACGCAACAATGGTAAGATGGTGCATCGCGCTTCATGTTGAGGACACACAATTGAAGACATTCAGCAATGATGGATGAAGATTTTAATTATGAAATGTGTAAACGTGACTGACATCATTACTATTCCTTTCCATTTCCAGGCTCGGACCATGAAGACCAATTATCAGGGGTAGCTCCAGCATTCCTTGCGGTTTTGCGCGTTTGTAGAATTACCTTCGATCCTACGATTTTTATTCTTGTAGCCAGGTGATACTTTTTGCGTAGTGAGTACGCGATTGAAGCCAATCTCCCCCTTTCTCTCTTCATTTTCGGGGGCAAATCCGTGCGGATGGTGACTTTACTGAAGAGGGAGGATTCAGGATGCTGAAGGGGCAGCTGGGTAGAGGTCGATGACGGTGAACCTTGCTGACGTGGTCGTCGCTCGAAACCATGCAACAGTCGATCTCGATCAGCCATTTTTGCGAACCTGACGATAATTGCGGGGGGGGGTGAGGATGAGATCCTGCAGATCCTCGTGTTGGTGGGGGTAGCCTATGAGCATTAACAAGGGGGATCCTAGAAGCTTCATCCTTCGAGACGCCCATAAAATGAACAAAGACGTCATGAACCACCTCATAGATGTTTTCTTTCTCCTTTCTTTGTTGAACGCCATAAATGAGCAAGTTTTGTTTCCTGTCATGTATTTCACTTAGTGTTATTTTTTTCATCCAGTTCTTCGATTTTTTTGTCGATTAGAGAACGCAGGTGGGGAAGATAATTTTTTTTCAATGCTAGAGACTTTATCGGAGGTGTTAGTTAGACCTGTTTCAAGATCTGATACATTTTTCTTGGTAATTGCCAGTTCTGTTTTCATATTGGTCATCTCATCCATAAATTTGTCAAGCTTACCGTTTAGTTGTGTGAACGAAGCCCTTGACTCCAGCATGAATGAAGCTAGTTCCTGCGGTATCATGGCCACGTCCTGAGGCTGAGCGCTGCATTCCTCGTGCAATGACGTGTCACTTGTAATGGCCACTCCCGCGGCGGATTGCTCACTTTCGCTGGTAGTTACCTCACTGTTTTTGCTCTTATTTGCATGATTAGGTAGAGATTTTCCCTTCTGCTGTGTCCTAAGGTTATAGTCCAGTGTTCGTTTATCCATTGTTCAAGAATATGCGACTGTTTGAAGAATAATTTCACCAATTTTGCGTTGATATGTCGGGAGCTCTGAAAATACCGTGCGTTCAACAGGTAGCCATTACGTAACTTTAAAAACATTTGACGGATCAACTTTAAATCTGGCTCATGTATGCATAAAGGAGTGATGATCTGATCTGATTTTCGAGTCACGAAGTTAAAGGTCGAAGGTCACAGAGATCTGATTAGGATATCAAAGTTTCTCAAAATTTTAGAAGTTCAACGAATGGCAATGGCGGAGGCATTAAGTTCGACTGCGCGCAGTCGAGAATACAAAAGTCTAATCATAACTTTCTTGTTGATAACGGATCGATATGACCAATCCTGCTCATGGTGTATAACAGAAACAATATTTTTACGATTGGTTCTGGTTCAATTTTGTTTTCGTTTTTGCGGGGTTTTTTGTGGGTTTTATTTTTTTTCGTTTGATGAATAATCAGGAAATTCCCAAGCATAAATTAATTTCATTTTCTTTACTTTTGTCTTTTGGCGTAAATGAAGGAATGTGGAATAGAACCAGGACAGGACTTTGAAATCACCAACTCAAGACGGGAATCCGTCAGGGTCTACAGCACCTTTAGTAAGTAACTTCCTCTTTTTTCTCCCTTATCAGTAACTTTTTAGACTGGAGACGACTGTTCGGCATATTTTTGTGGGTTTTTTTTTTCAAAGAATAGGACTCCATGTCATACTAAAAACTACTAAAAACAATTCAACAACCTTGCGCCTGTTCTGAACAAAAGCATTTATTTTTGACAATATGGTGATAATCAGTATCAAACAAAAGCCCCGTGTACGTGTACATAATCTTGGAAAGACGGGCTAATACAAGAAATGATTGGGAATATATGAGCATAATGAAAACAAAGTTTCCTACTGTACTTAAAGGCGTTTGTTGCACGAATGTTTAATGCAACTTTCTAGCACTATTCTCCGCCTGCCTACCAATAAGATTTCATTTCAGAGCGGGCGGTAGTGAGCACGTGAAGCGTACTAATTGCATACGGAGCGTTCACCCTAGGGAAAAGTGGGGGTTCTTCCCTTTTTTTTTTAAATATATTATTATTCTTCTCCTTCCCGTTTGCACCCCTACGCGCGGAAGCTTCAACGTTTTCTTTTTTCTTTATCTTTTTTTTTTATTGTTCCTTGTTTGTTCCTACTCTTCCTACGTTCTCTCAGCCTTTTTTTTTCTTCTTGCTCAAGTTTTTTTTTTTTTCGTGTTTAGAGGGCTACCGTTCTCGTCGCCCCCTGGCTTTGCGAGTATTTTTAATTGCCAGATTATCGCCACGACATTAATTCCATAGCATTTTAACAGGCAAGTTTTACTAATGTGTTGAGTAAATGCTACGCCACTCTGTGTTATTGGGTTATTATAATTGTCGGCCATGTTCAGCCTGGGTTCCTAATAAAGAAGGAATGTTCTCTCGCAAGTTATCCTATGTGTGTAAATTCCACTTCTTGGCGCTATCCCGATTATGGCGCGCACTCTCCTTCGCATTGTTCTGTAAAGCTGGCAACTCTGGGGTGATATTTGCTGATGATACATCCAGGAATAGAGAAGCTTTAACCTCCAAGGCCGGGTACCACGTAGCGGTGGGTTCGAACTTTTTGGCGGACGAAATGGATAATCATCGAGGTGTTAATTATAAATCGCAATTTCATGGAAATTTGAGAGTGGACAATGCAATGAGGGGGCAAAGCATTGTACACTTACATTTGATGCACCCTCAACATGCTCAATGTGCTCTCAACATTCCAGCGCGCCTGGATATAGATCTTCATCAGGGGCTTAGATAGCGGGGGGGGGGGGAATGCATCCCCCATATTTTGAGTTGGACTCATATATGTGTGTACAAAATTATGTACGAATGGGCTAGTCTTCCCCCCCCCCGTATCAGGACCTGTTAACGCTATTGGTCTCCCTCCCCCCCCCCCCCCCCTCCTCTGCTTGTATGCCACTAGTATCCCCTCCAATGCTGGTCCTACGCTACTTGTGAAAATAAAGTAGATAGGCTCTATATTTTAAATCAAGTACCAATTAGTATCAAGTATCAGTAAGTATCAATAAGTATCATTCGGATTCTAATAATATACAGATAACGCTACACCGAGAGTGGTTTAGAAAATTGCTGTCACACTGTTTGCTGATTTTAAAAGAATCCTATATATTCCTATATTTACCTGATGAAATATGTATTGTCTCAGTTTAGTCTTTAGATATCTTTATTTTACTGTTTTCCGTCAGCTGAGCTGCAGAATGGCGATACATTAATAGTGCTAGAGAGTTTGAAACAAGAATTTTCTACACCTGTCAAGCACAAGATCAACATTGAGCCGCACTACAACACAATCGTCAAGAGTGGGCAGTATGATTATTACATGAGCGAAGGCTCTGATCCATTACGTAAGTATAGAGATAAATAAATAATACAGAAATGGTATAACTACCTAGTTGTTTGTGGTACTACATGAATTTCTGATTAATTCATTTATAATACCACCAGTGTATTACGATAGTATTACAAGGGAGAGACAGGAATTACTTATATTTTTGGATATTTTAATTTTAAGTTATTAGATACAAGCTGTAGTAGTAGAAGTAGTAGTAGTTGACTTTATTGGGTTACTTGTTTAGCACAAGGCTAATCTGCCACATTGAGCCGCACTACAACACAATCGTCAAGAGTGGGCAGTATGATTATTACATGAGCGAAGGCTCTGATCCATTTCGTAAGTATAGAGATAAATAAATAATACAGAAATGGTATAACTACCTAGTTGTTTGTGGTACTACATGAATTTCTGATTAATTCATTTATAATACCACCAGTGTATTACGATAGTATTACAAGGGAGAGACAGGAATTACTTATATTTTGGATATTTTAATTTTAAGTTATTAGATACAAGCTGTAGTAGTAGAATTAGTAGTAGTTGACTTTATTGGGTTACTTGTTTAGCACAAGGCTAATCTGCCACGAGGTCGATTCCGTAAATAAGAATTTTGTAATGTCACAATTCGTAATGTCGAAATTTGTAATGTCACAATATCATACTGTGCGAAGAAAGACACTTACCTCAAGACGAGGGGTGGCTACTGGTATAGCAGTTACGAGCAATATCGACTCCTCATTGTCGTCAAAGTAGCTTCATCTCGCTGTGGTCGGACTACTGCTGGCAAGTAGTGCATATACCAAAGATGTGTTCCACGGGCACGGTACGACGGTTTGAAACTTTAAGTTATGTGACATTATATCACTCCTGGGCCCTGTAACATAAAATAATCAGCTTACAATTTATTGTGAGATATTCGTTATCTATCCTCTCTTAGTAATTTCAAGACCTCACTAAAATTCTGGTTATTTAGACAAGCTTTTCGTTAATGTAACCTCTCTCTTTTCTCACATTTGTATTTATGTTTCTTATCTCCTTTTTACTGCGCCATGAGCATCTACTCATGAAACCGGCGCATTATAAGTGTTCATATCGTTATTATTATTATAAAGATCCCTTGTATCTCCAGTCTTTTCATTGGTTATATCTCATCATGATTTCAGTCTATCTGTAACATGAAATTTAATGATAAGTTACTACTGACTGTAGAGTTACAATTGATTGAAGGAGATATATTTCGGAGAGACAAAATGACTTGTTAGTGTTACAGCCACTAGATCTAACTATTATTCGTTGGTAGAAAGTAATGTTTTTATATTGCAATACATGGTGATAATAAAATGATGTTCTGCTTTGGTATTGATCCCTTTCAGTCAACTTTGTTATTGATAATACAGTAAGAGTACATTATGCTTTATTATTATATTAAGTTATTGTATCCAGTTTCCACATTCATCCTCTTATCATGCTTATTGAAACATGTGTTTTAAATGTGTTTGTAACTGTCCATCTTGGGTTGGTGATACCTGCAGGGCCAAAGTGAGTGTCGTTACTGTTGGTGCTTCCCTGATTAAAAGAGAGCTTGCTCTTATCGACATTCAAGTTGTAGTGACATTAAAAGCCTTTGACTTCATATGACGAATTAATAGTTTTGTTTTATTTCTTTCAATCATTTTTAATGCTAGCATATGCCCTTGCTGAGCTCATTGACAATTCACTTTCTGCGACTGCTAAGAACAAAGGGCCCCGGAAGATCGAAGTCAGATTGGTAAGTGACATTTACATGTAGGAACATAATTTCAGGACCGCGTAATATATCTGTAATCAGTCATCACCAAAAAACGGAGGGGGAATAGAGGTGTCGTGGTCTAATGAATTAGTAACCGCACAAGATAACTGGTTCGAATTCCTTCATGGCACTATAAGGTTGTTTGGGGACACAGTTTAATTTACTTCTCCCCATTCCGGTAAGGTAGTTGGGTAACCGTATGGGAAATTACTTTGAATACATTTTAGCATGTTTAGATTTATAATGATAGCTGGGCTAAAGCCGGGGTGATGATAGGGTTGCATAGTCCTTAGAGAAAACCAATATTAACCCATTTATCTTTACATTCGTTCTCAAAGTCATTCATGCACCATGGAATAAAAGAATGTTATATTATAACATTCTTTTTGGGATTCTTAATTTGAAAAAGCTGTCATGTTGGTGCTTCCTGTGTATCTTTTTTCTCCTTGTGACAAATTCAAGTATTAGTAGGATAAATTTCATTTGCATAATACAAGTAATAAATATGGCCAAAAGCTCCTTTTGCTCATGTTAAGAATCATTCGAACCCCTAATAATAACTGAAAAAAATATTTCCTTTTTGATAGTGTCAATTATTTTCACTTCCTGTGATTGTACAAATCTTTGTCCTGTAGTCATTTTCTGATGGTATTATTATCATCATCATTATTTAGTATTTGTATAGTGGGGAAGTAAATTAATCACTGTGACCCTTGGGTCTCCTCCTATATAACTTATTAGGATGTGCAAGTGTATACCACTACAACGTGGTTCCCCCCCCCCCCCTTTCCTCTTTTCGAATAGTGCAGTATGTCCTATACGTGCAACGGTGGTGACTCTCCTCTGCACGGGGCCTCCATTTAACGTCCTATCCAAGGGACTGAAATATAGCCTGCGTCTATGAACGGGGGGGGGGGCACGTTAACACACAACGCCGAAATCACGATCTTTGGTTCCGTTTACATCCATTTGGTCTACTGCCATTTGGTCCAATTACCACGTGGTCTAACATCATTCGGTCTACTATAGCTTGATCCAATATCCGCATGGTCTAATCACCATCTCGTCCAATCACCATTTCGTCCAATAACCAGTTGGTCCAATAGCCATTTAGTCTATAACTATTTAGTCTAATAGCCATTTGGTCTACTCGTTTTTCTTTGCCAATGGGTCTAATACCCACTTCGTCAATTATCAATTGGTCTAATTACCATTTCGTCCAATAGTCAACTGGTCTACATGCAATTTGGTCCAATATCCATTTGGTCTAATATCACTTTGTCCAGTTAGTCTAACTGCAGTTGGTCTATTGCCACTTCGTCTACACCCATTTGGTCTAATGACCATTTGGTCCCATTGGCATTTGGTCTAATTATCATTTGGTCTAATAACCACTTGGTGAAATAACCATTTAGTCCATTTCAGTTCGCCTAATAACCAATTGGTCTAATAACCCTCCACGACCGTATGCTGCTACATGTACCTAGCCTCCGCCGTCGAAGTCGCGATCGCAATTCTCATGTTTCGTGTCCTTCAATCTCTCTTTGTTTTTCAATTGAATTAGGATTATTTGTAACTGTTGCCTTATGGAGCTGTTTTCCACCAGATGTAGAAACCAAAAATATGATCACTAACTTGAACTTGTAGTTGAAAAGGGGAGTAGTTGTGGGATTGATATAAGAAAGGTGAATTAGAAGGGGAAATGGCGATATAGGAAGTGAAAGATCACTTATCAAGAGAAGAAGGGTAGGAGGCACTATTCTCATCCTTGGAAAAGTGAGGGGGGCATTGTGCCCCCTGCCCACAGGTGAGATTATTTACGTTTTAAATGAACAAATAAATTTATTATGATACCGGTAGTTGCATGACCCTGCCCGCTCTTTCCCATAATACTCCTCCTCTTCTTCTTCTTTCCTTTGTCTTCTCTCTCTCTCTCTGATCACTGGAATAATCCCGCCCCTGAATGCTATGATGATTGAATTGGGAGTGAATAGAGCAACATTAAAATAGCATCGTTAAGAATGTGTTATTGATAATAGTAGTAGTAGTAATAGTGGTGGTGGTGGTGGTGATGGTAGTTTCATTAGCAGAATAGGAGTAGGAGTAGCAGAATAGTAGTTATCATTATTATTATTATTTATAATAATTTGATTATCATTATTATAATTATCATCCTCGTCATTCTTATAAGTAGTAATATTTATATTTAATTTATTCATTTTTATTCATAATATTTCTAATATTATAAATTACAAATTTAAATAATACATTTATAGATAATATTTATATTTCATTCATTTTTTTAATAATATTTCTTTAAAAGTATCATTACCATTATCAGGACCCCTCCTGGTAGTAAGAACACATAGACCAATTTCACAAAGCAAGAGGGCAGCAGACTGTTCGAAACAGTTCGACATACTGCGGTGGGCGCTCCAACTTTTATAGTACACAAGTCAATAGCGCGTTATGTACATTCGTTCGATTTTTTGTCTATTTTGACCAGTATATGCAGATTTATTTTAATATTTGTAATGAGAAATTATCAGGGAAGTTCAGGTCGCAGCTGTGCGGTGCTCAAATGCCACAAGAATTGGAGAAAGTTTAAAAATTGGAAGCTAACTGAGTGCGAAATTCACTCGCTTTTGACTCATGAAGCCTGTTTGTGTGAGAAGCCGTACACAGGTTTCAGTAAGCAATGTGAAGGAATTCATCGCCAGTGGGTAAAAACATCAACAGAAAGGACTTTGAAGTCAAGAAACATTATCATTATGTACTTTGGCGTAAAATTTAATGAGTGAAAACATGACTTTGTAAACAGGGTAAGATTTAGGGCTCCCGTCTACTACAGCTTCTATGCTGCAATCGAACTTTTACTGACAAAACTAAGTTGAAAAACCATCGAAAGTACAAAAATACATTATACCTTCATCCGTCAGATATGAATATTGTCTTACCTCATCTACCCATGTATCCATGCTTTATTTTATTGATCAGAATAAAGTAAATGGAACAATATCGGGGCATATCTCATATCTTACATTCATTTTGTACACAGAGGCAATCGCGGTCAGCGCGCTTGCCCACCGCAGCAATGGCGTCGCCGATAGAGGGCCAAATACATAAACCGGAGGTGAAATTGGTCTATTTCACATGTAATGTTTGCAGCATTAGACCAAATGGATATTGGACCAAATGGATATTAGACCAAATGGTTATTAGACGAACTGACAATTGGACCAAATGGTTATTAGACCATGTGGTTATTAGACGAAATGGTCATTAGACAAAATGGCTGGTGGACGAAATGATGATTAGACGAAATGGTAATTGGACGAATTGATAAGTAGACCATATGGATATTAGACCAACTGGAATTAGCCGAAGTGGGTAATGGACCAAATGAATATTGGACGAACTGATAATTGGACTAAGTGGTAAGTAGACGAAATGGATGTAGACTGAATGGTTATTAGACCAACTGGTTGTAGACGAAATGGTTATAGACCAACTGATCATTGAACGAAATCGTTTAGAAGCAGTAATGAAAAACGAAGGCTATATGGTACTGACTATCAAAGAAAGACTTTGGACTCACTAAACCTTGGATGTGAATAATTTGACCACATTTTTTGCAAATCGATGAATGAAATAGACCTGTAGCACTGAAATGAAGATTTTTTTTTAAATTGTGTGCTGTTGTTATTCTTTCACTTAGTGGTCACATATAATTCATAAATAACATTGATAAAATGCATTCATTTCATCAAAAAATTAAGAAAATGCAGTGTGCGCCGGGCATAAGATATAAGATTTATGCACAATAACGAAGACTTTGGATCTACGAATTCACATTGACTGTCAAATTCAAAAATATTCATCATTTGCAATATGATTATGATGACTATGACTATCAAGTCATCGTTATTCTTCTTTTTTACTCTTGTGAATATTATTATCGTTGTTCTGCTTTTGATTTCTCTCACCAACAAATTATGATATTGAACTTTAAATCTTGCCTGCAGTATCTTGAAGGTGGTCCTAACAAATGGATGGTCTGTGTGCTTGATAATGGAAAAGGGATGACTGCAAAAGAGCTCAATGACTGGGCAGTTCTCCGGAGGTCCAAATTTGATTCAAAGCGTCATGTGCAATACAACCGGAAACAGATGTAAGGCGTCTAAGTATCGTATAACAGACTGTTCCGTGTGTTTCAAACTTGCTTTAGTGAGATAGCAGTGCGTGGAAGTTTAAAGGCATCTGAAAATAAATCTGTTAAATGTGTATACGGATATGATTGTATCAAATCATTGCTTTGATACAATGTCTTAATATTTTGATGTTTCCTCTGGTACATTGTGAAACGGGAATTTAAACAATGCTATCGGTTAAAAAAGAAACTTTTTTTTTAATTTTAAATTCAGGGGAGAGCAGCATGAGCGTCGGTTTCTGAACAGTGACATTTCTTTCTTCGGAGTTGGAGGCAAACAGGCGTGCTTCTTCATGGGAGAGTCTGTCACGGTAAGAAAATGTTAGATATAGCTTTAAGGAGTAAATTCATGAATTTATTATTCATTCGGTCTTAGTTTAAAAATGACGAGATTATAACTCAAAACCCGAAACTTACTTATTAAATCCTGCTGCATTTCGATGGGAAACACGCATCATCTCCTGACGGTAGAGTGAGGCTGTGCCGAGGTTTGGTCCCGTCCGCGCAGCTTTTGGCGAGAAACATTTTGAGCCTTCCGGCGACTGTCATGTGACTCCTTGTCCGTGGCATATGACGTGACAGAGACTTTGAAGGAGGTATCAGTCCCACGAACACAAAAATTACTATGACATCAAATAAGCTATTCTGCGCATGCGTCTGTTTCTATACGAATGACAAGATGAATGTGAATAAATAAATCGTCTTGTATACAAATACAGGAAGAAACGGATATCCCAAATCATTTCAACATTTATAGGACACTGACAATACATTAATCTACATTTGCTACTTTATCCAAGACTCGTGAGGAACGTTGTAGGAACGATTTTCTAGAGCGCTTTACCGCCTCCTCAAAGGCGGAGCGATATCGTCATTCGGCTCCTTGTGCCCTCACAAAGATAAATTCGCGCTATATCACTCTAATTACGTTCTTGATGTAGCTGTTTCTGTTGTTATTGGTACTGGTATCGAGAAAATTTGGGGTATAATCATCTTCATTACAATTATTATTATAGTCATTATCACTGCTATTATAATAATTTAGTATCATCAATTCTTTTTTATGTAAAAAAAAACATTTTTTAGTCATTTTCAACATGAATAAGGATAATGATGCAGACTATTGAGAGTCTGGTCATACTGACCATTATTTCTCTCCTATATTGTACAGGTATTTTCCAAAGCTACACATTCTGTTGACGTTTGTGAGGTGACCATGGCAAAAGAAAAGTTCGAAAAAAGGGAGAAATCTGGAAAGCAAATTTTCCACGAGGATCTCGAGCAGAGACGGGTAGGTCTTAGTCAGGGGTTCATATTATTAATATGTCGCGCGGGTCGAAAATAAATCTGCAGTCACTTTGCAAAGTACCTAAGAAAATTATACTGTTACACTGCCTGTAGTTGGATAGTGTGTGATTTTTTTATGCATTTCATTTTTATACTAGTATTCACTTTGCTTCATTTTGCAAAGAAGTGTGCTGTTTAATGAAGAATGCTATTTTGAGAAGCCCTGGCGTTTGCAACGTGTAACGTCATTTCACGACGCTGGTTTCATCCCGGGGGGGGGGGTCACTCTCAACATGGCCTGCTACGCACCCGCGTCCAGAAAAAGCGTCGAAAAGGGTCCCGTTTCAGGCACTCAGGCGTCGTCGACGTCTTTGGCAATAAGGGTTGCTTTTCAGCACCATTCGCTGGTAAATCGCCTCTTAGGGTAGCCTTTTCTCACTCTTCACGCCATTTAGGGTTGCTAATTTGGTTATGCAGATTACGCCATTTAGGGGGGCAAATTTAATCTGCGCCATTTAGGTTGCAAATTTGGGCAAATTTGAGCAGACCTATACGCCATTAACACCATGAAGGGCGTGATTAAGTGATACAAAATAATCCTTGCCCACGCCGGCGGCGCGGCCAGCACTTATGAGAGTGACCCCCGTACAGTCCCCCTAGCTAGTCTCTTACACACTGCTCTATACTAGGCAGCACGCGTTATACACACGCCCACACGCAGAGGATCCTATGCTATGGCTATGCTAATCATCGATGCTAATGCAACCGTTCCGTGCCTGTTTGAAACGACTGTGCTCGGCTGCACGGCATGCATTTGCACCATCGATATAAAAAAAAAATGGATAAAGCAACAGTGCCCTCGTTGGATGCCGGCCACAGACACCGGAAACACTTACAAGTACTCTCAAGTGCCACAATTTCTCTTTTATATCTAGCATTTTCCAAACGTCTCAAAACACATTATTATGGCATCGTGAGTTTCATTTGATATAAATTTTATTACCATAGAAGAGCTGTTTATTGGTGAGTAAATATATTAAGTCTGAGAAAAAGTTTTACTCGTGTGTACTTGTTTCACTGGTTTTCGCTCGTGTTGTTATTCCTAGCAGTTAGAGGCTAGCCCCATATACTGTTAATTGTGTTGTGTTTTTCAATTCAAGTTACATTCATTTTACATTGTAATTGCAGAAGTATGAACAAAAATTTTGATGGTTTAACTTCCTTTATTAGTACCTTGGATGTGCAGTTTTCATTGATAGGTATAACAGAAACCTGGCTTAGAGATGCTGATTGTTTCTATAATATTAATAACTATTCTTTTTTAGCTCATGGTAGAGAGGAAAAAAGAGGTGGTGGAGTTGCCCTCTATATTGGCAATGATTTGGATTTTAAATGTAGAATTGATTTAGATTTGAATACTGCCCATTTTGAATCTATATTTGTTGAGATAAACAATTTTAATAGAAATATTATAGTCGGGGTGATTTATCGTCCTCCGAATCAATCAGTGCAATCTTTTATTGATTCATTTCATGAAATTTTGAATATTGTAAATAAGGAGAATAAAATATTGTATTTAATGGGTGATTTTAATTTGAATTTATTGCAAGTCACATCTTGCCAGAGAGTCAATGAATTTCTTGATGTTTGCTTGGTTCATAATATTTATCCTCTGATTCACACTCCCACACGAGTAACAAATCATTCTGTTACCTTGTTAGATAATATTTTAACTAATGATCTAGATGATATTTTTGCAGGTGTAATCCTGAGTGATATCAGTGATCATTTTCCAGTTTTTTCGATCTCGAATCTTAAGCTACAACTGAATAAAGAACATGCTTTTGATAAACGTGTCATTAATGAAGAAAACAAATATCTTTTTGTAAAGGAAGTCAGTGAGATATCTTGGTCTATTAAAAGTCATGATGTTAATGAGGCATATAATGTGTTCTTGCAAAAGTTTTTAAATATTTATGAGTCATGCTTTCCAATTAAAAATTTTGTTAAAAAGAAATTCAAAAATAAACCATGGTTTAACAAATCATTAAGAAAGCTTTGTAATAGGAAATGTTATTTATATCGACGATACTTAGCAAGTTCAACTCCAGTAAGGTATGAAAAGTATACGAAATTTAGAAATAAGGTAACCGATGTAATTAAAAAAAACAAAGAAAGACTATTTTAATGTAAATTTAAAAATGCTGCAGGGGATATGAAAAACACATGGAAAATAATCAACACAGCTCTAGGTAGGGGTATTACCTAGTTCAATTCAGTGCAATGAAGTAACTGAAAATGGGAAAGGTGCAATATGTAATGCTTTTAATAAATACTTTGTAAACATAGGCCATACATTATGTTCTTCATTTGCTAATTCTGTTGACTCCATGCAATATGTAACAAAAAATAACTCATCTATGTTCTTTACTCCATGTACACAAAAAGAAGTTATCAATATTGTCTCAAAATTTAAAAATGGCAAGAGTCCCGGTTTTGATGGAGTACTTAGTGTATTGGTTAAGAGTGTTATTCATATTTTATGTTATCCTCTGAGTGATATTATCAATTTATCTTTGAGTACTGGCATTGTCCCTGACAAATTGAAAATTGCCAAAGTTATTCCTGTTCATAAAAATGGATCAAAAGATGATTTATCAAATTATAGGCCTATATTTATTCTTCCTTGTTTTTCAAAGATTCTAGAGAAATGTGTATATATTCGTGTATATAAATTCCTGGAAAAGTGCAATATCATTACTCCCAAACAGTTTGATTTTCGAGCAGGACACTCTACATCTTATGCTATAATGGAGTTTATACGGAAGGTGTCAAATGCCTTTGATAATAAAGAAATAATGATTGGTTTGTTTTTAGACCTTAGCAAAGCTTTTGACTCTCTTGATCATACAATTGTATTAAATAAACTGGAATGTTATGGGATTAGGGGTATTGCTTTTGAATGGTTTAAAAGTTATATAAGTAATCGTAAACAATATGTAGCATTAGATAAATATGAATCACAAACAATGACAGTTAGATGTGGTGTACCACAAGGGTCAATCTTAGGCCCACTGTTATTTCTTTTATATTTAAACGATCTTTGCAATGTTTCCAATGTGTTAGAATTAATATTATTTGCAGATGACACTAGTGTCTTCATGTCTCATCGAGATGTTACAATTCTTCAAAATAGATTTAATTCAGAATTTGATAAACTGGTTGACTGGCTTTATAACAATAAACTTGTACTTAATATAAAGAAAACAATTTTTTTTGGCTTTTACTAACAAACATACTGACATTACTTAAGTTAAAGTTAAAGTCAAGGACTCCTTTATTAATCAGGTTACTCATACAACATTTTTAGGCATCACGATTGATAATAAATTAAGTTGGAAGGAACACACTGGTGTCATCTGCAATAAAATATCTAAACGTGTTGGTGTGTTTTATAAATTGAAATTTTTTCCAAAGGAAACGTTGATGACCTTATATAATACATTGATATTGCCCCATTTATATTATTGCATTCCTATTTGGGCATGCTCTAGTGCTCAAATACAAATAGACTTTTACTCCTACAGAAGAAGATTATAAGAATTGTGTCTCATAGCCAATACCTTGCCCATACTATGCCTCTTTTCTACAATTTGAAAACTTTGAGAATATCTGACATATATGAGTATCATTGTGCAATATTTATGTTTTTATGTTTTAATAAACTCTTACCAAGTGCTATATTAAACTATTTTGAACTAAATAAAAGCATTCATAGGCATCAGACTAGGTATTCGAATAACTTTCATATTCCAGGGGTGAGAACATCAGTTTGCCAAAATACAATTTTTTTTAGGGGTCCCAAAATTTGGAACAACATACCACTTGAAATTAGACTGAGTAAATCACTGAATAGCTTTAAAAGAAAAATAAAATTGTACTTACTACAACAGTACTCAAATGTGCAATAGTTTTATTTTTGATATGTGCGCGTGCATGTGTGTGTGTGTGTGTGTGAGGGGGCGTGTGTGTGTATGTGTGTTTTGGGGAGGGAGGGGGGTGGTTGTAATAAGCATGAATGTGGTGTATGTACATGTGCGTTTTTACGCACTAAATTCTCATCTTTTTTCCCCTCTCCATGCCATCAATAATTTTGTTTTGAATAATGTACTTTTTCACAATTTTTAATTCAGATACTGGAGATAGACTTTTATAAAGGCTTTGCCTTTCTGTCTTCTCCGAATACTTTCATTATTGTACCTTTACATGTCTACTCTTTGTTGTCACCATGTTTCTTCTCTTGTATATTGTTATTTATTTATTTATTTTGATATTTGTATCTGTTTGTCTTTGTAAGTTTCCTTTTTTTAAATGAAAGTATTGAATAAACTTGAATTGAATTGAATTGAAGTCAGTAGTGGCCTAGCGTTACTTACATGTAGATCTATCCTGTTCTTGATTGACCTACTCACGGGAGTGATAGCTTGACTTGTCTTTGTGTACAATTCAATGCAAAAACAAAAATTGCATTTTTGAATGAATAGACTAGTATATTTCAGTTTAATGAATTATTTAATTAACCACAAATGATAGGTGCAAAAAACATAAGAGTAAAATTTTTTCTCAGACTTAATATGTATTTTTCAACACAGTAACGTTACTGTCAGCAAAATGAGAGACTCTCTTGACCAGGAGTTAGTACTTCCAGGAGTACACAATTCATGATCTAAATTGTTAATCATGTTAAATCATGTTTAGATGGACAGTATTTTTGTTTGCTCAATCCTTGGGGTACATCCTGGTGGTAGATAAACATTAAGTATTTGCTGTCGTAATGCAATTTGGTACTTAGTCAGTGAAAACTGGTTCAAACCTAGGCCCATATTTGATAAACCATGCATCTCTCTTAACTATTTACGTACCATACATGTATTAGTTGCAGAGACGTCTCTGAGACGTGTCCTGAAAATTATGGAGTCTCCAAGGAGTCGCAAGAAATTCGAACATGCTCATTTTTTTTTTTTTTTGAGACTTTTTACAGTCTCTGCAAAGTCTCCACGACGTCTCCGAGACGTCTCCATTAGTTGCGGAGACTAATTATATCCGCGACTGCTGAGACATCTCTGCGATATATCTGAGACGTCTCTGCAATATCTCGGAGACGTCTCCGCGATATCTCCGAGACGTCTCCGCGATATCTCAGAGACGTCTCTGAGCCATCTCAGAGAAGTCGCGGAGACTAGGAGGAGACCAGAAAGACTGATGAGATGTTGCAGAGACGTCTCTGCGACTCTACCTGAAGATGTTTGAACATCTCCGCGATATCTCTGAGACGTCTCTGAGCCATCTCAGAGACGTCGCGGACACTAGGAGGAGACTAGAAAGACTGATGAGACGTTGCAGAGACGTCTCTGCAACGTCTCATCAGTCTTTCTGGTCTCCTCCTAGTCTCCGCGACGTCTCTGAGATGGCTCAGAGACGTCTCGGAGATATCGCGGAGACTGTTTGACCCACTATAGAAACCGCGTGACTGACCGAGTGCTGACATTCCTCCTGGTCCAAGTCAGGTGCATGATCCTGCACCATTATCATGATTTTGAAACTTGTCGCAGAGACATCTCTCTTGGTGAGATACGGCCTTTAGGTATCAAATTAATTGATTTCAATGTTTACGCCACTCAGGGTATCAAATTAGGGGATTTCACTGTTCACGCCACTTAGGGTGGCTTTTCTCATGGGTTACGCCATTTAGGGTTGCAAATTTGGTTAATAGGTTACGCCATTTAGGGTGCATTTCTGAGGTTGTCGGACACGGGTGGGTAGCAGGCCATGTGGAGAGTGACCCCCCCCCCCCCCACCCGGGGTTTCATCCAGTAGAACGCTATCATCTGTGTATAATTTGATGGTCAGGAAGGGTAGCTCAATTTAGGAAGCCTTTTCTCGGGCTGGCGGCACGAAAAGTGATTATTATAATTGGGTTATTGATATTTTTATTGATAGCAGAATTATTTAGGTGGTCTGTCATCTTTGACAGATCACCTCTTAATTTCGTTAGAATTTTCTTTATTTTTCTTTCTTCCACCCACTTTTTTGTGCACTCGAAATCTCAAAATCGGCTGGTTCAAATTGCATGAAATTTCGGTCAGTTATCAATCGTAATAAGATCTCGCCGTTCCAATTATTTTCATGTTCATCGGGTCATCGTGACGTCATCCAGGCGCCATTTTGTGAAAATCACCTTAGGGTCATATCTTCATAACGGATGGTCATTTCTCATTCATGTTTGGCATGATTAAAGTTAATTTTAATCCAATAAATTTCAGATAGCCAGACGCACGCGTACGCGTACGTTCCCGCGTCAGCGCGCGCGCAAAAATTAAAAATGCTCAGAATCGCTTCAAATTCATTTTGCACATGTTTCAGGCCATTTTAAGCAGTTCAAAAATTTGCGCGCGTCCGCGTCCGCATGCGCGTCATACGCGCGCGCAGGTCCCAAATAACGTTAAAACGCCGTTTTTTCACTTGATTTGCATTCCTGACACTTTTCTTATCAATTTCCATCAATTTAGAACTGATTTCGACTAACCATAAGGTCGCACGCACGCGTCAAAGTTCAAAATCCGTGCGCGCGTCTATTGGGCAAGTAATGTAAAAACACGTAAAAACATGCCCCTTTAAAATCCGCCATAGCTCCTTAGAATGCGTGGAGACCCCCAGTTTTTTTTTACATATTCTGAAAGCTTATGAGTTGTAGATTTGAATCCATGACAAAAATTTATCTTATCGATGCTCTGACGTCATTTTGTTCTTATGTGAACTAAAAAGTTCGATTTTTTTATTTTTGACGTTATTTTTGCTTGTAACCGAGACTATCTCGCTTATTGTTGGTCAATTTTCCCCGGGATTTCGATATATTGTAGCTGAGACAATTCTCGAAAAATCTAGTAATCATTGTTGCTCATTTTGAAGACGACATCATGGTCTAAATTCACGATAAACGGTACAATGTCAATTTGTCTCATTTTACGTGTATTCTCAATGGGACATGACATTTTCGTAGTTCTTGATTATACATTAACGTCTTCTTTGATCAACACCTCCGTTATTTCTGCTTGATTTTCACCCAACTTCAAGTATGTTGTAGCTGGGAAAATTCTCTATATTATACGTCCATAGGTTTTTAACCAGATGTTGAATACATGTCAAAATTTTAACTGGAAAATAGGATATTAGAATTTCGTTTTCCTTCTACGTGTTATCTCTATGGGCTGTTTTCAGGTATACCTTTAAAGCACTTGCCTCACATCCTCAAGGTCCTTGGTTCGAGTCCCGGAGGGGGGGGGACAGTTTTGTTCCTTTTGCTTTCTTTTTACATTTTATATTACTATCCTCTTCAACTATGATTACATAAACCGTCACAGTCAGTGAAATAAACTGCCTGATTTTGGCGTGATATGACTATTGCAATGCAGTACACAGTAGTTTATGTACAACCCTATAGCAAATCTGATTAGTTAAGGTGAATTAAATCAAATCCTCCAATTTCTATGACGTTAGTCTCCTATCGAGACGTTAAAAATTTATCAAAAGTCTTACCAACGACTTTATCAACCTATCCATGTCGAAACCTTGAAGATACCGACAGACCACCTAATTCGTCATGTGACGAATTCAAATGTCTCGTTTTATTAATATTATTGTTACTATTATCATTATTTGGTAAAGAGAACTTAGACAAAGACTTGAATACTATATCATAAAACTAAAGACACACTAATGCATTGCAAGTAATAACTGAAACGGTTTGAAATCAGTCATTAAAGATTTTTCTATTCAAGATAGGAAAAATTATATCACCGATATACAATAAATTTTCATTGTGAGAAGTAATAAATGTTATTTCTTAAATCAAACTCTGAACTTTATAAGCCTGGAGATGCATCTTCGCATAGCGACAACCACAACCTAGTGGAGTTGATAGCTGAAGAATCAGGCAAAGACAGTTTCACCCATGTCGTCATTACTGGAACAAGGCGAGAGAATTTCAAACATGTCCGGAAAAACATGCTCCCTCTCTGCACGGAATTAGCGTAAGGAATCAATACAGAAACATAGTTTGATTTAAACTTCCAATTTCATTATTTCTTTCTACAAAGTTATTTTCTTTAGTAATTAAATTATTTTCATTTCATTATTTATTTACGGGTCCCCAAGGAAGAAGAGGTTAATTATATTAGTTAATCTGAAGCGGACCATCCCTCGACCTTAATTTTTCGTCTTTTGTATTATATTGTACCATTGATATTTTTGTATTGCTATATAATTTTATGCTTACATTTTAACCTGTGCTATTTTTATGATCGTTGATAGAACCAAACTAACCAGACCAAACCAGCCAAACTAAACCTTTTCGACATACAAAACGGCATTCTATTCACGTATATATACCCAACCCCTCCTTACTCCCCCCCCCCCCCCTCCCTTCCCTTCTCTGTACCCCATTGTTTGGTTTCCTAGATAGGTCACTAGCATTGACATGATCTTTAAAGGAAAAAGACACCCTGGAGACAAGTCAGTTTTAATGAAAAGAGAAAATAGAAAGAAACAATTCAAAATAGTAAAATCAATATACGAAATGAGGAAGTTATGAAAGTCTGAAAAGTCTCGATTCTATGCCGATCCTGAAACTGGCAATATCATTTCAAAATAGGAGATTTTTGTGGACCACTCTCCATGAATTTTCAGATTTTCTCCATTATCTCTCGAGGTGCAGGTTGCCTCTTTCCTAGCTCAGCTGTATCATGGGAAAATGTATTTGACACAACATTATGTTAAGTTCACAAAGAGACACGCTGCATCTTGAGAAATAACAAAGAAAATCTAAAATTTTGTGTATAAATTATATGGAGAGTTGTCCAGAAAGGCCTGCCATTTTGAAGCAATTTTAACAATTTGAGGATCGCCATGAAAATAAATGAAGACTTTTCAAACTTTTTAAACTTTCTTATTTCGTAACATACTTCGATTTAACATTTTTTACTTCCTTCTCCATATCCTCTCTTTTAAGATTCTTAAGATTGACTTTCCTCCGGGGTTTCTTTTAACTGAACAAAGCATTACCTTTTCTGTTTGTTTCAAGTAGTTTGTTTCTAGTAAAGAAATCTTCGTGCTAAGCATTTTTTTTTCCTAATCATACTGCTGGAGTAGGTTGTTATTTTTACTAGATCTTTGCAAATGCATAACATTGACATTCTTCGTGATATCTGACTTTTTTGTTTGTTTGGGGGTGGTTGTGTTTGCTTTGGGTTTTTTTTTCTGTTTGTTGCTGCTGTGTGGTTTTGTTTTAGGGGTAATTTTGTATGTAACGTTAAATTTGTAGAAATGTCTATCACTACTACATACACGGATGGACGGGTAACACTGCCGTGAAGAGGAAATATACGTCACCTAGTACGTATGAGACGGATGCTAGCACTTTGATGGCGGAACATCCTCCCGTCGAGATATCCGTTACCAGCTATAGGAATGGCATGGAACACAGATGTACGAAACTTCATGAGATTCTGTACGATTCCCAGTCTCAATTCATCGGGACGGCTGCTGACACCTTCGAATTTCAGATCACAATTCCCATGACACTTCATGATGATGATCCGAACCAACTCATCAAGGAGGAAGGAAAGATAGAAGGGGTCTTGAGATACCATCCGTTCCTCTACACCGTGGAAACATACCCAGCAAAATGTTAGTCGTAGGCTTTATATATTTTAGAAACATAACACATTATTCCAAAGTGAACTTCTTCTTTTTTTTTTTTTCATTTTTCTTTTGAAGATCACAAAGTCTTTTCTGTGATAAATACATGCATGTATATATAAATCAAATAAATGTTTTAATTGTATCCTGCACATCAATCACTGGACCACGCAGGTTAGCAAGTTTTTTCCATTTCTTTCAAAGAAATCAGTTATCGGTGACAAAGCATGAAGCAAATATACTCAAGATGTATTTTAAGCAAATAAGTATATTTTATTTAATGAGGACAGATCTTACTACCAAAATAAATATACTCCATTCATATATTCATCAGCGCCTTTGGAAAGCAGTTTTACCAAACTGAACAGGCCAACCATGCCAAACCTGCAGTATAAAATAATTTCTAAAAATAAATAAAAATCATAAATAAATAAATAAATATATCCGATTCCAATTCCATTTACTGCCAGATGAATTCATCTTCCCCATTGCTGCTCCACGACAAACTGATTTCCCCCAACCCTACTCCAGAATAAATTCATCTCTCCTATCCCTACTTCAGGACATGACAAAATCATTTCCCCCAACCCTACTCCAGAATAAATTCATCTCTCCTATCCCTACTTAAGGACATGACAAAATCATTTTCCCCATCCCTACTCCAACATGAATTCATCTTTCCCATCCTTATGTCAGGACATGAAAAAATTATTTTCCCCTTCCCTACTCCAAAATGAATTCATATTCCGTCCTTATTTCAGGACATGACAAAATCATTTTCTCCATCCCTACTCCAAAATGAATTCATCTATCCAATCCTTATTTCAGGACATGACAAAATTATTCTCCCCATCCCTACTCCAAAATGAATTCATCTATCCCATCCTTATTTCAGGACATGACAAAATCATTTTCCCCATCCCAATTCCAATATGAATTCATCTATCCCATCTTTATTTCAGGACATGACAAAATCATTTCCCTATCCCTACTCCAACATGAATTCATCTATCCCATCTTTATTTCAGGACATGACAAAATCATTTCCCTATCCCTACTCCAACATGAATTCATCTCTCCCATCCTCATTCCAGGACATGACAAAATCATTTTCCACATCCCTATTCAAACATGAATTCATCTATCCCATCCTTATGTCAGGACATGACAAAATCTTTTTCCCATTCCCTACTCCAAAATGAATTCATCTATCCCATCCTTATTTCAGGACATGACAAAATTATTCTCCCCATCCCTACTCCAAAATGAATTCATCTATCCCGTCTTTATTTCAGGACATGACAAAATCATTTTCCCCATCCCTACTCCAAAATGAATTCATCTATCCCATCTTTATTTCAGGACATGACAAAATCATTTCCCTATCCCTACTCCAACATGAATTCATCTCTCCCATCCTCATTTCAGGACATGACAAAATCATTTTCCCCATCCCTATTCCAACATGAATTCATCTGTCCCATCCTTATGTCAGGACATGACAAAATCTTTTTCCCCTTCCCTACTCCAAAATGAATTCATCTATCCCATCCTATTCCAACATGAATTCATCTATCCCATCCTTATGTCAGGACATGACAAAATCTTTTTCCCTTTCCCTACTCCAAGATGACTTCATCTATCCCATCCTTATTTCAGGACATGACAAAATTATTCTCCCCATCCCTACTCCAAGATGACTTCATCTATCCCATCCTTATTTCAGGACATGACAAAATCATTCTCCCCATCCCTACTCCAAAATGAATTCATCTATCCCATCTTTATTTCAGGACATGACAAAATCATTTCCCTATCCCTGCTCCAACATGAATTCATCTCTCCCATCCTCATGTCAGGACATGACAAAATCATTTTCCCCATCCTATTCCAAAATGAATTCATCTATCCCATCCTTATTTCAGGACATGACAAAATTATTCTCCCCATCCCTACTCCAAAATGAATTCATCTATCCCATCCTTATTTCAGGACATGACAAAATCTTTTCCCCATCCCTACTCCAAAATGAATTCATCTATCCCATCTTTCTTTCAGGACATGACAAAATCATTTTCCCCATCCCTACTCCAAATGAATTCGTCTTCCTTATCCCTATTCTCAGCAGAATCCATCTTTCCCATCCCAAATCCAGTACTGAATTCATCAGGTTCCCAGTCTATACTTCAAGAAGACGAATTCACCTTGCCCATCCCTATTTCAATATGGATTGTTATTCCCAATTCCTATAATTATACTCCACGATTAATTCTTCTTTCCAATTTACCTTCCAATACTTCTTCAAGATAAATCTATCTTCTCCGTCCTTACTCTAAAAGTAATTCTTATTCCCAGCATGCCCAGTTCTTATAATTATACTCCACGATGAATTTTTCTTTCCAATTCACCTTACAATACCTCTTTCAAGATGAATTTATCCTTCCCGTCTCTTCTCCAAAATGGATTCTTATTCCCAATCCCTATAATTACACTCCACGATGAATTCTTCTTTCCAATTATCTTCCAATACCTCCTCCAAGATGAATAATTCATCCTCCCCCTCCCTACTCCATAATGAGTTCTCATTCCCAATCCCTGTAATTATACTCTACGATGAATTCCTCTTTCCTTTTCGCATTCCAATACCTCTTCAAAGATGAATTTATCCACCCCATCCTTACTGCAAATTAATTCTTATTCCCGATTCCTATAATCATACTCCACGATGAATTCTTCTTTCAAATTCACCTTCCAATATCTCTTCCAAGATGAATTTATCCTCCCCTCCCTACTCCTATGGGAAATTCCACGGTAACTGACGTTACCAAGATAGAGTAATAGCTGTATTGTTTATATTGTAGTTTTGTGAATGACACTTGCTTCGGCTTATAATTACTATAGATAAATAAGTTGATAATAGGGAAGAAACACATGGACAGTTTTTATCTTAAACTGCATTTCTTATCACATAGTAAGGAAAAATATGTCGGTAACTGACATTACGCAAAAAGGACAAGGAAAATGATGGTGTAGAATCAAATTTATATATCTCATGTCTCAGACTTGTAAGGATTGTGTAATTCATTTGACAACACACCTAGGTTCCTGGGAAGAGATGTGCAAAATATCGAGCAATTTGAATAATCTGTTTTAGTGCCATGAAAAATTTACTGAAGACATGTTGGTAACTGAAGTTACGTAACTGATGTTACGCTTAAATTCAACGTAGGTTTTGCACATTTTCATTAGTGTTTCACTCATTAACTATCCAAAATCTTTTAAAGTAATCCATCAAAATCAATTAAATGAAAAAAAAATCTGAAAAAAATTACTAAATATAAGAATAAGATACATTTAAAGCACATTTCCCTGACCATAGTCCCATATTTGCAATTTTTTGTTTGTTTATGTTATTCTCCGTAAGAAGGTCGAATTACAATTTTTTTATCTTAAATGTTTATTTGTAACAAAAAGAAGACCCTGTAGTAATTTTAGAATTTCATTTGGAATTAACAGGGCAAAGTGCGACTTCAAATTTTGAGCTCTGTGTCCCATATGTTGTGGAATTGCCCTTATGTGATCTATATTTCCCAATCCCTTCCCTCTAAAAAACAACTCTAGTCAAATTTCAGAGACTAGTGCTGCTCTAGTCAAAAGTGGCACATTTTAGTCAAAATGACTGGATTCTAGTAAATTAATTATACGAGTCTACTCAATTATACAAGCACCAGCAATAACTTGACTTGATTCTAATGAAACTGACTATAATTTTGGTTAAATTTTTGTTAGTTTGGAATAGAATTCTGATCATTTTCACTAGAATCTAATCACATTTGACTATAGAAAAGAGTAAAGTGCCTGTGTGATCAGGGGGGTGTAACATAAAGACATACAATCAATTGTATCTCTTTAGTACATGGTTTGCCATAGACTTACGATTGATATCAATCGTAAGATTGATTGTATGTTTTATGTTACACCCCCCTGGTAATGTAGTCCAATCTGACTAGTTTGTTTTTAGAGTGTACTGCACGATGAATTCTTCTTTCCAACTAGCAAATTCCAACTCGAAGACTGATTACCAAGAAGTCGATGTATGTTTTTCTTCAATTTTCAGTAGATGAATATGTCGATGAAGAAGAAAATATTGACTCTAGTCGTACTGGAGATCCATCCAAGCCTGCCAGAGGTAACCAGCCCATCTTCAACTGCTACTGGAATGGAAGATTGGTGCCCTACACAACAATCAAAGAGTAGGCGATTCTTTTTGACTAGATGCGTTATCTTTCCATGAAGGATTTAAGTGAATTATTGCGTTTAATGTTAAAAAAAACCGTTTCAGCATATTGTTGAAGGAATTTAAAATTGGTCTTTCCTTTTGCATTTCAAAGAAAATTTATAATGTTTTGCTTTTAAAAATGACAAAATTGTATCTAGATTGATTGCCGTCTGAGAAACCAAAGAGATAGGTCGTCATGGTAGTGAATGATATTGATGCATAACAGGGCATTCTAGTCTGATATCTAGTGGTAATCTGTTCCACACTCTTGGTCTATACAAAGGAATGATCGGTCACCTAAGTTTACTTTCGTTTTAATTGAGGGAATCTGCAATAACAGTGTGTCGTGTGTACTACGGAGATTACGACCATGTGTTCGAGTTTTAAGATTTAATAATTCAGTAATATAACTAGGAGCCTGACCATTAAGTGCTTTATATACCATCACTAACATCTTAAATTCAACTATTTAGCGTACGGGCAACAAATGTAACTCCATTAAAAGTGGTGTGACATGAGAAAATCTTGGGAGATCACAAATCAATCTTGCACATATGTTTTGAACCCGTTGCAACTTTGAATTTGGCAGTCCATACAAAAGGCTGTTACAGTGATCTACTTTACTTGTGACACATGCATGAATGACAGATTTCATGCTATCTTGATCAAAATATTGACGTATGCTTCTCAGATTATAATTCATATGATATTCTGATCTACATACGCTAGAATAGAGGGGGCGTTGCCCCTAGCCTTCTACCATTTTCTTGCCATGCTAGTACACCATCGTTCATGTTAGTCAACCAATGGCTTTCAATATGTGCAAAAATATCTCTTTTGAAAAGTATAATTTATTCATTTCTTATGTTTACTTAAACATATAAGATTCATTTGGTGTAGTTGCAAGAAGACCGAGAGTGCCGATGAAAGTAGAGAGGGCGTTGCCTCTGGCCTTCTACCCTTTTCTTATATAACGTTCTGAGTCAACCAATGTCTTTCAGAGTGCGCAAGTATATATCTCTGATTTTTTAGTAAAGTAAATTATCCATTACGTATTTTGACACGAAGATTCACCTGGTGTAGTCCGAAAAAGACTGAGAGGGCAATACCGTTAGAATGCTACAATAGACTCTCGGGTGTGTTGTTCACCAATGACGTCTTCAGAGTTAGCACAAATAAGCTCACTTTCTTGGACCTAGAGGAAAAAGTTGCGGGGAAAGATGTCATGTTCAAACACAAGATAGGAGAGGTGAGTAATACACTGCCAAAATTGAGATGTTCTTGAGAGCGGAAGGCTGTCTCATAGCCGGCTGCGTATTTTTCCCCAGGTGAGTTCAGGGCTAATTACCATAATGGACGTCTGAGAAGTAAGACTAACAATGAATTCCAGTTATAATTTTTAGTGAACGCATGAAAGACATTGGTTAACATTGTTATGATTTTTTAAAATCTCATTTTGTTACTTGAAAATGGGATAAACATGAGGGTTTTAGTAAAAATACCAGTCTGAAAGTTTCAGAGTATAATATTTACTGGAAGTATTTTTAAATATTAGAAATGTGAACCAATGTTTGAAATATATACGAGGGTCGGTTGCACAGACCAGACGTAAGGAGTGCGCATGCGCGCATGGCTCAACGGACCGTATTGTGTGTATTGGCGTATCACGCGGCGGAAGGCAGATAACGGTATTTTTTAATTCGTGCAAACGGTCCTCTTAGTTTGCTATGTTTCGCGCTCCCTCAGTCTCAGTGGAGGTTGCATGTTATCGAGCCCCTGTGGTATTTGACTATGGGTTTCGGGGATGTGTGGCTTCCGGGGGGCTGGGGGATGTGGGAATTCATGTGCGGGTAGATGGGGGCTGCTCGCGGGTGGAGTCGTCGGTGCTGCCCGTTTGTGGGGCCGAGAGTGGTGCATGTATTCATTTGTTGTTCATATGCTTTTATGTATGTTGCCTTGTATAGTTTTAAAATTTTATATTGTACCTTTTTTGAAGAGGTGAATAAAGACAAAATGAAATTAAATGAAAAGTTTATTGTCTCTCGAGACGAAAATTAATAAAATCGCGGTTTGCGTCTAGCTTACTGTTGTTTTTTTCATTCCGAATTATGGTTGGTTTCAGGGGTTTTGAGTACAAATACAAGTACTCATAAGTTTCATTTTAGTTTGAGAATTTTTTAAATCAGCTGCTCACAAAGTTAGCCAATGCATGCCTTTAATTGGTAGTGTCGATCGCTCGTAACTCAAATGTATGGTGGCCCTGAAGTACGCTCGACAACAGGTCATGTGCGACGTGAATTTCGCGGCCAACTTTGCGCCCCAGTCGCGAATTTCGCGACCCGTGACGCGAACTTTGCGTCCGAGTCGCGAAATTCATGACCCGTGACGCGAAGTTCAGGACTCGGGATGCGAAATTCAGGACCTGGGATACGAAATTCAGGACCCGTGACGCGAAGTTCAGAACCGGGATACGGAATTCAGGACCTGGGATGCGAAATTCATGACCCGGGATGCGAAATTCACGTCGCAGATGACCTGTTGTCGAGCGTACTTCAGGGCCTCGATACAAATGGGTTACGCGTTCGACAGAGAGGATGGTCGTTCTATGTCTGCAACACAGACATTAGGCCTACTTCTAGATTAATTATGGAAAGGCCTGTCGTGAATTTCGGGCCAGGCCTTATGCCTTCTACTATTTCATCAAACACTTGATAATTATTTTTGTTCGCTACTGAATGATATAAACTGAAAATGAAATGAACTTCATCATGGTTTACTTTTCCCAGTGGACAAGTCTCCGGACTTTGAACCACACGGTACGAGGTTCGTATCCCTGCCGCAGCACTAATGTCCTTTGGCAAGACATTAATCTACATTTGCCACACTCGGCCCAGGCGAGGTAAATGGGTACCTGGCAGGAATTAGTTCATTGAAATGCTTGTGCGCTGTAAAAGGCTGCCGAGCTAAAGCCAGGGTAATAATAGCCAAAGACCTTTGGAAGCGCATAGAGACGTTATTAACGTGACATGCGCTATACAAGAACGGAATATTATTATCATTATTCCCATTTAGCAGTCGGGTTTTTCAGACATAGAGGATAGAGTTCAAATAATCTAAAGTGCGTATCATAAAAAATACACACTTTCAAAATATTCTCCAAAATCATAATTTCACAATATGAATTTTTTTTCTTATGCAGTTATGGATTAGGGTCTGTTCCATGGGACGACACTATGAGTACTGACAATATTTTACGCTTGAGCGAGTATTGGCTACTCTTGTAAAACTCGCAAAAATTTGTCCCAAAATGCCTCAATCTTGAATTTGATCAAAGGGCCTATCAGGCAGTAACTGCATGTTTTTTGTTCAGTATCAATAACTAATTTGAACAATTTTAATCCTAATCCTGCACATTCCCACACTTCTCCCACACTCAAACGTTTCACACAAAGCATTGCATATTATGTCTTTCTGCACACAATTCCATTTTTGACTGGAGTATGTTGAAAGGATGCAAATTGCAATGCATTACAGGAAGATGGACCAAAAATGCTCCAGTTTCAAGAAGGGAGATAAAAAATTCTGGTTTTGAACATTCAATTTGGTTTCTCTCTTAGCCCCCTCTTTTAGAAGCAGTTGAGGGTGCGTTACTTTCTGGGGCGTGTCGAAAGGATGCACTGCGCTGCATGATGATAGTTATCTTCCGCAAGTATACATGTTTGATTGAAGAAATGCTAACACATTAATTTAATCATTTCAATCAACAATTTACTTCTCTTTTACGTTCTTATTCCTCGTACAAGAAGTTGTTCGTAGGGTGTTGTAACATTTACTAGGAATAAGAAATTTGAAGAAGAAGAAGAAAAACATCATAAATGTGAGTTTCCTGCTGTTACTGCATTCAGTCTTCCTAACAAGCCTCATGCAGAATTGTGTATTGGTGCAGATGACTTGTGATAGAAAGACACCACATGCAGTGGTGATGGCGTTTGTGGAAGAGGGATAGGCGCAGTGGCGATCCAGCCATTGGGTGACGCTGATGTAGCTTTCCTTGAAGGCCCATGCAAGAAAAATATCAGTGCAACATGCTATGCTCATTATGCTTGTACCAGAACGCAGGTGTCCAGATACATTTTAACCCTTATCTTGGGAGCATCCCACCCCTCCCCTTTATGAATTTCTTTATACATCACTGTTGATGTGCACTGCTATGTAGGGGATTAAGAATGAATGATTGTTCAAATCAATTATTGATACTTCAGAGAGATCATACAGTTACTGCCTGCTCCTCACATTGATCAGATTCAAGATTGAGGCATTTTAGTGAAACCAATTTTTGCGAGTTTTACAAAAGTAGCCAGTACTCACTCAAGCGTTAAATAACGTCATTACTCAAACAGCCATGAGAATAGCCCATCACACATAATTGCATAAAAAAATATCATATCGATATTGTGAAAATTATGATTTTGGAGAATATTTTCAAAGTGTGTGTGTTTTTTTTTATACGCATTGTAGTATACATGATTTTCTCAGCGGCTGTCTTTCTACCAGTCAATCCAGACATTCCCATTAAGGGCCGTTCTCTGGAAAGTGAAACCTTTGGTCACGCACGTGACCATCTGATTTTGCCTCATTGCTCGAAAATTAGATGACAGTTTTTACATGAAAAAGGCTCCTCAGTCTTTGATAAGAGTAAATAATTTCTCAACCATAATGTGCTTACAGAGTCATTTAAAAACGCCCCCTTTTTGTGTGGTAACACACGTGACCGACCCAGTTTTCACCTCTAAAAGAACAGAATGTTCTGTGAAAAGTGAAACCTTACATTTCCCTAGGGAAATTCGAGAAAAATAGGTTTGCACACCAACAACACCTCAACAAGTTAGACCCATTTTTGTGCGAAGTCACACACGTGAACCGAACTAATTTGACTTCAGAAAGAAAAATGACGTACGCTCTTTTCAAATAATTGCCTTCAGTCTACTGGGGGTACTACAATTATCAAAAATTCCATATTAAAATGAGAAGATTCTGCTACACGATAAATACTGACAAATTAGTTTTGAATCAGCTATTTTTCATGATTTGGATCACATACATGACCGAGAATGGCCCTTAACCTGATTAAGTTTACATTCATCTGAAGTATTTTGAAACATCGTCTTTTGAGACATTGGTTTGCCTGATTTGATTTTGTAGCGGTGTCAGAAAGTTTAAAAAAAAAATCAGTTACGTGAATGGATAGAGAAGCCTTTTCATTTCTTTGCTCAGATGTGGGATACAACACTCATACTCATAACAGTGCCAGTTCAGGAGGGGTGCTATTGAGCAATTGTTCAGAAAATGGTTAAAGAGATGTCACAAGGAGCTTGATAAGCAGTTTATATAGATACAATCATGTTTAGAGCGAATACTATCATGGGGAAGTGTATTCCTATGTTCAACCGCACGTAGGATGTGTTTTGTGCATAACTACGACACCTCCCAAATATTCTCATAACAGCTAGGGCCAGTTCAGGAGGGGTGCTGTTAAGCAATCCTTCAGAGAGTGTCACAAGGAGCTTGACAAGTAGGTGATAGATATGGGGGGTGTTTCACAAAGACTAAGATTGATTAAAATCGCACTTAACTATGGCTGGCCATTCATGCCACTGTTTTCTTTCACCATGGATCTCTCAAAGGATTTTCAAATCATGGTCACAATCTGCAGAATTGACAACTTTTTATAGTTCATTGACAGATGAAGAAAACAAAAATGTCAATTCTTCAAATTTGCGACAATGATTTGCGCATCCTTTGAGAGACCAATGATGAAAGCAAACAGTGGCATGAATGGCCTGCCATAGTTTAGAGCGATTTGAGTCAATCTTAGTCTTTGTGAAACACTTCCATGGTGTATCCTAGAATTGTACACTGCATATAAACCACACTTTAAACGAGAAGGTGAACCATTCTTGATTCTAAAAAAAAAAAATCTAAATAGGTTATTATAAAATCTGCTGGATTGTCTATCAAATTAAAGAGATAAAATAGCCTTTGATTTGTCTGTTGTATGTTAGAAACAGTGATCATTCATGCAAGAATGATTATGACTCATTGGACGCGCGCGCTAAATGATTATTTTCCCCAAGACCTTTCTATGATCACTGAAGCATAACTCGCAATGTTTCGATGATCATGGCTTGTCCTTTTATTTCTCTGATAGATGACAATGATATCCGTCAATTCGAAACAAAATGCCAAGTATTTCAATTCGCATTACTCATTTTGAAATTATTTTTGATTAATGAATTCTGGTGAAAAGTGCTTATTGACTTTTTCCTTTTTTCCCCATCAGATTGATAATTCATATTTCAGTTCATGTCATTTGAATAAAACCAACTGAAATGCTAAGAAGTTTATACCACATTAAAGGATATGATCTCATCTCTCGCGAAAGGAACAAGTAAGCTAGAGTCACTGAAGCATTACGAATTATTCAGTGATTCACAGAAATGTCCGAAAATGAGCTTTAGTCATAACTATTAATGCATGAATGATCATGATATTAGCTACAGGCAAATCAAAGGCTATTCTTTTTTCTTTGATATGATACACAGTTGAGTGAGATTTTATGGCAACTTATTTCGGAATTTTCGACTTCAAGCATGGTCCACATTCTTTCTTTATAGTTTGGTTTACATGCAGTGTACAAATAATTCTTGGATGCACTGTATAAGGCGAATACCATCAGGGGAAGTGTATTCCTCTATTCAACCGCACGTTGGATGTGTTTTGTACAGAATAACTCTGACATGTCCCAAATATTCTCATATATTAAACAGGGCCAGTTCAGGAGGGGTACATTTGAGCAATCCTTCAGAGAATGGCTAACAAGATGTCACAAGGAGCTTGACAAGCAGATCATTTTCATGCAACCGACCGAACCCTTTAAATGGAACTCGAGGATGTGGACACGCTTCATGGCTATTTCTTGGGATGGTCATACATTCTGTGAAGGCCAGTTGGTAAGAATTTGTGAAAGAAAATCATGCTATTCGTGTATGTACCGGGGCCTTGTAACATAAAAAATACACTCGATCTTACGTTTGATCTGAATCGTAAGTCTATGGCAAACAATGTACTAAAGAATTACAACTGATCGTAAGATTGATGGTATCTCTTTATGTTACAGGCCCCAGGACATACAAAAAATACATGGAGTACTATTCAAATTTATAACTGCTGCCACAGTTTGTGGTTTGCTTAGTAGTAAATAAATCGGGTAACAGACAATAGGCAATTTCAAGATGATTTCATTGAGATTTTACGGAACACCCCCCCCCCCCCGTGCACCCTTGACATTTCTCTCTATTTCCATTCTTATTTGAAGTTGCTTCAGCCTTAAAGTTTCCGAAAATCATGATTATAAATTGATTCTCTGTGAGATATTTTGTTACTTTTGCTTTCAGCGATGACAATGAAATTTAGAAATGCTAGAAAGGGCCTAATAGTGAAAAGAAATGAGTACACTGACGTATACTAGAAAGATAGCAAGTTTAAATTTCTGCTGGAAGAGGTAGGGCATAGATGAATAACAAAATTTCAAACCTGGTAAACTTGACAGTGACCTAGATCTTTTACATGATTTGTTTGTAGCGTACTTATTGATATATAAAAAGTATGAAGAAATTCAAATCCAAATCAAATTCCGTTATTAACGTTCTAAATTTTTTCACTCGTATACATTATACTGTGCGTGCAGGCGTGTGTGTACTTGTGTGAGTATAAAGTGTATTATGTTCTCTTCAGAATTACTGAGCTTTGCCTAAAATAACAAATATTTGATACTGATTCTTTTATCATAATTGTGTTTTATGTATTCGCATTTTCTGTTTTGGTGAATTGTGCAGAAAGGTATTACCACTTCATGAATGTATAAGATCTGGGTCATTGTCAAGCCCATTTGGGAGAGGGGATTTCGAGGCTTTTCTATGCTTACTCAGATTTTTTGTGCAGCATTACCATGAAAATCACACGATGCCCATTTCTTTTCTTTTTTTTTCATCTAAAGGCACTTTATATTTTTGGAGAACGGCTTTTATTCTATTAAGTATTAAACAAAATTCAAACTTATTCGTTTCAAATTTATCTAAATAGATGAACTAGTTTCATTTAGATAATAAAAAAGGTTTTTTTTCCTCGTATCTCATTTTCGTGGATGTAGCACGTTTTCGAAACAAACTTTTCATGGCGTAACAAGCAGGATTACATATTCATTTGGTATAAAACGAGTAAACTAGATGGTAAGAACACTCTTCTGTACGTAAAACTTTTATCAAAACAGAAAGTATCAATCACGACTGTATTACATTACAGGTGCGGAGAAGAACCAAGACAGTTATCAATCACGGTCGCATCCAGTCCTTTCTACTTGAAGGAGAATACAAAAAAGATGTTTGCGCATCAGAGGGAATGTTCACAATCAAACTGGTAAGTGTTCATAATGGCTACCTTTAAACGATTAAAACGCAGTCTTTTTTTCGGGTTGTTTTGTTTGAGAGTGGGTAGGTCCTTTACAGGACCACACTCATCTTCAAGAAGGAACATTTGGTGTACCGAGAAGCCTTCTACTTCCATACGTTCTACTACCATCGAAACCTTCAGAGGATATTTGTTTTGTTTTTATTTTTCGGGTTTTTTTTTTAATTTCCTTTTTTCATTGACGCATGTACCCACTGCATGACACTTTTAAAATGGTCGGCAGAAAACACAGACGAGTAAAGAAAAAAACATCTTTTAAAAGTGTTTGAAGTTGACAAATCGCTAATAATGCATTCTTAGCGATGACAGAGTTTATCCTGCTGAGCCAAAAGGCACGAAATTACCTCAAGTGGCCTCAAGCGGGTATGACCCTATATGTGCGTGCTTCCCTTTGTCTATGCTTCCTGCAGACTTGTAATAATCATGATAATGCAGTAATCTTCCCCACCTTGATTTCGGAGCCCGAGTATGCCATGTCTAGAGTTTGTGACGAGTGATATTGCCATGATGTATGTTTTCTTCTCCTCAAATCCATGATAGGAACCAGAGGCAGTGTACCTTGGGGAAATTGGACTTTATCCATTGCGAGAACTTGACCGTACAGCAACTGAAGAAGAAATGAACAAACGCCTTGGTTTGGAAGAAGGAAAGTTAGTCGTATATCGGTTTTGTGTGTTTTGTATATCCAGGTTGACAAAAATAATATACGGCCCTGGAAAAAATAATGGACAACATAATGAACAGTGTTATTTGTGGAACTAAAAAATGATTAGTAAGCCCTAATCCAAGGTGAGTGAACTAAAACTACCCAAGACAATTATGCCTACGACAACTAGAGCAGGGAAAAATTGCCCGTACAAATTTCCCCAGAAAATTACCCTTCCCTTTAATCTCCCCTGAAAAAAATTAGACCGCCTAATACACTACTAATGTTTGTTAGGACTTCAATAGTGCTATTTGTCCTGATCTTCACGCTATGGCCTGCTAATTATTCTACTGAGAACATTTGAATGGCGCGAAAATCACAATATGACAATAGAAAATTTCAACATTGTTTGAAAAGCAAAGCAAGATGTATGGATCTTATCATAAAAAATAGCATGTTGCCACCACAAAATGAAAAAAATCGTCTACAGAAAAGTGGAATATGCATGGTTTATTCAGTCAAGCCTACCCCTGGACGATCCTCAGACGGTTATAGCCCGATAGAACGAGGGTTCGAAAGTCTGAGAGTTCGATAGACCAGTCACATTATTAAGGGTTATCGTGTTTTTATTGTGTTAAAAAGTGCAGATATGCGCCATAGAATAAGTTGCCTTTTCTCATGATTACGCAAAGAAGATTAAAATCACTTGGAGGGGAGGGGGAATTAGAATGAAAATTGTTTTCCGGGTCGTGAGAAAATAAATTGGAAGCCCCTATGAAGGGTCGGAGTTGAAGGGCCGGGATGGGCATGATGTGCCACGTAGCACAAGTCTGATGACAAGTTTTATGAAACGGGGCTCTGGTTTTAAACTTTGAAAATAGACTATAATGCATCGAAATGGTTCCTTTCATGATCATTTTTTTAAACACTGCTATGAACCTCAGTCGTAATACCTTTAATATCTTTTTCGCAGTGTGAATGTTGCTGTACTCCTGCCTTCGAAAATATAACAGAGGAATAACTATTACACATTACAGCAAGAGGGTGAGGGTGAGGGTGTGTGTATTTATGTGAGTTTAAGCCACTCAAACGTGGACATAAGTCTGCTCTCCACATTTGAACCTTCAGCGCCTGCCAAAGAGTCCGCCATTGCGAGTTACGTGCAAACAGTTATGAATTTCACATTCATCCAGATTGTTGAAAAAAGTATTGATAACCTGCAATGAGGATACCTCAGTGATTCTGCGATACATGATAATCACTAATTATTGTTCGTTCGCATTTTAATACCTAAGGTGCCCCACTGTCATTCCCGTAGGTATAGGATATCTGTCACACACATACACCCTCACACACACCCTCGTTTAGAGATGAAAAATGCTCGTTCTTGGGTGCTGACGTGTGTGTGTGGGTGGGCAAAGGGGCTGTGCATGCGCCTTCCGTGTGTGTGTCTTTGTCGCAAGTCGCACAAGTTTAGTCTTTTACTCCCAATTATAAAATAACTCGGTCTGTAGGACCCTAGGTCTATCGTACACTTTGGACTATAAGACCTTCGGTCTACAGGGATTCTCCGTCCCTGGACCACTACCAGGACTACTGCCTGGTACACTTTTTATTCAACACCCCTCATCTCTTGGAAGTATCCCTGGAGAATTACCCTCCAGAACATTTATGTTCTATTAATGGGTTTAAAGCATCTATCATTTTGGAATGTCCTGTGTGATGTAATTGTCCTTATCCGGTTGATACTTGTCCTATAGGTAATTGCTCTGGTGATAATTTGCTAGGGGAGCAACTGTAGGGGATAACTGTTATTTTCGGGAGTAGTGCTAACTGCCTAACTCGTCATGAGCTAGCTAGCAAAAGTGCTTCAAAACTTTTAGTATTTAAACTTCCTGTTTGCCAGATAGGATCTGGCCTAATACATACCTCACTTGGTCAGCCGCTACTGGCGCGTTTCACGCTTTCGGCGATCTTCAGGCGAATGGACTAGGTTTCCCTCGCACGGGGCGGTGGATGCACTGAGTTGCTTCGGTCCGGTGGTTTTATTCCTCCTGTTGTGGCGTAATTTGGGGGATTAGTTCCGATCGACGGTTGAGCGCGTACCTTTAATGCACAAGTTACACATTCCGCTTTTGCTTTTCCTTTAAACCTGGCGTCCACTAGGGCGCGGACAAGATGCGGAAACCCAATCTAGTAAATCAGCATTCATTCAATAACCTCTCCGCATATTCTTGGAAGGTTCTGTTCAGCGTCTTTAGCATTCCTAAACACTTCCCGTCGTTTCTGCACTTTCCGGAGGGGGCAAACATTTCCACGGAAATGAACTTCCTGATACCATAACACCTTCGGCAACTTGTCTGCATTGTCATGCGGACATCGTCAGGACATCCCGCCTTCAACACTTCAGCTCCTGAAAGCCTCCGCGATGTGGGCAGCTACGCGAAGTCAAGCAGAAGCCAGGCGGATTTTTTTAGGAAAGCTCGGAACCGATTAGGAGAGTGCGCGAAACCTCTACGGACATTGCGGTATTGACGCGGAAGGGTCAGCAGGTTGTGCAGGGAGCGTCCCACTTCAATTCAGCATTATGCTATACTATAAGAAGTCAAAAAATGAAGGCAAGGTCCTCACCCCAAACCTCGCAGCCGAATAATTGCAGTTGATGGGTCTATCCCGGTCTATCCCTATATCATACCATCTATGAGAAAAAAAAATGTACGTTACTAAAATCATGGAATAACAATACACGACAACCTTTTCTCGTGTAAAAAAAAAATAAATAAATAAAAATCTTTGTGCGCTACGCTCGCTCATAAAATCGGACAACCAGTACTCTTATTCCAGCAGGGAGAGGCCTGAATATCAATATATTTGGCAGCGAGTTGTCCGACTATCTTCTAATTATGCAGGAAAGTGTACATTTTCTTTTTTTTTAATGTACTTTAAAAAGGAAAATATAGTTTTTGTTAGTAGCTCCCTTCGGTCGCCTGTAGAAAACGAATAGGCGGCAAGAAAGATGGCCAAATAGCATCATATTCGGAAGATAGGTAATCAAATACATTTTTATGATACCTTAAACAGTTAAAGGCTTATATTTCATTTTGTTAACCGAATAATACTTCCACTGTAAAAAAAAAAAAAAAAAACAGTGTATATTTTGTCTCCCCCGCTGCGCCCGCTCGTATGATATATAGATACAGGCTCGTCGGGGAAAGCAAACGAATTCGGCCATCGAGGCTAGCGAATATATTATTCAGATTATCTTACAGGCCCATATATTTCGATGAGGAATTATCATATTTACTATTTTCCTCCTTTTATGCGGTCGCTAGTGTAACATTTAGATACAGGATGATTTTGGACGGTAAAAAAGTCGGCTAGGGAATATTTTCAAATATCCTTAGGACTGAAGTGTATTTCGATGACGAGTATCGTCAAAAGGGTGTGTTTTTTCCTCGCTCGCACCACTCGCTCGTATATTTATAATCAACGTAGTTTCGGACAGAAAATAATATTGGATCAGCGAGGTGCCAAAATAGAGTCACATTTGCAGCGATGTACCAAATATACCATTCAGATCCAACTTTTGACGGTTATAAAGCATATATAACCACTAACAAAGATATTGAATATCGTATTGCCAAGAAAAATAATAAGCTTCCAACTCATTTTCGGAAATGGAGATTGTAAGTTATAAGTAATTTTATCGTTATCGTTATCGTTTTATAGATTTCTGTGACTAAAACATTGCTTTAGTGTGTCCCTCTTTGGACGAAAAGGAACTTTGAATGTCACTTATAACCACACATGTAACTATGAAAGCCGAATTTATGACCATTTTTATTTTGTTTACCAAGCTGTACATACTTGGTAAGCAAGATTGCCCTTTTTATCCCTCTGCTACTACACGCTTGCCTTTACTATATTATAGGGGATGAGTATGTAAAAGAGACAAAGTGGCTGCCTTGATTACTTGTAGATATGCATTTTTTTTCAAATGCATACTAATAATGTGTAATGCTGCTTTATTTCATTGACTTTTTTCTCCTTTTTATTTCTTTTTTTTAATTGTTTTGATTTATCTGTGATTTGTTATGTGAAAAGCATGAAAACCCAATAAAACTTTTTTTTTTTAAATATATATCATTCAGATATCCTCGATGCCTACCATACCTGCCCTGCAGTGTATTTTCATGACAAAATAACACCCTTTTAAAAGTCTTTCGTAACAAGAAGTATTTTTGTTTGCTCACTTTGCTCGCTTGCAAAATTCAAAAATGGTGGTTTATAATCTAGAAAGAAGCGTCGCGGCCTCTAAACATTCCATTAAAGTAACATAGATCTGCATCTGCGATATTGTTAGATTAGACTTAGAATGCAGCATAACTTTCGGCAAATTTAGGTCTTGCACTAGCGACGTCCCTGTCTCTACTCTCTATGCTCCTTTGCTTAGTCGATCCACGTTTGCCCCCCCCCCCCCCCCGTTCAATAATCTGGCTGCTCCAGTGCATGTGAGAAGAACTCGAAATTGGCAGAGAATTTATGAGCTTGCATTATTTTCTCACTTTTTCCCACATATCTAAATGGTTGTCGGAAAGTCCTTCCGATTGTCCTAGTCCGTGAGTTTGCCACTTCTGATGTGACACTCCCAAGTATGTCTGCAGTCAATAAGCAGAGATTCGTAGTAATGTCCTAGAAAACCATGATGTGCTCACTTTTTCCCCGCCTGACGCGGAAAGAATGCCGAAATGACATAATTTGCTTCCGTAACCCTTCCTAATCTTGTCGGCGCTCTAGTGGACGCCAGCCCGTAATTTGGATTTCTTAATTATGTCCCATCTTAGTTCGTAGTCTGTCTCCTTCGTTTCAAGTCCCCAGGTTATTTTGATAGTTCGGACTCATTTTCATACTTTTCATAACGGAATGATTTTGTAAGGTTTTGTATGGTTCCTGAACCTGTCCTTAAAAGTCCCTCCCGCGAGTTATCCACTACAGTTGCTCCCCAGCAAATTATCACCAGAGCAATTACCTCCAGGACAAGTATCAACCGGATAAGTATCTCAAAAGGACTTTGTATAACCTATGTACTATATAAATATATATATATTACAGACATATACATATATGTATATATTTTGCATATGTATATTTTTATACATATGTATATATATATATATAAATATATATATATATATATATATATATATATATATATATTACAGATATCACTATATACTTTTATTACGTACAGTTCCTTCCATTGATCATGCTAATAGTAAGAATTAAGCATTGAACTAAGTGAACGGAAAATTACAACTATGCATATTTGTAGTATTTGTAGATTAAAGCGTATAGCGTCATACTTGTCATGCATGTGTATGAAAACATTGTTCTGATGTTTTGGTTTGGTAAATATACTGACAGTTATGTGCCGTGTTATGTGTGGTAAGTGGGTGGGTGTAAGCGTACCCATTGTACTGTCAAGTGTAAATAGATTACTACTGACCTCTGACGTTGTCCCACAATGTCTCGCAAATTCGTATTTTTGTCTGCTTGAATATGAAAACACACGATTAAATGTACTGCATGCTTGTAACTGCTCTCTTCAAAACCGGAACAATAAAGGGAAGGAAAAAAGCTTAATTTAATAAAGTTGAATTACAGGTATATGTCCCTCTTCTATTGCCTCCTCAATTCTCTCGCCGTTATAATTCACGGAGGCACCGACAAACTATTTAAGCTGGTATCCTAGCATGTGAACGTATATAGGCATATATGTACGTGCATAAGTATGTTAATGAATATTGTACGTAAAGATTTATTGAAGGACTGAACTAAGGATGCCTATATTTGGCAGGTTACCAAAGTATCTCGTTCACCAATGGCTAGATGGGCACAACATGAAGCCTGCAGAAAATGGAAAGTGGACCCTACAATCAGGAAAGGATATGGGTAAATTTACCTACATTTTTTTACTTTAATATTTAGACATGTACTTTTTAAGATAAGATGTTGCTTATCACTGCGCTTGATCTCAGTTAAGTGATAAATACAAACGGTCTTCATTTAGCTAAATCAGTTATATGCAAGTTACGAAAATAAAACTGTTATTCCAAACGAGAAATTGCATGCCTTCAACTTAAGGCTTCAACATTTGCATGTTTGTACTCGAATGAGACATTATGGAGCCTGGGCGGCTGCAGCCCCCCCCCCCCCCCCCCCCCCCCCACACACACACACATAAACACGTACACAAACACGATCTTGGATAGAAATGATAAAAAGAAAATGAAAAAAAAAAAGACTATGAATTTTAAAACTTATAATGAATTGCTCATAGGCTCGCAAAACCATAAAAACACAACGGCTTCAGAGGGCTCCGTCCCCTGGATCCCACCTGTTTGGGTGTAAGCCCCCCCCCCCCCCCCAATAAAAAAAAACCGTTCCGCAGCCCCTGATAAACCATTAAAACTTGTTCTATCCAGTACCGATGTAGATTTCATGGCAGAAATTCTCTATCATATACATATATTAAAAGCTCTGCTTCTCTTTCATTAATGCATTAAATTATTCATATTAAACGCATGATTGAATTAAAACAATGAAGAGTGGTGGGACCAAAATTCCATTTGCACACACGAATTTCAACTTTAAATTAGTTTTTAGGGTATGTAACCTGGTTTGGGGGGGGGAAGAAACACATCACATAAGAATTTACAATTTCCTCTTTATGTAACACCTCATGAGTAAAAATAATGAATGATGCATGCAGGGCTAGAGAACATATAAAATGAAAAGATGCTTGATTTCTCCCAAATAAGTAGATAGTTGAGTAAGAAGCAATTCACCTTTCCAGATCTAGCAGCTGACAATGGACCTAATGCTTGAGTGAATTTACACAAACAATTAGAATGAAAAGGAACATTAGAGATGGTTGAGGTTTAAAAAGGCTGACAATTAATCATCATTACTTCTGTACTTCCGTACTTCTGCCACATTCTCTTCCGACCTAGCAGTTCTTCTTCGACCAGATCGGCGGCCCTTATTGACACAGTGACGCTTGTCCCTTCCTGGCAGTTCCTACTGTTATTTTCTATTGTTTTCCCATAACGTAGTCTTTGCAGAACTTGGCGATCTGGAAATCTCTCATAGAAGGCAGCAGCAACCCGCTGCAGGCCTCCAGGGTGAGCCCATTCTCTTACGATAATCACCCTTTGATCTATGATCAGCTGCATCGTCAGTCAAGCTTATGGTGCTTTGCTTAATGTTCAGCCTTTTTATACCCCAACCATCTCGGTTTATAGCCACTTGGTCTAATACCAGTTGTCTATTTCCCAGATCGTCCAACGCCACTATGGCGAAACCCATTTGTTCTAGTATCAATATGGTCTAATTGCCATTTGGTCCACCGTCACTTGATCTAATATCCTTTGGGATAATTGTCATTTTGTATAATGATCAAGTGGTCTAACTACCACTTCGTCTACTTAGTTTTTCCTCATTTCGTCTAATAACCATTTGGCCTATTACCAGATCATCTAATCATGTAGACTTAGTGGTATTAGACTAAGTGGTTTTAGACGAAATGGGCTTATCCTAAATGGAAAATAGGCTAAGTGGCAATTAGACCAAATGGTTATTAGACAAACTGGTTGTAGACAAAGTGTACCTCTCCCTTTGTTCTGAGTACCCCTGCTTTGTTTGGGGTACCCCTGCTTTTGTTGAGAGTCACCCAACTTGGAAAACTTTTCATCTCTGAACAAAGAAAAGGATCCAGTGAATAGTGAGCCGGCGTATTCATCATGTTCTGCCCTGTAACTCCTGTGCTATGTGCACTGTGCATACATCTGTGTTGCATACAACCCCGAACAGTGACAGCTCGTTTGGGTTTTCTTCAAAATTGTAGACGAACATTATGTCACCGCAAATATTTGAAAGTTCCTGTTCTATATTATGCTAACTTTATGTCCACTTTCAAGCTGGAACTATTATCATTACCAAAACCCAGGGCCTAACATTGTAGCAGAACATAAGTACCGGAAATATTCAGTTTCTGAGTTGTATGATTTAAGAAGTGGCACTCATCGTGACGAATTACCTCCAGAAACCTGGAAAATAGTCAAGACATTAAACATCTCGTCACATCCTGTTAGTCCCCGAGGTAAAAGAGCTGGGTCAAGGAAAATGAAGAATTCGATATAGATTCATAAACTGATAAATGTCAGATACCAGTTCTTATTACACATCGTGACAAAACAAAGCAAGTTGAGAGGGGTTCTTGTCTAGGAAATTTGAAACATGTGAAGCTTATTCCATCCGTTCATCATGAGCATTCTTATAACATCCCGAATTTTCTTTTAACTAATGTACGTTCAATAACTAATAAGTTTGACGAGTTATCTGTCGTCGCAAATCAATATGATGTCGATGTCCTAGCAATCACAGAAACTTGGTGGGATGGAGATACACCGGTTGACTCGTTTTCGATTCAAGGATATGCAACCTTTTCAAGATGTCGCGTTGGAAAACGGGTTGGTGGTATTGCAATTTATGTTAAGCACTTTATGTTAAGCACAGATTTAAACCACGTGACCTAGAAATAAAGATACCCACTGGTATCGAAGTTCAGTGGATAATAATGCGACCGCCAAGGTTACCAAGGAATATTTCATGTCTCATCGTATGTGTGATATATTTCCCTCCGAGACATGTTATGGCTAATGAGTACATCGAGCACTTGACCACTACGACTGAAAGTTTGTTGACTAAATATCTAGAGTCGGCTATTTCAATTCTAGGAGATTTTAATGACTTAGATGATAGTCAATTGCTTCAAAATGATTGTTTCAGACAGGTAGTCACTGAACCAACACGAGGAACCAACATTTTAGTCAAGATTATCACAATACTTTTGATTGATTTTTCGAAAGCATTCACAATGTGCTCGTTACTAAGTTATTAGATGTCCATGTCCGACAATGCGTAATTTCATAGTAATTGACTTCCTTGCTAATCGTCACCAAGCTGATAGGTATAAAGGTCAATTATCTCAACCAAAACAGAGTGGTGCAGGTGTACCCCAAGGCACTAAACTTGGACCAATTCTATTTCTTGTAATGTCCGAAAGGTTCCCCTATATCATACGTTAAATACGTAGATAATTTAACGCTAGTAGAATGTAGAACAAGTATCCAAATATCCCAATTACAAACAAGGTTAGAATTGCTTCAATTATGGACTTCGGCGAATGATATGAAACTGAATGAATTAAAATGCTGTTCAATGTCATTTTCATATTCTAAACAACCCATACAAACACCTATGTTATATATTGATAATATTCTTTTGCCTTCTGTAAATGTGGTTAATATTCTTGGTGTCATGATTCAAACTGACCTTAAATGGAATGTCCATGTGACTGAAACTATTAAGAAATATAACAGAAAATTAAACAGAAACTTATAACCTACCCGTTTGTGATCTGATAACCGTATATATTGGTTACGTAAGACCAATTTCAAAGTATTGCGCACCTCTTTTTACTGCAAGTCTGACTACCAGACAGATAAATGATATAGAATGGATACAAAAAAAGAGCGTGTCGAATAAATCTTGGATCAAATTACAGTTCATATGATGATGCATTGGCAGGGCTAGGGTTACCAACTCTTTTATCTCGAAGAGAAAAGCTCACTCAAGACTTTGCACTTTTATTTGAAAAGAATACAATGTGCCAATCCTCGTTACCTCCACTAAGAAATGACAATTTTTAATCAACGAAATGTGAACAAATATAAGGAATTCAATTGCAGGACAAACAGATTTAAAAACAATGCCCTTCCAAATCTCGTGCGTGTGATTAATAAACATTTTATAAATCAAATCTCAAAATAATTTGAACTTTTGTACAATTTCTTAATCTGTCCATTTACAATTGTATATTAATAATATACCTTTACAACTATGTGAACATGTCGATTTCAGAATTTATCATGAATAATTTTATCAATGCATCTATGTTATGTTATTTATCATTCTTGTCAATGAGTTTCTGTGCAATTCCGTATTCAAATATTTTTACTTGCAAGTGTATTTTGTATTTTGTAAACTATTCAAAACTTTGTAAAAAAAACCATGTGCAATTCAGTTTTTATTGCTGCAAGACATGTTTTTTTTTTTTTAAATAAACCATGAATTGAATTGATTGAAATAAATTGAAGTGGGATTATACCAAGTGAAAATGCACCACCATCTCTAATGTCCCTTTTTATTCCAAATGTTTGTGTAAATTTATTCAAGCATTAGGTCCATTGTCACTTCCTAGATCAGGAAAGCGGAATGGCATCCTACTCGACTATCGACTCATTTGGGAGATGTTTTCATTTATTTTTACTTGTTCTCTAGCATACATCATTCATTTTTTACGCATGAGGTGTCATAATAAAAGAGAAAATTTTGAATTCTTAGGTGATGTGTTTCTTTGTTCAAAATAATTACGTTTACGGCTAACCTAAAAACTAGTTCAAAGTTAACAATTTGTGCGTGCAAATCAAATTTTTGATACCACCTCTTTCCATTGTTTTAATTCAATCATGCGTTAAATAAAAGGAATGATAAATTATGCATCAATATGAAAGAAGGGAAGCAGAGCTTTTCACATATGTACATCTCATTAAGGAAATTATTTATTATGTCAGAAAATTCCTGCCATGAAATCCGGTTTCCTCTTTTCTGGGACTATAATCTCCTGCTATTACTACTACTCAAGAATTCACTGATACAATTACATAGGGAATTCAAGAGGCGTTCATGTATTGAATGTGTGTTTTTCCTTTGCTATACTGTTAGAAAAAAATCTTAACATATCTTTAGTCCTAGCTATCAACTTTCATGCCATTCACCATTGATTAGATTACGTTTGCTGGATGCGCCTTCTCTGTAAAGCATTTCTGTAGAAATCTATAGAAAATCTTAAACGAGTGAATGGGATTTTATATGTAATTATTTAAGGGTGTATGTCCGTATGCCTCTCTATGTTTAAGCATCATATTGCAATTATAAATTAATTAATCAAATTAGTGACAGTTTTCTTTATTGCGGTTGTTGGGTTATGACTTCATTTACTTATCTTTTGTACGTGCTTTACATGGGTGATCGTTCCCTTGAACAGGTTGCTTTCGAGCAAGCATTCGGACCTCAGATGGGACTGATGTATTTAAGATGCATTCGAAGGGAAAAGCAGGAAAATCCCTCTCTGTTACCGCTCGCCTGATCAAAAAAGGTAAGTTAATTTGAAAAATCGATAATAAACATGATAAATGTTGATATCATATATATGAATATACATGTATAACTGAAACCATTTGTTATAATAATCAAATTATGCACTTTCATAACGCCACACTTTGAGGCATAATAAAGGATCCAGAAATCGATATCTCCTCCCCCCCCCCCCCCCCCCCTCCTTGAATGTTTTGGGAAACTGCCCTCCCCAACCCTGTAAAAGTAAATGTCAAAGTGGGAATCAATTTGCTTGCTGCTTCGGGCTGGTAACTGGGGGAGGGTTTATTAGGTAGAACATTTTTTGATGCGGGGGGGGGGTGTTTCAGAAAGATTAAGAGTGACTCAAATCGCATTTAACTATGGCAAGCCATTCATGCCACTGTTTTTTCACTATTGGTCTTCAAGGGATGTGATAATCATGGGCACAAATTTGCAGAATTCACCTTTTTTTTTCTTCACCAATGAACTATAAAATAATGCCTATTCTGCAGATTTGTGACCACGATTTTCAAATCCTATGAGAGACCCGTAGTGAAAAAAAATGTGGCATAAATGGCCAGCCATAGTTAAGTGCGATTTTAGTCAGTCTTAGTCTTTGTGGAACACCCCCCTGGAAAACGTTTTGAAGAGCCAATCGTGACACTGAGTGGCGAGTCATTAAAAGCAGAAAACAAGTTCTCGTATCTGAGAAGCAGCTTATACATTATACACATTGTTAATGAGAATGACACCAGAAAGTTAGTGTCGGTATAGACCAATTTCACCTACGGTTTATGTATTTGGCCCTCTATCGCCGACGCCATTGTTGCGGTGGGCAAGCGCGCTGACCCCGATTGACTCTGTGTACAAAATGAATGTAAGATATGAGATGTGCCCCGATATTGTTCGATTTACTTTATTCTAGATCAATAAAATAAAGCATGGATACATGGGTAGATGAGGGTAAGACAATGGTCATATCTGACGGATGAAGGTATGATGTATTTTTGTACTTTCGATGGTTTTTTCAACTTAGTTTTGTCAGTAAAAGTTCGATTGCAGCATAGAAGCCGTAGTAAACGGGAGCCCTAAATCTTACCGTTTACAAAGTCATGTTTTCACTCATTAAATTTGACGCCAAAGTACATAATGATAATGTTTCTTGACTTCAAAGTCCTTTCTGTTGATGTTTTTTACCCACTGGCGAATTCCTTCACATTGCTTACGGAAACCTGTGTAGGGACTACGGCTTCTCACACAAACAGGCTTCATGAGTAAAAAAGCGAGTGAATTTCGCACTCAGTTAGCTTCCAATTTTTAAACTTTCTCTAATTTTTGTGGCATTTGAGCACCGCACAGCTTCGACCTGAACTTTCCTGATAATTTTTCATTGCGAATATTAAAATAAATCTGCATATACTGGTCAAAATAGACAAAAAATCGAACGAATGTACATAACGCGCTATTGACTTGTGTACTATAAAAGTTGGAGCGCCCACCGCAGTATGTCAAACTGTGTCGAACAGTCTGCTTTCCTCTTGCGTTGTGAAATTGGTCTATTGCCTTTTGAACGCTCTGAATTTCTCAGACTTAAATCATGGACAGCTCCATAATTTGCTTTAAAGTCGTAATTGAATAGATTTAGAAATCAATCTTATTAATTACAGTTTCTTAATCGAATGTTGTAGTTGTCCGTAATAATCGACTTATATTAATTTTAAATCTGAAAATTTCAAAGTAAAGGATGCGACCGTCTTTGAATTAGGAGTGAACAGAGGTGAGCATTTCGATTATGCTCAAAATCTACATAGATTTTGTGCTCCCTAACTTTATTTATGCTTGTGAAACTGGGTCTGTTTATCAAAGGCATGTGAATGTGACTTTTGACAGAACTGAGTCAGTTTCTTGTCATTTTTGGAAATCCGAAAAATCATTCTATACACAAATTCTTAGATGACAAGATAATCAAACTTTTTCAATTACTTCCAAACACCTTTTTTATACCATATAGGAAATAATATGTCATACCCGTCGGAGCTTGTTGTCTAATCGTTGTTTGTTGTATCTTAATTTACAGCAAACACGGGAGAAGAAGAAGAATGCCTTGTGTCAATTGAAAACGCGTCACACATCAAAGAGCAGGGCTTTGTCTTCAAAAGCCTCGGCAAGTATAAACACGAGGTTTTATTATTATGCATGGTATCGGAAGACAATCAGTGATTCGAAGGGGGAAAAGGAATCGCACATCGTTATTGTGATGCTTATATACGCGGGTTCCAACGATGGCTGTACGTCCTAAAACCATGTTCAGAAGCTTTTTTTTTTGATAAAAGTTCAAGGTTCAAGGAATATTGTACATCTTTTCTACCTATCCCCTTCTAACGAGAAAGTAGACAGTGTCTCTGTGAAATATAACATACATTAATGCCATCTAAAATCCAGACGTGCATCTTTTTGTACGTGCGTGTCCTCAGAGCGTGGGCCAACTCCTGCGACTCGTATGTGCTTTACATTTTATGGTCACAACCGTGCAACTTTCTGCATCTCCTCGTCGGCATCTTGGACCCTCCTCATAAACATGCCCCTTCTTACGTGCAACAGCTCTTGCGACGAACTTACAGCCCACGTACAGGTACCGGGCAACTAACGGGGGATACGCCACTCCTCCGTATCGCAGCTTACTGCGCCACTGGCTTCGTGAGCATAGGCGCCGAAAGGGGGCAGGAGAAGTGGCCCCCCCAAAAAAAAAAAGAGAGGAAAAAACGGATTTCTCTCCCCCCCCCCTTAAAGAAGAGAGAGAGAAAGGTGAGAGAACGTCGGAAGAGAATACGAAAGAAACTCCACCCCCTCCCCGCACCCCCCCCCCCCGCGCTCAATGTGTAATTCAGATATGCTCACTACCGCTTCCCCCCCCCCCAATAAATTCAAATTCAAATTCAAATTTTATTGATATGAAATCCACAATTTTGGAATATCATCCAAATGAACAAATACAAAACAAAGGAAATACAAAAACATAAACATGACTAAGACAAAAGTATACATATTTGTCAAAATCACTGAATAAGTCGAACCAAAATCAGACCCCAAAACATATAAAAGTATACAAAAATAATATAATCGTGTTGTGTTTTCTATAGACATGATATATAAACATAAACACGTGCGGTTCCTGCCGTACTCTTCCTTTATTCTGCAAAATATAAAAGAAAAAAAATGACAAAAAACAAAAAGTCTATTATGGTCCAAGCCTGCTCAATCTTTCATTATACACATTGCTAATGGAGGAGACACAAATTTTTGTTATATCGTAATTGTTATATTCTAGTAAATATATGAATTTTTCGTGTTCGTTTTTATCCTTTTAGTCGGGCACTACATTATTTATGTTCTGGAATAAGGTTTCTCTTTCTTTTTTATAGGCAGCACATGATAAAATGAAATTCTGTTTCTACATCTATTTAGCACATGGGACGCAATCGTTTATCTATTTCCAAGTTTTTGTGTCTTCCCTGTTCTATCGTTAATTTACTGTTGCTAATTCTTACTATAAAAAAAAAAATTATGTGTGATTTTTCAATGTCTAATAACAGATATTTTTCGAGATCGTATGTATGTTTTAGGTCCTTATAAGTTCTAAGTTTGCTACAATACACCTCACTGTTTTCGTCTAGAGTTCTTTTCCAATGTCCGATATATCTTTCTTGAAGTTTATTGCCAAATAAATAGATTTTATAAGCTGTCGTTACTTTCGAGAATGTATTTTGATTGTCCCATATATGATGAAAACCGGTATCTTTCAAAAATACTTCAAGCTGTTGGCAAAACCCACTCTTAATTAACATGTTTGTGTTGTTTGCAATATTGATTAGGCAGTTAGCATTTGAATTTATGATATGTAGCCAGAAACCAATCAATGATTTTAAGCTTGAGATGTATAATGGGTAGCGTTCAAATTTCGATAGAACAGCACTGTTAATGGCTCCTCTGTTCAACTCAAGCATATTCTTTCAATACTTTACATGCATTTTTTCAGGTGTGACAGAATTGTATCTTTTTTCCATATCCCCTTTTGAAATCTTGATATCCATTATGCAAATTTCAGAACAGTATAACGCACTTGGTTTGATGCAGCTATCAAATAGCTTCAAATTTGGTAGGACCGATAGACGATCACTTGCTAATGTGCTTCTTAGTGAAAACATTGCTTTTGTGGCTTTGATCGCCAGGTTAATAACCGCGTGGGAGAAGGTGCCTGAGTGTTTAAATAAAAGTCCTAACTATTTGTATTCTGGAGCTATCGTAACAGGATTATTACCTATAAAGAACTTTTCTTTATGGATCAGTCTACCCGATTTATTGAAAATTATAACATTCGTTTTCTTAATATTCACTTGTAGATTCCAGTATTTACAATATTTATCAAGTTCATTTAGGGAAGACTGGGGACCGTCTGGTGATTCGGATATTAGTACTAGGTCGTCAGCGTATAGTAAGCATATTTTCTTTTCCCCAAGCAATGCTGGTTGGCAGTTGTCATCAAATTCCTTTACTAAATCATTAACATATAGAGAAAAAAGAGAATGGCTCAGTGAGCAACCTTGTTTAACCCCGGCTGAAGTTGAAAATGTTGGTGTTCCCCCCCCCCCCCACGTTCCAGCTTTATTGAAAACCTAACATCACTATACATATCATTGATCATGTTTAAGAAGAGTCGAGTACCAACACACTCTTCAAGTTTATGCATCAAAGCTTTCCTATTCACAGAGTCGAAGGCTTTTTGCTGGTCGACAAAACATACATATAAATATTTTTGAAAGCTTGTTCTATTATAGTTTTGAGGGTAAAAATGTGGTCGCTTGTACGACTACCTTTACGAAACCCAATTTGCTCTAATTGTATGACATCATTATTTTCAAGGAATTCATTGAATCTGATTTATAAAATTCTATCAAATAATTTACCTAGGCAACTTTAGAGAGCAATAGCCCGAAAATTGGATGGATCATCATAAGCCCCTCCTTTAAATACTGGTTTTATATAATTATCCCTCCAACCATCAGGGTAAATACCAGTTTTGAATATCAGATTAAATATTTGGGTATAAGTATTAACATGTAATTTGCAAGAGATTAAGAACATTCAATTTAATATTCCGTCTACTCCGCAAGACGTTCCTCTTTTCAACTGACTTAAAGCTTGAAGAACTTCTTGCAAGATATGTCGGCATTCAGTGTTCCCGTGTTGTATTTATGGGTGCAAGGTGTATCTTTGGTATTTTCTTCAAAGTAATTTGTGTATTCAATATTCATTAATTTCTTAAAGTAGCTGTACCAGGTGTTCGGTTCAATTTCTGAACTAACATCCTTTCTTTCCCTTTCATTTTATTAACAATATTCCAGAAGTCAGTGGGATTTTTTTTTGCTCTGCAGAGAGTAGCTTATGTAAAAGTTTTCTTTTATGATTTCTGTGCTCTTTACGTATAACCTTACGGAGCAGTTTCTTTTTGCACATGATTTCTAGTCGTAGCGTCTTATCCCAAGGGTTTTTTTCTTAAAAGTCGGCAAAGTCTCCGACTAGTTCGAATAATACTTCTGCAATTGGTATCAAACCATGGTTTATTATATTTGCATTTCTTTTCAGCTTTGGGATCACGTGCCTTGAATTGTGCAGCTTTTTGTATGATCGTTGTAAAATCTTGAATTAAACAATTAACTTTTCTCGTTACTTCAGATGAATCATCAGTCCCTTGGATATGCAAAATTTGGTCATGAATTCCTAAAAAGGAGTTTTTACTACGTATCAGATTCCTACTAAAAATTTCTTCACGTGTTTTCGACCATGAACCGCCTATAACTGGAATTAGTGCGGTCGTATCGACATGTTCAGTAAAAATAGGTTGTAAAGAAAGGGTGATAGGGTAGTGGTCAGACATAGTTGGAAAATATCTACTACGAACATTACGAAACTCAAGACGCTTGGTAGCAAATTTGCTCTACAATTGCAATAGTCATATATTGCCATGCCTTGTGCATTAAACGATTTCGTTTTACCACTCGTGTCACCAAAAGTACGTCCATTCAAAATTCTCAATTGGGCAATCAAACATATATCCAGTATATTTCTTACGTACGTATTTGTCAGTTGGGGGATACATGTATTGAGTCTACGGTATACAGAATCAGCTACATAATCGCCAGGTAGAATAAAGGAAATTCTGACAACGCCAGTGCTTTACCTTGAAGGTGTCGTTGATAAGACATGTCGGAGAAATAAGCACCTCACAAAAAGTAACTAACCACTTTTTCTTTCGACCAAAGCTCAAATGTGGTGCGTTGTATTGGACAACTTTTGACTGAATTTCAAAGAAAATTTAATTCCAAACATTTTGACACTTCATTTGTTGAAGTCGAGTAAAGAATGTGAGCACAATGACGATTCATATGCAAATACCCCAAAATAAAAGTTGCAGCAGTCCCCATTGATATGGCAGTCTCTTTTCACAGACCGGATTTCTGGTTAACTTCATCGCTTTGTTTTCGGACATAGGGTATATACAAAAGCACAAATGAGGTAGGCCATGGGCTAGTGGGGGTCATAGTGCACCCCCGGTGTGACTTACGGAAATGGTTATTTTCATGTAGCCCTGGGTCTAACAATTCAGAAAATTGATGTTGCCAGCAAAAAAACTGGGATGGAAGATACCCCCCATGAACTTTTTGACCACGCCCACTTTTACAGCTGATTGTAGAAAATTAGGGGTATTGATAGTTTGTAACTGCTCTAACTTTGCAATTCTTCACATATATGTGTTGTATGACCCCTTAAAATGTCGGTCTAATTGAGTTCTACAAGTTTGTGCTGCGTTTTATGCAAATTTTTATGGTGAAAAGGTCACCAGAGGTCAAAAGGTCACAAATTTTGACCTTTATATCTTTAAAATAGAGCAAATGCAGAGATTTTTTTATTACAAAGACCCTATAACAAATTTTTTCATTGAAATTTGATTAAAATTGAAAGTTACATATGTCAATCATGTTTTTATTCAATACCAGAAAGTTAATGTTGCCAGTGAAAAAACTGGGATGGCAGATGCCCCATGACCACGCCCACTCTTACAGCTGATTGTAGAAAATTAGGGGTATTGATAGTTTGTAACTGCTCTAACTTTGCAATTCTTCACAAATATATGTTGTATGACCCCTTAAAATGTCGGTCTAATTGAATTCTACAAGTTTGTGCTGCGTTTTATGCAAATTTTTATGGTCAAAAGGTCACCAGAGGTCAAAAGGTCACAAATTTTGACCTTTATATCTTTAAAATAGAGCAAATGCAGAGATTTTTTTATTACAAAGACCCTATAACAAATTTTTTCATTGAAATTTGATTAAAATTGAAAGTTACATATGTCAATCATGTTTTTATTCAATACCAGAAAGTTAATGTTGCCAGTGAAAAAACTGGGATGGCAGATGCCCCATGACCACGCCCACTCTTACAGCTGATTGTAGAAAATTAGGGGTATTGATAGTTTGTAACTGCTCTAACTTTGCAATTCTTCACAAATATATGTTGTATGACCCCTTAAAATGTCGGTCTAATTGAATTCTACAAGTTTGTGCTGCGTTTTATGCAAATTTTTATGGTCAAAAGGTCACCAGAGGTCAAAAGGTCACAAATTTTGACCTTTATATCTTTAAAATAGAGCAAGTGCAGGGATTTTTTTATTACAAAGACCCTATAACATTTTTTTTTTCATTGAAATTTGATTAAAATTGAAAGTTACATATGTCAATCATGTTTTTATTCAATACCAGAAAGTTAATGTTGCCAGTGAAAAAAATGGGATGGCAGATGCCCCCATGACCACGCCCACTTTTACAGCTGGTTGTAGAAATTTAGGGGTATATATAGTTTGTAACTGCTCTTACTTTGCAATGCTTCAGAAATATATATCATATGACCCCTTAAAATGTCGGCCTAATTGAGTTCTACAAGTTTGTGCTGCGTTTTATGCAAATTTTTATGGTGAAAAGGTCACTAGAGGTCAAAAGGTCACAAACTTTGACCTTTATATCTCTAATATAGAGCAAATGCAGGGATTTTTTTTTTATCACAAAGAATCTATAACAGACTTTTTTCATTGAAATTTGATTAAAATTGAAAATTACACATGTCCAATCATGTTTTTATTCAATACCAGAAAGTTAATGTTGCCAGTGAAAAAACTGGGATGGAAGATGCCCCCATGACCACGCCCACTTTTACAGCTGGTTGTAGAAATTTAGGGGTATATATAGTTTGTAACTGCTCTTACTTTGCAATGCTTCAGAAATATATATCATATGACCCCTTAAAATGTCGGCCTAATTGAGTTCTACAAGTTTGTGCTGCGTTTTATGCAAATTTTTATGGTGAAAAGGTCACTAGAGGTCAAAAGGTCACAAATTTTGACCTTTATATCTCTAATATAGAGCAAATGCAGGGATTTTTTTTTTATCACAAAGAATCTATAACAGACTTTTTTCATTGAAATTTGATTAAAATTGAAAATTACACATGTCCAATCATGTTTTTATTCAATACCAGAAAGTTAATGTTGCCAGTGAAAAAACTGGGATGGAAGATACCCCCATGACCACACCCAGTTTTACAGCTGGTTGTAGAAAGTTAGGGGTATTGATAGTTTGTAACTGCTCTAACTTTGCAATTCTTCAGGAATATATATCATATGACCCCTTAAAATGTTGGCATAATTGAGCTTTACAAGTTTGTGCTAATTTTTATGCAATTTTTTTTTATGGTCAAAAGGTCACCAGAGGTCAAACGGTCACAAAATTTGACCTCTACCTATGATACAGAGCAAATGCATTTTTTAAATCACCAAAACCCCTTAACAGATTTGTTTTTCATTGAAAATTAATTGAAATTAAAAGTTACATACTGCAATCATGTTTTTACTTAATATCAGCAAACAAATGCATGAAGAAGAAGAAGTAGAATCAACAATCTGGTACTTATCTTCTACATGTTCTATGGATTATTTGTAAGTTTTGACATACATGTGTCAAAAAGGAGCGTAACACTTCACAATTCCTTGCTGAAACACCCTACAATCAGTCATAAAGCAGGTAAATCAGTCAAAGTCACAAAGCTATGAGCAGTACCAAATCAACATAAGAAGAACTAAAAATATGTATATTATAACTAAAATGAGAAACTCAAAATGAAGATATCGACAAGCTGAATTCCATCGGTGCTCTTATTTATTTTCCTGCAATAATGCACACCTCACATCACGTTGGTATTACAAACAAAAATAACTCAAATTACAGAGAAATTAAATCAATACAGAAACAAATAATGGAAGAACCGAAAAGGAGAACCAAGGGTGGAAGAAGAATGTTCTGAATAAAAAGGAAATGGTGAGTAAAAAAAGAGTCATGGACTGAATAGAAATGATGGAAAAATAAATGAAAAGGAACTGAGGTCTTGATAACCGAGCCCACTTTTATAGATGGTGTAGGAAAATTAGTTTATAACTGCTCTAACTTCGAAATTCTTTACTAATATCTTCTCTGTGACCACTTTATAAAGTTGATTTACTAGTCCTACAAATTTGTGATACATTTCATGCAAACTTATGCTGTGGAAAGGTCACCAGAGGTCAAAAGGTGGCAAACTTTGACCTAAATTTACCTATGATATATAGCAAATACAGTTTTTTTACCACCATGATCCTATAACACAGTTTTTATACTGGAAATGAATTAAAATGAGCAGTTTCATAGCTGTAATTATGTTTTTGTTTAATATCAGCAGATGCTTGAAAAAAGGTGGAATTAAGCATTTGGTACAGGTGTATGTAGAATGAAGGGATTTCATTGATAAAGGAAAGGTAATATACATGTACAAGCTGGCATTTGTTTTATTCATTGAAATCACGTTCATTTCGTAATGATGATGTACAACAAACTGCATTGTCCAAATATTAGTTGTGATCTCAGGCCATGAAAGATTTGAGAGTAACATTTGCTATAAAATATTCCTTGATCTGATGACAGTTCTTCGAATTACTATCCCTTCATTCTACATACCAAGCATTTGCCTACTGATATGGTCATGTGGTATCTTCCATCCAAGGTTTTTTTTTTTTTTTTTTTTTTTTTTTTTTTTTTGCTGGTAACATTAACTTTCTGGTATTGAATAAAAACATGAATGGAGAGATGTAACGTTTAGTTTAATCAATTTTCAATGAAAAAGTCTCTTATAGAGTCTTTGTGATAAAAAAGTCCCTGCATTTGCTCTATATTGGAGATGTTAAGGTCAAAATTTGTGACCTTTTGACCTCTAATGACCTTTTCACCATAAAGATATTTGCATAAAATGCAGCACAAACTTGTTGAGCTTAATTATGCCAACATTTTAAGGGGTCATATGATATATATTTCTGAAGAATTGCAAACGTACAGCAGTTACAAACTATCTATACCCCTAAATTTCTACAACCAGCTGAAAAAAGTGGGTGTGGTCATGGGGGTATCTTCCATCCCAATTTTTTCACTGGCAACATTAACTTTCTGGTATTAAATAAGCAAATGATTAAACATATGTAACTTTCAATTTTAATCAAATTTCAATGAAAAAAAAAATGCTATAGGGTCTTTGTGATAAAAAAATCTATGCATTTGCTCTATATTAGAGATATAAAGGTCAAAATTTGTGACCTTTTGACCTCTGGTGACCTTTTTACCATAAAGATATTTGCATAAAATGCAGCACAAACTTGTTGAGCTCAATTATGCCAACATTTTAAGGGGTCATATGATATATATTTCTGAAGAATTGCAAACGTACAGCAGTTACAAACTATCTATACCCCTAAATTTCTACAACCAGCTGAAAAAAGTGGGTGTGGTCATGGGGGTATCTTTCGTCCCAATTATTTCACTGGCAACATTAACTTTCTGGTATTAAATAAGCACATGATTGGACATATGTAACATTCAATTTTAATCAAATTTCAATAAAAAAAATTGTTATAGGGTCTTTGTGATAAAAAAATCCCTGCATTTGCTCTATATTGGAGATATAAAGGTCAAAATTCGTGACCTTTTGACCTCTGGTGACCTTTCACCATAAAAATTTGCATAAAACGCAGCACAAACCTGTAGAACTCAATTAGGCCGACATTTTAAGGGGTCATATGATATATATTTCTGAAGAATTGCAAAGTAAGAGCAGTTACAAGCTATCTATACCCCTAAATTTCTACAACCAGCTGTAAAAGTGGGCGTGGTCATGGGGGCATCTGCCATCCCAATTTTTTCACTGGCAACATTAACTTTCTGGTATTGAATAAAAACATGATTGGACATATGTAACTTTCAATTTTAATCAAATTTCAATGAAAAAAATTTGTTATAGGGTCTTTGTAATAAAAAAATCCCTGCATTTGCTCTATTTTCAAGATATAAAGGTCAAAATTTGTGACCTTTTGACCTCTGGTGACCTTTTCACCATAAAAATTTGCATAAAAAGCAGCACAAACTTGTAGAACTCATTTAGACCGACATTTTAAGGGGTCATACAACATATATATGTGAAGAATTGCAAAGTTAGAGCAGTTACAAACTATCAATACCCCTAATTTTCTACAATCAGCTGTAAAAGTGGGCGTGGTCAAAAAGTTCATGGGGGGTATCTTCCATCCCAGTTTTTTTGCTGGCAACATCAATTTTCTGAATTGTTAGACCTAGGGCTACATGAAAATAACCATTTCCGTAAGTCACACCGGGGGTGCACTATGACCCCCACTAGCCCATGGCCTAAGGTCTATAAAATTAATGACAGTCAAAGCATCTGCCGATCAAAATCATTCAAAATGCATGAGGCAATGGATGTTCGGCAAAGAAAAATGTCAGTACTTAAAAGGATGCCCGGGTTGTCTGTCCGGCAAGATGCCATATCTCATTTTCAGACAACCTAGTCATCAATTTGGGCGCTGACACTTTTCCTTACCCGACATCCATGCATTTGAAATGACTTTGATCGGCACATGTTCGACTGTCATTAACTGTATAGACTACCTCTGTTTTTTTTTAATAACCTATTGTCCGAAAACAAAGAGATGGAGTTGACAGCCAGAATTCATTCTGTGAACAGAGACTGCCATATCAATAGGGATTGCTGCAAATTTTATTCTGGTGGTATTTGCATATGAATTGCCACAGTGCTCACATTCTTTATTCGATTTCAACAAATGAAGTATCAAAATGTTTGAACAATTGAACAAAATCATAATTTTAAAAGGACAAATGGCAATCTATTTTGGCCTTTCTGTAATGCAAAATTTTATAATGCAAAAATAATGCAAAAACATTGATTGTAATGCTCCAAATGCAATTCGAAGAGGTATTTCTGGGTCTAAATTCAAAATTGTAATCGTCAACTATTTTTAACGGTCATTGCAATCTGGTCCCTATATATAGAAAGACTTGACAAGAGATCAGTACATAGGTTTAGGATATAGGATAGGATAGGATATAGGCATAGGGTTGTTAGGATTACAGGAGTACTGTAAGTATCATAGAACATTCAGAGTATTTTACTGAAAGAACTTCTCTTCAGGATAATTTTTTTATTATAATTATCAAAGGTTTTATGGACATTCTTAAAAAGTTCTTACAAGGTTTTCTAAACGTTCTAAAAAGGTTTTCTGAACGTTCTTAAAAGGTTTTCTAAAGGTTCTTAAAAGGTTTTCTGAACGTTCTCAAAACATTTGTAAAACGTCTAAAGGTTTTCTGCAGGTACCTAGACTGGAAAGCAAATGCATAAAAGGTTTTTAATTTTTTAACGTTTAGAAAACGGTTTACAAATGTCCAATAAAACGTTTTGTGGACGTCTGCAGAACGTCCACAGAACTTCTAAAACGTCCAAAAGGTTTTCACAAGGTCCTTACAAATTTTGAAAGGTTATTTATTGGGGGTTTTTTATGTTTAAAAAACGTTTTTAAACGTCCATATGAAACGTTTTAAATACGTCGAAAACCTTCCACAAAAAGACGTTCTGAAAACGTTTTGACAAAACGTCCAAATAAAGAACTTGGAATGTTTCAAGAACGTCCAATCGTTAGCTTGGGTTGTGACAGACAAAGAACTAGACTCATGACCAGGCGCGTAGCCAGGGGGCGATGGGACGGTCCCCCCCCCCCCCTCCCGCCAAAACGCCAGAAAAAAAGGAAAAAACGAAAGAAAAAAAGAAAAGAAAACGTGAGCGAGAAAAGAAAAAGGTAAGAGAACCGTAAAACAAGCGGGAGCAAACAAGGAACAACGACAAAGCAACATCGGAGCTTCCTTAAGTCCCCCTCCCTGCACCCTCCCCCTGGGTGATTCGCTCGCTTGGCGTGCTTACTACCGCCTCCCAAATGAAATCCTAGCTACGCCACTGTTCATGACTGCATCGATGTAGAATCAAACTGCTAGTAAGTTTATTCCATCACAACAACTCACATCCAGACTAACAGTTACATAACATGTCTGGTGCTCGCTGCCATCTGAGTGACGCAGCAAGGGAGGAGATTAGTATATCCGACTGAAAACAAACAGAGAGTGTGGGAACATACAGGCAGAGTGTGGGAAAAGGATGATGATAATGATGTGGACTGAAATGAGATGAGATGATGAAATGATTAGGACACAATACAAGGATTTTGAGTTTTTTAATACTTTTTTTTTTAATATCTTTATGTACAGATCAGTGCGTTACTTAGATCGAAGGGCCGAAAGATCGTCATTTATAAAAAAAAAAGACAAAAATTGTGAATTACGGTAAAAAGTGTCACACAAAGGACATTTCCAGAGTCTTTTTTTTTTTTGTCATGACTTTCTGCGCAGAGACTATGGGCAATCTCGAAAATATTGTGCAGTTGCATGAAATAAGTAAGCCCAAAACTTCTTTGAAAATTAAATTTTCTAATATTCATGGGGGTGTTAAATCGGGTAAATAGGGATAATAATATGCCAAGGAATTGTAATGTCCTGCGGGTATATTGCAGGGGTTATATTCGAAAGCATGTCCATTGGTTTAACTTCTGATTTATATTTACTACTGCATCATGAAGAAAACGATAAGTGGCATAATTTCTTATATCTACGTGGCAATAGTTGAAAGGTGCATGTATTATGTGACATTTTCAAGATAAAATGGAAAATTAGTTTCCACTTTACTACAATCATACTTTTTTCCCCGATAAGTTGATAAGATGTAACTAATCCCTTTAGGTAATTCCGTTTTTTTTAAGGTTCATCAAGAGTACACTAAGTATATTTTGAAGATTAATGCCCGGGATTAATGTTGCTTAGTTTGCATTAATGATTTGAACTTGTGTTTTCCGCCCTTCCGCTAGTAGGCACAAACATTTCAATGCAATTTCTAAAAACTGAACAAATCAAAACAAAAAATGAACTATAACAACAACAACAACAAACACACGATTATCATGTGGGCTCTGATAGGAAGAGATCATGACAAAGAGCATGAGCCTTATGTAGTTAAGGTTGTTGTTGTTGTATTTTCAAAGATTTTTCAAATGATATTTTGTCCTAATTTGAAAAAAAAGAAAACATTTAAGTGTCCTTGGAATATGCCACTGTAAAAGTGTGCTGTCAAATATAATTGTTTGCTCCTTTTAAAAGTTACATGTAATTCATTAGAAATCACCACAGCTCACAAAAATATTTTTTTTTAAAGAAATCACCACATCTGTTCATCGAGAATTCAACATTAATATAGCATATTATAATAATGACATTAATTATTATACACAAGATATAATAACTGTAAATACCATGTGTAAAATGAAGAAAAAAAAAGTATGTTATGTTTTTTTTTTCAGCACCGGGATCCTGTTATGGGGCTTGGGGGCAGTAGCCCCCCCCCCCCTCTCCCCCTTTCCAAATATATAAATAAATATATAAAAAAAGGGAAAGGGGAACAAATTAAATTACCTCCCGGATATTATGTCCTGATCTTTGCATGACGAAATAACATTTTCATTAAACAAGTCGATTTTTGGATTGCTCTCTTCGCTTGCTGGCAACTTTTGAGAAATGTGCTTCTTATGTCATGTTCTGCCCCCTCAAATTATTTTGAATAACGCCACTGTTTTTCCAGGAAAATTTTATTAGAGGGTACTAGTATTTTCTTTGATGCTGGATATTATTTTGCAACCACATTGTGACCAAAAAAAGGGTAAGTTGATGTTGGTTAAAAAAAAAAAATGTTGGGTAAAAAGATTTTACCAACAACCGAGCAATATAGAAAGCATTTTAAGCTACTCAAAGGCAAAAGCCAATATGTTGGGAATGCATAACTTGGCAAAACATTGCCTAACAATTCGTTGGGTTGACTATAAGCCCAACGCTGGGCAAAGCATTTGCCCTTTTTTTTCACAGTGCATATGCTTTCTCAAAATAGAAATTTTGTTAACATTTTATTAACTCCTTTCCAGACACTATCATAATATCCGGAATATATAGATTTATCAGAAATTTTAATGACTGTTATTTAAACCTATTCAATATAAACTGCATTTACAAAGACTTGAGAGAATGTCGGACAATGACAATGTGTAATGATACTCTTGATAATATTAATAATCAAAATTCAGGGGAAGCGGAAGGGGGCTGGTGGGGCTACCCTGGCCCAAAAAATAAAACTTTATTAGTTTAGAAAAATTATAAAAATTGTAAATTTAGAAATAAACTTTCAAAATCAGAAAAAAAACAAGGGTTCGGGGATGGGGGGGTGCCGCCCGTGAACCCCCCCCCCTAGGGCCCTATCTGCAGGATCTGGATTTTGCCTGTTTGGGTGTCAGCTCCCCTCTCCCTCTAATAACGTTCTGTGGCCTCTGAAATGTACCCCGAAACTCTTGGCTAATGTCGGAACCAAACGGCGGCTCAGTTTCGTAACGTATCGGCCAAAAGTAGTATCAGACGTCTGGTTCCGCTGGAACGAATCAACTAGTCGTTTGGTTCCGGGGAACAAATCGGTTAGCCATTTCGTTCATGCGGAACCCGGAACACATCGACTATCACACCGGCGCGCCTGTTCGTGAGACCTCCACAAGTAGGCTACAATCATGACAATGGCTGGACTTTTCACTTGCACTCATCAAAACTCGTAGCTGCACGCAGAGATTATTGGACTGTGTAACAGCCTCTTTGCATGTCTTGCTTGCTCCCATTTGCTTGACAAAAAAGTGCAGACTTGTGCTTCCGACACAAGAATCTTCCGCGAAATCTACAGGTAGGGACGTGCGCGGCAGGTTGTGACCAACCTTTAATGTGGTGAACAAAAAAGATGGCTCTTCAACATGTCAGTTAGTTAAACAATTCATTCCAAATATACTACAGAAAACTTTGCAAGCAAGCATTTCAGGATTTATTCTTTCCCGTAAACCTTACTTTCCCATGACAGCTGTCAAACGTTTCCCGTTGGGGGAATACATCTTACGACTTGCCGTCACCATGCAGAGCACAACCCAAGATGCATCTGTAGCTTACAATCTCCCTGTTAAAGATATCGAATTCACATTGATTGGTAAGTAACGCCATTAGGAGTTCTTGCCCCCGGGGGGGGGGGCACTCGACCTCAAAAGTAGTAGGTATGTGGCGCGGGCGAGATAAAAAACGGGAGCTTTGGAACGGGCTTATTGTGAAAAGGAGGGTCTTCAGAACGGGCTTCGGAACAACACATGTTTGTGAAAACGGGGGTCTTTGGAACGGTTCGCCTGTGAGTGAGTGCGTATGTATCCCTATGGAACGGGCATACGTGCGTGCAGTCTGTATTTTTAATGATTTGTTCGCTGTATCACATTCAGATAAAAGGTTCATGCGGGCAGTCGTGTATTTCCATACAAGGGCTGAAAATGATCATACAAAATTTGATACACTTGAGGATCTAGATCTTATCATTACAAGCAATTGTTGGTTATTGATTTTCTCCTTTCTTAAAATATTACATAAAATGGTTCGCACCGTTTGTCTTTTACTGAAAGATAACTCTTGAAATACACAGATGTTTATCCATCGAAAATGTATAAACACTATTGAGGTGAAGTAATAAACAAGTGCTGACAGAAACAAATTCATACGATTTTTTTACGTAATATTTCACTAATTATCTCATCTGAAAAAAAAACAATAGAAACAGTTCCTGATTAATTTGAGTGATTAATGAATGACCGAACGGCAAAACGAAAAACATGCGGAGCTTTGGAACGGATTTCTTTCTTCTTTTTTCCCGATAAGAAGGAAATGCTATGCTTTGGAACGTTTTTCTTTGTTCTTTTTCTCAAAAAGATAAAAATGCTCTGCTTTGGAACGGAAATTTGAGTGTAAAAATGGGGTCTTCTCCGCGGCACATACCCACCACGCATTATATACTGAGTGCCCCCCCCCCCCCGGGGTTCTTGCTCCAGCAACATTCACATCTCTGTCAAGTTCTTCACACTTTTGTTCCATTGTGAACTGTATTAAAAACAACAACAAAAGAAACTCGGGGGAAACAGTGTATTACATTTCTTATAATGCAAATGCTGAAACAAGCGATAAAGGAGCTGGGTTGGGACTTGAATAAAAACAATGTATATGCATGTTGTTACAACATCACTTAGATACTATATGCTACCACAGGATATATTTTAGAAAACTGCAAATTTTTGAAAAAAAAATCCATTCTTATTTTAGCAAAACACAATAGCAAACAAATGAGAAATGAAAATGGAAAGGTCAAGAGGGAAGCTTATTTCTATTTCCAAATAATTTTCATGCAAGACATTGAATTAATGGAAATATTTGGTATCTTTTGAAAGGGTAATCAATTTTCTACAACTTTTATGTACAACTTATCTGTATAGAAATTACTGTTGAAGACTGACAGGCATTTGAAAAGCAAGCATTGTTCTTGATTTGGTAGAATTTGGAAACAAGCAAAACCCCTTGGCACCGTAAGAGTTAAAGTTACTTAGACCATCCATCTCATTCACAAAATGCTTGTCAGGCCGAACATATCGTTATCCGCCTGGGGTAGCCCCCAGCTGGGCCTCCAAAAAAGGGGGCCCCAAAGTCGGGTTGATTTCACCCCATCTAACATATGCACCGAACTCTGTCAGGAGAAAGTGGCATGACTATGCATTACCAAAACACAAAAACTGACAAAATTTTCCGTCGGGAGGGGTTGTCAGACGGCCCCTAAAAAATGGGGGAAATTTTTCCATATAAGGCCCGTGTACCAGATTTTGTTAGAAAGAAGAGCTGTGGCTAACCATTCCAAAAATATAAAAACTGACATATTTCCTTCAAGAAGAGGGTCACTTCCCCCCCCCCCCAAAAAAAAAACACACTAAAATGCCCTTCAACTGTAGACTTTACTGCCCCAAAGTTCTCTCCTTAATAGAAAAAAATCCATGTTCTCACTTACCAACCATGATAACTCTCATGTGTTTCTTTCAATCCAAGTTAAATTCACACAGAACAATCTTGAGTAATGTAGTTTTCTTTGGGTGCAGTTTGGATGTAAAATGATAATTTCAATAATAAGTTATTACATTTTGAAAATTATATTGCTTTCTCAAAAAAAAACCCAGCAGATCAATTTTGTCAGGGTCATGTAAACACACCTAAAACACATACCTTCACCTGCTTGACAAGACAAAATATGGCAGCATGCCAAGTATCTGGGCTATGTTGCTGCCAGGCTGAAATCTACCATTCATGTGTTAATTACACAATTACCTAGCAAGTTGTTCTGTTATATCTTGTCCTAGAGCCAAGGTGGGCAGGAGGTGCGTTTACATGACCCTGACATTTCCCACTTTTGATCTGTAATACCCCTAGAGTTTATAAGGGGTATTCAGTCATTGTCAATAGCTATTGTGTGGGGATCGAGGCACACTCTCTCACACGCCCACTGACTCCCGTACAAAGTTTTGATTTGTACATAAAGGCCCTGTCCCATACTACCGTGTAAGATTCCGTCTAATTATGTTAGACGGTGTCAGACGGAGGCAAACTCAAAAAATTGTGGCCATGAACTAGCGCCGTCTACCAACGTCTAGGTACGTCTGTAAACCAGCTGAAGAACGAATTTAAAAAGTTCAATAAACGTACGCGTTCGTTTCTTAGACGGAATCGTTAAACGGTTGTGTGGGACAGGGCCTTAAGGTTGGAAATTGAGCAAATTCTGAACCCTAACTTCAAAAGTAAACATGAATTTCAGAAAAAAAAGATTTTTTATATCACATTCTAATCACCTTCAACAAAATTGTACACTATTCAGCTTTAACCCAGGTTAATTTCAGTATCATCTGGGGCCCGTAACACAAAGGTTTGCGATCGATCGCAAATTCAAAACAACCATTCTGATTGGTCCATGGTCACCTTTTTGAACGTGATGCGCATGAAACAATGGTCTTGATTGGCTGTTACAACTTTGCGATTGATTACTGATCTTTATGTAACGGGACCTTGATGTATAGTTTGGGGGATATTACAGATCAAAAGGGGGACATTTCTTTTATACACTTAGTAGTTTTTCTCTCTCTTAATATGTGAGATGTTTTCACTGCTTGTATTTATAACGGCAGAGGCAATTCTGTAATTTTTTGACTTCAGTGTGTGAATTGTTTTCAAGGTAACCCTGTTATAATTGTTATTTTAAAAGGGGGCATAGAGTGCAAGAGATGTGAAAACAAATAATGTGAAAGCCCCCCCCCCCCCCCCCCCTGCGCCCGTGGCGCAGGTTCGTGCTGATACTGTGTAGGCCTGGGGAAGTTGGTTCGTAGAAGTACCACCACTGCCGAATTCTTCATCTTCTTCTACTTCAATCTCCTCTACCCCCTCAACATCGTCATTACCGCCGTCACTAATGTAATCACTTTCTTCCCTAATTTCTAAGTCCATATCTAACTCAATTTCCTCATCTAGAACCGACATTTCAATATCTTAATCTCGTAGCGTCATTACTAGAATTACTAGATTACGTAAGTTTTCAACGTAAAATATTCAAAAAAACGCGGTATCGCAGCTTTTGTGACGTCACAAATCTCACCACTACAAATATCATTTTTGAAAGATGATTACCATTACTGCAAGCCTCAAATAGATCTCTACCCCCTCAACATCGTCATTACCGATGTCACTATAAATGGAATCACTTTCTTCCTAATTTCAAAGAACATACTTTGTAAACTCCTAAATTTCTTCCACAAACGTACTATTCAGCTGTTTTTTGTTTTTTACTTCCTCTTCCCCCCCCCCCCCTCCCAATATTCAGCGGGCCCTGCAACTCATTTCCACATCGGAGACATGCCTACCTCAGCTCATATTCGAAAGCCGTTTTCAGTGACACTGAAACTCTTTGACGACATGAATAATCCAGCTGTGCCTGCACAGAATATGCAGCCTCTTCTCACTTGCACTCTCGGAACAAAAGAAAGGTATGTTGACATTCACGTGATGTGTTGGGAAATATTAGAGGTTACATCATGAAATCGTCAAATTTGTTTTTGAACCATTTTTTTTCCTCGTGATACTGACAAATCATATATCTGCAAGTAAGTCTCAGGATGTACAAGGTTTGCAATTTCTGTGATTGAAACTGTCTTTGTGATTTTACAAGATGAATTTGACTGTGAGTGAACTGAGTGTGCTGGTCTGCCTCCATATACTTATGTGGAGCGACGCCGCGGCGTCGCTCCACATAAGTATATGGAGGCGCGCCGTAGCTGACCAGTCACCTATAGAGATCAACGTGACAAACCTGCCGGACATGACAACGCTAGTATAATATCACGGACATTTGTTCATGAGTATACAATAGCTGAATTTACGAGTGATGTAAAGCTTCAAAAGATGAGTTGCCTAGGGACGTGAGAGGTACGCTGAAGTCACTATAGGTATTGCGAAGTGTAGACACCGAGGTCGTTGTGGTACACGCAATAAGCGCTAAATTCTCGTTCGTGCGTCCAAGTGTAACCGTGTGCCCGTTAGCGCGTTTCCGTTTTACACCGTAGCCCAGGCAGTTTTTCGATTAATTGCATCAAACGTGCTGGTTTCAAAGTCTAGGTTTCGTTCAGCCATGGCCATAGAGATATGAATCTCTCTGTTTTCAGCTCTCGGCTACGACCAGCGGCGCACGCGGCGATCGTGTACGTGTACAGATAGAATGAGCAAAGAAAAAAATTACAGAAGTAAAAGGGGCGTTCAAGGAACTGAAGGCGAAGAAACAGATGAGAGGATTGCCCAAAGAAATGTAAAAAGAAAGATGGATCCATAGGCCTAGAAGTCCATAAAGAAAAGGGAAAGGTATAGATAAAAGAAAAAAAACACGAATACAATGAATTCTGTATCCTCTGTTCTTTCTTCATGTATTTCTTTGTTCTTCCTCTCATCTATCCTCTCCTTTGTCCGTATGTTTTTATTTGTTCTTCCTTCCACCTATCTTCTTCTATCTCCTTATTTATCTTGTTGTTTTTTTTTTCTCCTTTAGATAAGGTCAGGCTCAGCCATAGTCATAGAGAAATAACTCTTATGGGCTCGGCTCGTTCGCGCACATTATTACAATGTATTATGTGCATGCAGCGGCTGTCTTCTATATGTGCGCTGAGGACTTAGACTCTTTCACCAGAGCACTTGTAGGATTTTTTCGCAAAAATGCCTAGGCAACGGTGTAAAACGGAAACACGCTGCCCGTCACGTGGTTATCATCGTCTTCAACAGAAATAAAAATATGATCCACACCAAACTTGATGCAGAACTTCGGGCTTGTAAGCATACCTTTTTTCTTCTGTGTATTTGTGCAACGCGCGATCGCTCAATAATAAACTTGGCGAGTTTTCAGTCATCGCCAAAGACTACGATCTTGATATCTGTGTGATAACAGAAACGTAGTTTTCACATAAGTAGCCGACGTCGACTTTTGATATCGATGGTTATCAAGTCTTCACAAAGTCAATGTCTACTCCACCCCACAATTAAGCCCTAAGCCCGTTGACTTTTTGCTATCTGCTGATCTGCATGAGGTAACATGGATTCAGGTGAGACCCCATCGTCTTCTCAGTTCGACCAGTAGCATATTAATAGCTGCTGTACTCCCCCCCCCCCCCCGACAAAGAACTCAAGGATGAAGTCGTACAGTTCCTTACGTAGTCTTGACAACATTAAGACAAGAAATCGCTATACTGCTTTAGTCATTGTAGGGTACTTGAATGGAATAGAGACCGCATCGCTTTGCTGTGGATGTCATCTGCACCAGATTGTAAAAGAAAATAGCCGATCAGATTTGATACGATGTTAGATGAGATCATCACTAACATTGAAGCTTTTTACAGAGAGCCTGTCATGTCATTACCCGTCGGATTGTCTGATCACAATGCCGTCTTATGGTTGCCCAAAGAAAACCAGTGCCAACGAAGGATGTCGCCCTGCTAGAGAACTGTCTGACCAATGAAAATTCATACATTCCTTCATTTGGTCAGAGGATTTGCCATCACGACTGGTTTAAGGTCATCTGCGAAGACAGCTTACAAGGTATGACTGATAACTTCTATGACACTGTACACGAATTTCTCCCTGAGAATGATCAAACTACACAACGTTGACAAACCATGGATCACGCCTCAGCTTAGATCTTTTATCCACTAGAGGCAGGCTGCTTTCCACAGCAATCACCTAAGATGGAGAAAGCTTTCGAATAAAGTGGCTCGTGAAATCAAAGGTCTAAAATGCAAATTTTATGTCGACAGAGTTCAAAAGCTGAAACACGAGAATCCTTCCAACTGGTTTAAAAACATAAAATTGATGACCGGGAAATCAAATGACAGAAGTAGTAAGATTTGTATTGCCAATGTCAGGAGTGATGATTACCATTCTGTATTGCTAACGCGGTAAATGAGTCCTGTGCAAATGTTAGTGTTAACCAGTGTTGGGTCCGAGACAGTCTCAGACAAGAGAGAGACCGAGACAGTGATCCCCGAGACAGAGATCGAGACCGAGACACATGTGTCCAGAATCAGCCGAGACCAAGACCGAGACCGAGACAGCGTCCGAGACCGAGTCGAGACACGAGACACACAGTCACTGTCTCGAGACCGAGACATGTCTCAAGACACCCAACACTGTATATAAGGTTGTAGATAAGATCGTTATAGGGCAGGGGGCGTGCTTAACATAAAATGTTTGTGTATATTACGGGGGGAGGGCTTGCAGATGTGGGACTTTTGCCATTTTTGTAACATAGTCGTTGGGCGTCCGGCTGTCAGTTCTGAATTTTGTTCACTTCTATTTTTTTTTTCTGCAAATGTATTTTGGTATGTATTCTCTGATTGTTGATTAAAAATTAAAAATCTACAAACTGTATTTCAAGGTATCCAACTCTGAATCTCTACTCTCTTTCGGGTTCTTTTTACTTTCAGAATGAAAACAATGTGATTTTATTCTCCGGATTGAAGTAAAGCAGTGAGATTAACTCGTCAAAACTGAGCTCTTTTTCAGTGTCTCGGCCTCCGAGACACAAGACATTTCCCTTCGAGACAGAGACAGAGACCAAGGCATTAGCGTCCGAGACCGAGAAGAGACACGAGACACATAATCACTGTCTCGAGACATGTCTCAAGACACCCGACACTGGTGTTAACATATCTGAATTTCATCTGACCGACTTGCTAGCTTACCTTCCTGCATCTATGACAGCCCCGGCGATCCAACCCTGGGAGATCTTTTCGGAGTCGGAAAAAAAAAAAATCAAACCAGGGAACTCCAGCGGCCCTGACGGGATTCCTGCACATCTCATTCGAGAATTTGCTCTCGAATTATCAACTCCTTTGTGCAAAATTTTGAACACGTCATATTCGCTCGCTCTTATTCCAACCCAGGGGAAGAAGGCCATGATCGCCCCTATTTCGAAGTATACCCGCATCATGCGCATCGAGCACGTGTAAAAAGCCAAGACCTATCTCGCTCATCAACCATTTTTCCAAGATAGCGGAGTTCTTCCAAACGCTTGCTGAAGAACATAAATCCGCATCAATTTGGGAGTAGACCTGGAATTTCCACAACTCATTGCCCCGTAGACTTTGCTGATTTCCTTGTTAGAAGTGCGGATGTTACTAGAAACGTCACTACCATCCTTTGTACTGACTTTAGCAAGGCTTTCAATGGAGTCAGCCACACCATGGCGGTAGAGAAAAAAAAAAAACGATTTCTCTCGGGGCCAGCTCTCATCCATTGGATCTGTGACTTCTTGTTTAACCGCATAACATACATCCGATACCTTGGTACCCTTTCAGATTGGCTAACAGTTAAAGCAGGCGTCCCTCAAGGTACCCGCCTTGGTCCGTTGATATTCCTTGGCTTTTTTTTTAAGTTCAAGAGGTTTTTTTTTTTTCATTTCCAAAACACAAATAACAAATCATGAAAGAAAGCAAACATACATAACTATACTTATTTTTACAATGACAAAAAATATATACAGCATAATCTCTTATGGAAATGGAGGGATCCACTAAAAAGCAATGCTTGTTGAGTGTGGATCCCTCAAATATAGTAAACATAAATTATGTCATTTTTAAATGAAATATATACATATTTATATATATATATATATATAAGAAAAAAGGAAAAGACAACAACACATTAAATACGAATTTACTAATGATATTTCTATTTCATTTTTTTTTTTTTCAAAACATAAACTAATGTGAACTCATACAATTTATATACCTGCTACGACTCGTATGTAAGTTGTGAAGATACATCGAAGAATAACAACAGATTAAAACACATAAAATCTGGTGTGAGACACAATGAGAAGACCAACAAAGGTGGAAAAACAAAAACAAAACTTGCTGCACGAAATGTGTACATGAGAAAGAGGATAAGACGGAGAGAGAGAAAGAGAGGGGAAGAGAGAGAGAGCATGATATGAAAGTAAGCATGTTGCAACGTGTATGGCTTGAGCTATGACATCTCCATCCGTTTGCTCACTGGATGTATATAAACGACGTGACGCTGGCCATACGCACAGTGTACGAGGCCGATGTGATGAACTCCACCAGTCACTATCTTCGAAGTTTGGTGTAGTGATAGCTCCGTATGCCCCAATGCTAAAAAATGTACTATGCAGATATGCTTCAGTAAAACCCAACCTCAACAGTTGCACGCGTCTCCTGGCAATGATCAACCGAGCTTCGTTAATGCCTTGATCATCGAGGATGCCCTCAAATGGAATTTCAACATCCGTGACATTGTTTTGCGAGCGACATCGCGACGCTATAGCTAGCTGTGCATGTACGGCTCAATCCATGTCGCGATGTCTTCATGCATATTCAATAATTTTGAACGAACCGCGCTCTAAAATGTGAATATTCATATTGCTCTGCGCATGCACGCATTGATTTTCGATTTGTAAAATGGATGCTACAACACGGATTATTTTCACAGGACAAGAAAATCGTGTCTTTTTTCTTCCAAAACATTTTCAGAAGAGGATTTCAGAGAGTTTGCTGGTTGGCCAAAGAGTTGGTGATACCATATAAGCACATTTTTTTTTTCTTTTTAGACATATATTCATAAAAATAAGCGAACCAAACTGACGATTTGCGGCGCTGTCAATAGATGACAGGGTTAGGGAGGACTGGGCATTGTGAGCGAACTGTGTCCAACCCCCCCCCCCCCCCCCCCCGAAAAAAAAACAACTCACACACACCTATCCATTGTCTCTCCGGCGCTATTGTATTACATGTGTTACTAGATACGTGCTGTCAGCTGAATGTTGTCTTAGGAAAATTAAAAATTATTGACGTATGTCATTTTAAAACGATTGCTAAGGTCCAGAAATTATGCAGGGAGTAGACACTTGGCTTCCTCTCTTTGTTTGAATCATTCAGGTTAACTTCATAACAAATGGCAATGAGCAGTTGAAAACAGATAAAATCTTTAATCACGTTTTGCTCGAAAAGTGATTTCGCGCATCTGCGGTCATTTGTGCCACTTCGTGAATTCAGCGACGATTTTTACCGTTTAAATTTGCAATGCGGCAGTGTCAACTGCTGCGATGAGAATATTTTTAATCAAAACAAACCATTGAAATAATTATGTTGATGATTCTTAAATTTCAGTACAAGGCGCATTTTCATCATTCGGTATTGCTAACATAGAACAATGTGTCCTGAGTTGTAGGTTTTGACGAGCTACCGAGCTACCTTGATGTGTACCTCTTTTTTTCAATAATCACATTATTATTTCTCCTTTTTCCTCAAAGAAAGCTCGAAGTGAAATCAGGTCATTTCCTCCGGAAGGGTTATTCATTGGTAAGTCACGACGTAACACTCATTGGCAACATGGGGGCTTCAAAGTCTACAAAAACCATGAATGCAAAGCTGACCGTTGCAATGCCACAGCTCATCAACCAGAAAAAGCCGAGGGTCCAGAAGATATCTGTAGAACCAGGTAAAAGAAAGAGAGAAACGTTACCCAATTTCAGTTCTTGTTTTGTCATGTATGTTGGTTTGTTTTTGTTTTTTTTTACTACAATTCGCACTTCCTGCAAAGGGCAACATAACCTTCTTTCTCAGGAAAATTAGCAAAATTAAACTCAGTGGAAATCGCGCACCGCAATTAAAGGAAAAACAATGAGGTGCAACCGTAGTGAGTTAATGTGGTTTATTAACGAATAGCAGAGAGGCTGCAAGACAGAGTTGTGCATACAATTCGCCATAGATGGCGTGGTCATTTCTGATAACATTTAACACGTAATTAACTGGCGTAATCACTTTCTTCTCTTCCTTTATACATACAGGTCTATATCAAACAAATAGGCAATACTTTCATGGGGTGTTCAAGTATAAGAAAAAGCATAAACGACATTTTGTTATTACAGAAAATACTATGCCAGGCGAAAACATTGTGTACATGTATCAGGAAACTTAAAAACAAAAAACCTAAACACAAAAATAGCCCTCGCTGACTAGGCATTGTACTTAGCTCACTAATAAATAAACACTTAAACAACCCCTAATGACTAGGGAGTAAAACAGCTAGAAAATTTTTAAAACAGCCTTCACAGAAATCTAAGGCAAACTACAGATCTATGATAACTTGCATCATGCTTAAACTCTTAACATTATACTTCATCCTCCTGAAATTATGAAAAAAACACTATCAAACATAGAATCCAGCAGGAAAACGACCTGCAATCGCTGACATATCGAAAAAAAAACGAAAAAGGGAACAAACAGGCTCTGAATCACAGCTTTATATAATGAGACTGGGCCATCAAAATATAAACGGATAACAATATTCACGGCAATGTTGAGAACAATGGCAACCCAAACCCAAACACACACTAAAATAAATACCTGATGAACACAGTAAAAGGGGAATTCTGGTGTGACATGTTAATGCCCTGATGAAAGGACGCACCTAAGATGCAGACAGGAACATGATAGGGGACACACAAGTGAAATACAGCAATAATCAATATAATTATAAAGACACGTACATATAGGATGATATGGAAAATAATAAAGAAGCACAAACAATGGCAATATAGCAGTAACAACAATCCAAAGGAAAAATAAAGGCAGCAAATAATCTGAGATGCTTGAAAATGAACTGTCTATCAGGCTGAGGTGAGATAATATATAGCAAAGGCACTGAAAAAAGTTGCAAGTCCGGCAGCAGGGAGTGGGAAGGGGGGGGGGGAATACACAACCACAAGAGGGTAGATTTAATCGCAGACATAATCTTGTAAATATGGAGGGGTATGATGACGACGTACTGGATAACGTCTGCTACTGGGGGGTGTGGGGGAAGGAAGGGGCCCAGAGCTGGTAGACCGTTCAGGGTCTAAGGGGGGATGAACATCTTCAGGGGTAGACAGTTCTTGGGGAATGTCAGGGTCGTGGAGGGGGAGGGGGGACATCGGGCACGATTGGGACATCAGAGGCATCTGCTGAGTATGCAGGGTAATCTGCTGGGATGGGTCCAAAGGAGAGAGGCAAACGGACATTGCTGGCTGGACAGTCAATATACTCATCATCGTTCTCATGGGCTCTGTGTCGCTGAGGACAGGAGGAGGGATACTCCGGGGATACTTTCAAGCAGTCGGAACGTCGAACACGGTACGATGTAGAGCGGAGTTGACTGCCTACAAACTTGCGAACGTTGCACCACTCGTCCTCCACGCTACAAACAAGGTAACGAGGTCTGGCATGAGACTTTGACCGTTCGGAACGCAGGTAGACGAGATCACCGACGTGAATCACAGTCTCAGACTTGGAAGATGGGTGCATGGGTGACTTTGACTTCACGCTAGGCCCATGATTAGACAGTCGTCTGTCATGCTGAGCTGTAATGATATCCATATCATGCAATGGAATCTGTTCACTGGTGAACTGGTCGCGCTGAGTCCATAGTTCACGGGCAGAAAGTCCGACACCACGGAGGCGACTGTTGAGGCGTGTAGTGGCGAGAGCTAGAGCGAGGGGGGTAACTGGGCCACCAAGGGGATCATCACGAAGAAGCTCATCCTCTAGCTCACGTACAGCTCGCTCAGCAACAGGGTTCTTGTTGACATTTTTGGCTTGGCCGAGTTCAATTGCAATACCCTGCCTGCTTAGGGACTCATCATGCTGGAGGGCCACAAAACCTGGAGCGGGGTCAGTGCGCACGACAGCAAGGGGACCATCAAGGGGCCTTAATGGTGTGCATAGCTGAAGGAGGGCACTGCAGAGGGTCTCCCTGCGTTCATCGGATATCAAGGTGCTCACGGTATATGAGGTGACAGTCTCTCTAAGGACAAAGATGAGCTGACGCGCACGCTTGATGACATCTGCAGCAAAGGACACACCTACTACGCTCGGGGGTCACTCGTGGACTGGGGAGTAGCAGCACGTGGAACATTCCGGAGTGAGGCACAACTGTGGCAACCTGCAGTCACCTGTTGAATAGCTGCATCAAGATCCAGGGCATAGAAATACCGGGAAACCACCTGTTTGAGCTGATGGTGTGTAGGATGACTCAGTTGGAGATGAAGGGCAGTCAGGACTCCCTGTAGAGCCTAACGGGGAACAATAATGCGCTCCCGCTGTGGAAGGAATGCACGGTCCTGTCGTACAACGAGTAAGCCATCCGTAGCAATGGTAGCAACCTGCAGATAGCGCTTAACATCCCGAATATCTGTCAGCTTTTTCGATGGACGAGTACCCTGCCCGAGATGAGCATGAGTGCGACGTAGGGCTGGGCATTCAGATTGGATCTTACTCCATGCATGGCGGGATGTGAAAGGAAGGCGGCGCTTTCCTGACAGAACATCCTCTACAGAAGTGAGATGGACAACAGAGTCTTCCATCTGGGAGATGAAGGTGCAAACCTGACACTTTGGAGTATCGCATGGGGGAGCATTTCTGCTGGCAAAATCAGAAGGGACATTAGCAGAGCCTGCTAGATGACGTACAGAGACCTGGTATCGGCTCACTGTGGACAGAAAGGTGGAAACTCTTGGGCTAGCAGAGAACTCTCCTCGGCAAAGCTTTTCGTATGCCTGTACACAAGGCTTGCTATCTGTGAGAACGCAAACAGAGTGTTGGGATTGGATAATGTACGGGCTGAAATGTTTGGTGGCAGCAGCAATAGAAAGAGCTTCTACCTCACAGGGGAGCCAGGTGACTTGACGACCCCGAAGCTTAGCACTAAAAAAGCCTGCGACGAGGGGTTTCTCATTCCGTGTGATATACAAGGTAGCGCCAAGGCCATGTTTCTTGACAGAACCATCGGTAACTATCCACAATTGATCTGACGAGCGCGGCAGAGTGACAGTGCGTGATGAGCTGATGACAGACTGAGCTTTCTTGAAAGAATCATGTAGCTCATCCGTCCATGTGATGGGGTCCTGTGATTTCAACCCAGCGATAGAGCTATCAAGGGGGCTCAGGTAGGATGCACAATGAGGGAGCACACGGGAAAGCATCTTATAGGCACCAATGAAAGATCGCATGCCTTTCACAGTGGAGGGAGGTGAGCAAGAAGACAATGTTGTCACTCTGTGTGGGCTGGCCTTAAGGGTTCCTTCAGACCAGACCCAACCTAGAATTGTGGTAGTCTTTGGACAGACGGTAGTCTTGGATGGAGAAAGGTGGAGGCCATTGGAGGCTAGAGCCTGTAATACTCGAGACCAATTCTGCAATAATGCCTGTGGGGTGTCTGCACCACAGTACATATCATCAGCAAGCTTAACAACAACACCCTCAACCAACAAATCACCAAGTACCCGACACATCAACTCCTCCAATGCAGTCTCAGAACCAGGCATACCCATAGCACAACGGGTGTATACTCTGATGCCTCGAAAAGGTGTAGCAACACCGCAGTACTTCATTGACTCACGCGACAGAGGTATTTGGTAAAAGGCACTAGCAAGGTCAGATGGAATTATATACCTCCACTGGCCTATCTTTCGCAGAGTGGAATCAACATCCGGGAGAACTGAGGGTTGAGGCTTGGAGTAGCGGCCAACATCAGCAAAGGCAGTTACCAATCGGGACCCGCCATTAGGCTTCCTGACAAGAAACGAAGGGTTAACATACTCAGCAGTAACGCCAACATCCTCAGGGCGTGCAAACACGCCAAGCCTTTCAAGATCATCAAACTTGTCCTGTAATTCAACTAGCTTGTCATGGGAATATAAGGGAAGGCGGCCCCTGCGTTGTGGTGGTTGGACTGGACCCATATTCACAACGGCCTGGAATGGGCCAGAAGCGCCATTGTAACCCTTGAAAGAGGGGCTAAACACACCATCATACTCAGCATGAAGAGACTGAAAGTCACTCTTAACCCGAGGGGAAAGGATCCCATCAGGATCCACAACCACAGACTCCGAAGACCGGGAAGGTTCATTCCCTTGAGGAGACATACAAGGAACAGTATCCCGCACTGAGGAGGGGGGATTAACCTGAACACCATCCTGCACAAACATGGGGCTAACCTGACACAAATGTTCATTGCGGCGGATAATGCAGGGGGCCTCAGAAAGATTAGGAATGCGGATCCTACCCGCTATGCTTGAGACTACACGGGGGACAGGGCAAAATTCTGTCAGAGTGGGTGTGGGCGGGGAAGCGGTACGAGGTTCCAAGACCAGGGCCTCATCATCGGCAAATTCTAGAGGGAGGGAAAGCTCAAGGAACTCCCCTGGCCAGAGGGTGGTAGTTTGAGGTGGGGCACGGAGAACATGAGCACGACGCACAGCATGACCAGCTTTGGGCTTACCCTGGGAACCATATGCATATACAGTGCCATCGGCCAAAGTAATCTGCCGCTTAGCTGGCCGGATAGCCACATCATTCCGTTCCATAAAAGGCGTGCCAGCCAGAACATCAACGTCAAGATTCTCGATGACCAATCCCTCAAAATGAAATACATGGCTGTCACGACAAAAAGAAAGGTGGGTTTCACCAATGACCACTAAAGGGGACGAGCCGTCAGCCTGGTGAGCCGATTGGGAGGTTGGGGTCACAGTACAACCTAGAGCATAAGCCGTAGAGGCACGCATCATATTCCCAGTGGCACCACTATCGACTGTGATGCGGACAGCATGATGGTTGTAGAATGCATCAAAATATGGAGACTGACGCACCTGGACACGCAATGTTGAGGAAGAATCCCCAAGGCTATGATCAGAGCAAGAATCAGACTGGACATGAGATTCTTCCGGGTCAAGGTCATCTGGAGGGCTTCCCTCACTGTCAAAAATCTTGGCAACCTGCCGGGCCTTGGCCATGTATTGTCTATCAGATTCTGGGAGGTAGGGGCACACACTCAAAAAATGACTACTAGGGCGGCCAGACTGAAGACAGAGAGGGCATGACTTAGTAGGCTTAGAGCGAAACTTAGTCGGAGTTTGGGACTGGGTACGGCGGGGCGTGGCCTGGTTACGACCACGAGGTGGAAAGGCAGCCGTACGCATGGCTCTAGAACATTCGACTGACTCTAACAGACTGGTGAGGGCTTGGGAAATCTCAGGCTTGAGAGAGGCAAGGGTACGTGACCGGAGCTCTGTGCCATACCGCTGTTAAACTACCTTGGGAAGGTCAGGGTGCAATAAGTAAAGCCACTGCAACACGATAAAATTCTCAATAGTGGGTGTGAGATCTTCATCCTCAAGAATGGGATCACCATGGTGGGTGATTCCCCCACCAGATGTCAAAAGATTATCCTCTACAAAGGCAAGAATTCTCTGATACAAATCTTCAGGCCTTTCATCTGACTGAAACTTAATGTCACAAAAATCAAGGAAATGGGCACCTGTAGATTGGAAACCATAGTGAAGCCTTATTGTTGACCAGATGTCATTTAGTGAGGTGGAATTACGCACTATAGAGTTTCTGGCAATCACAGGGCAGAAATTGGCTATTTGGCCAAGCATTAGGTCTAAGAGGTTAGCTTTTTGTTGGGCAGTTTGCGCGACTCTGAAGGGATAGAGGTAGGGTCATCCGCAAAACCTCGTGTAGGATTTGATTTTGTCTTTTTGCCCCAAGTGACTGCATCATTCAAGAAAGGGGCAAAGTGAGGATCTAGATTAAGAGTATAAAGGAGATTCTGTCTCCAACTCTCGAATGAGGTGATAGTTTCTACCTTGCTCAAGCACCATTGCTTGGGTACTTTGGGCATAGCACACGCCATTGTGAGGCTGTGGGACTGTAGCCTAGGCCTACTGCTACTCTCACTCACACTACAAGTCTGCGGTAAAAACTTACTTTTACTGCGCACCTGGCTGTTTTTATACAGCAAAATTTTTCCCAGAGTGGAGCATGAATTTATGAGGCTGTGGGTCGAATTCCAGCGCTGCCACCACGCAATTAAAGGAAAAACAATGAGGTGCAATCGTAGTGAGTTAATGTGGTTTATTAACGAATAGCAGAGAGGCTGCAAGACAGAGTTGTGCATACAATTCGCCATAGATGGCGTGGTCATTTCTGATAACATTTAACACGTAATTAACTGGCGCACGACCATGTGCATCACGAATCCTACACTGAATTCCTGGCTCTTTACCCAATATTGTTCATTCACATAATCATTATTAAATTAGTAATTGCTGATTTCCAACTTTAGCGCAAGGTGATCGCGAAACTGGACTATGCCCCGCGACGAAGTTGTGGGGCATAGTGCAGTTGAAATCACTCAGGAGCCATAGTTTTTATCGTGATTCGAAAAACAAGCAGTCCATATATTTCGTTTTATAAACCGCATCCTGATTGTGAATTAGTACGAGTGAATATATTTCGACAAATCGGCCTGTTATTGAAGTATTCAACTGAATTTATATCTCGATCGAAATCTCTCGTTCAGTCGATTTCGTTACCCTCTTTTTGAATATTTATACATTCTTCTTCCCCTCCCTTTTTCTATTTCTCATTCTCTCTTCGACCTATACTCTCTCTTTCTATTTCCTTTCTTCTCTTTGAAACTTTCCAACCCTGTCTTTTTATCCTCTCTTCTCCTTCTCTTGTGTGTGCTATTATTTTGATAGCTGTTGTTTATTAATCATCATAGTTATCATGCTGTTGTTAATTCTGTTGTTGCTGCAAAGAAAAGGAATATGGATATGATTTTTCCCAAACGAAATGAATCATGAATGAATAAAGCTATGATTCAGAGTTTTAAAGATGAAAATGAGAAAATAGAAAGAATCATGAGACTATTCAGCGAATGCCTTCTGATTTCTCTTTTTTTAAGATGTATTTGGTTTTTATTTTGTTTATTGTACTGTCCTGTCCTGTCCTTTTCCGAAATAATTTGAATCCTCTTCTACCGCTTTGATCAGTTGATGGCCTACACGTTCTTCATATAATTTTCCATTTTCTACTTTACTGATTTTAAGATGTATTTGGTTTTTATTTTGTTTATTGTACTGTCCTGTCCTGTCCTTTTCCGAAATAATTTGAATCCTCTTCTACCGCTTTGATCAGTTGATGGCCTACACGTTCTTCATATAATTTTCCATTTTCTACTTTACTGAATTTAATTTCCTTCTACTTACTTAGGGAATACTGCCTCGACAAAAATTCCTTTCAGTATTCGGTTTCTTTCTGTCATTATCTGTGTACTATGTCATGTATGTAGTAATTATGGTTTACATGTTACTGTTCACATTTTCAAAATGCTTTTTTTCATTATGCTTGTCATTTTGTAATAGAAATATCCGCATTCTGTCAAACTATTTCTTTCATTGATTATATCATTTCGACATAATGTATAAATATATGTTGCTATAAGGGTGCGCTTATGCTTACCATTTTCAGGCCAAAATCAAGCTTTTGGAACACGTTTAGTTCAAAACACGGTTGCGTCCTTTCTCATTTTCGTTTAAACGCCGATCGTAAACGCACAGAAATGTGCGTTTACGATCGGCGTTTCTCCAAAAAGACAGTTTCTGGGGAAGCATAAACGCAACACCATTTCCAAAGGCGTTTATATGACTTCATAATAAACAACCTTCCCCTTCTTTCCATATCTAGTAATGTTATTCTTTGTTTCATTGTTCCATCATATGCTCTTTCATTATTCGTTAAGTTATTCTTTATTTTTCATCCTTTATCATTTCCTCTTACTTATTCTTTGTTTTATCCTATTTACTATCTATGCTTTCCTTATGTTATTCTTTTTTTATCGTTCTATGTTCCCTTCTATCTTTCCTTATGTTATTCTTGTTTTTCATTCTATTTTCTCACCTTTCTACGCTTCCTTCAGTTATTCTTTATTTTTCATCCTATATCATTTCCTCTTGTTCTATGTTTTATCTAATCTACTATCTCTCCTTATGTTATTCTTTGTTTCATCGTTCTATTTACTTTAATATCTTTCCTTATGTTATTCCTTCTTTTTCCTTCGCTGTCTTCCTGTCCTTCTATTTCCCCTTATGTTATTCCTTCTTTTTCCTTTGCTATCTTCCTGTCCTTCTATCTCCCCTTATGTTATTCTTTGTTTCATCCTATTTTAATAATAATGATAATAATGGTGGCTTCTTGTACAGCGCTCAGGTTCGTCATGTCTGACGCTCATGGCGCTCCAACATTATTACCCCGGTCATAGCCTTAGCGGCCAAATATGTAGCGCTCTAGCACATCGGGTCCCCATTTACACCTGGGTGGAGAGGGGCAAACGTGGATTAATGTCTTGCCAAAGGACGTTGGTGCAGGGCTGGGATTCGAACCCTCAACCCCCTGATCGAGAGTCAAGTGAATGAACCACTACACCACGACACTTCCACTATTTTCTATCTCTTCTTATGTTATTCTTTGTTTTATCGTTCTATCTTCCCTTCTGTCTTTCCTTCTTATTCTTTGTTTTTCCTTTTATCTTCCTGTTTTTCTATCTTTCCTTATGTAATTCTTTGTTTTATCCTATTTTCTCTTTCCTTATTTTATTCTTCGTGTTCTCTTATATCTTCCTGTCTTTCTAGCTTTCCTTATTTTACTCTATGTTTTATTCTGTCATTTCCTCTTCCTATCCTATTTTCCTTTTGTTATTTTTTCCTTCTGTCTTCTTCTTTTACTATCTTGTTTCTACTTGTTTTATCCTATCAATTCCTCTTTCTGTCTTTCCCTATTATATACAGTAACTCCAAACTTACGAAAAAGCTCGAGCCCCAACTTGACCTGCCCTTTGCCTTTAGAAAAGAAGCATATTTAAGACATTGGTTAACATTGTTACGATTTTTTTTAATTTTATAATTGTGTGTTTATTGAAGGATCAACAACTAATTATCATATTTACAAATAATCAGAGTAATTGTAAGCAAAACAAATTACAACATTTACAACAGATTGGGTAAAATTAGAAGAAAAAAAAGGGGGGCAGAAACAGGACTCAGAACATATATCGCTTAGTTAGTAGTATCATATTAGTACTACCATTAACCAAAACAAATGAGACGATAATAGAATACTGATCATTGCATTACATGGGGTTTGTGATTTACATAACAACTTGGTAAAGGAACAAATACTTGTATTTACCTTGGTCGAGGGTTGCAGAAGTAGACATACATGTAGACAGGGCATAACATACATGTAAAAATGTATGTGAGAGAGAGATTGTCAACAGTTAGATATTCACACTGTTCATTGTATACATCAAGATTAAACATTAGAATGGATGGCATGATCCATCAAGACAAAAAATCAAGACTTATATAAATTATTAAAGAAAGAAATCATAAAATAAAACGCCATTTCTTGAAATGAATGGGTAATTTGTTTCTTTTCTTGGCTAACAAGTATTCAATTTCTCTCTGTTTTCTAACAAAGGATTTAAATACTGCAAAATTTGGAAGATTGTTTTTAAACTTACAAGTATAAATATGGAATTTCAAAAGTAAAAATAAATACGAGACAAACTTATCACTGTAAATTCCAAAGAGTTTTTCAAAGTTGGTTACATTACAGGATTTCCGCATTTCTGAGATATAATATCCAGTAGATCATGCCAGATTGGAGTGACCTTCTCACAATCACAGAATAAATGAACCATAGTTTCCACTTTTTCATTACACAGGGAGCAGTTAGCAGAATCTCTTCTTTTAATTTTGTACAGAAAATCATTCAGAGCAATGGCCTTATGGAAAATCTTGAAATAAAAAGATCTTATTTTTGTATCACATTGTTACGATTTTAAAAAATCTCATTTTGTTACTTGAAAATGGGATAAACATTAGGGTTGTAGTGTAAAAATACCAGTCTGAAAGTTTCAGAGTATAATATCCACAGGAAGTATTTTAAATATTAGAAATGTGAACCAATGTTTGAAAAATATACGAGGGTTGGTTGCACAGACCAGACGTAAGGAGTGCGCATGCGCGCTTGACTCAACGGACCACAACGTGTGTATTGGCGTATCACGCGACAGAAGGCAGGTAACGGTATTTTTTAATTCGTGCAAACGGTCTTCTTAGTTCATTCTCTCGAGAAAGCCAATAAAATCGCGGTTTGCGTCTTACAGTTTTTCATTCCAAATTATGGTCTTTTTCAGGGTTTTTGAGTACAAATACAAGTACTCATACACATGTTTCATCTTAGTTTGAGAATTTTTAAAACCAGCTGCTCACAAAGTTAGCCAAATGCCTTTAAACAGTACCCCGTGCTTAAATGTTAAAAATGTATATCTTATAAATGCCTTTCGTTTTTGTGACTTTTAACGGAGTTGAAAATAAATGGGATAAATTACCATAATAATAAAAGAAAACCTTATTTCATCTACAGTGCGGTAAGAAACTTCACAGAAATGGAAAGCTTTGCTAGAAACAGTAAGTTTATGATTTTAATTATTCTCGAGTTTCTCACATGTAACAGAAAATTTTGCAGTAGGCAGAGGGTTGGACAAGCCCTTAAACAAACCCATTTATCTGCCTTGTGACTATACGACAGGAGTTCCAAGAAAGCTGCAAGTACCATTTTTCGAAAAGGAGCCTTGCCATGATAACGGGAGAGTTCTGAAGATAGAGGTGCTGATCCAAGATGAAGACGGCAACCTTACATCTGGAGAGAACATGGAAATCGCTTGCAAGGTAGCATAACTGATGGCAGGTCGTTTCTTCGAAAATTCGTAATTTTGAAAACGATACAGGCTTCATATTCCGAAGACTCGTAATCCATTTTCGAATAAAGGACGGTCGGAATAATTAAGCTTATCAAATCGTGCGAATTGAAACTTGATTTCACTTTCGGAATAGGAACCTTAGGAACAGTGCGCCACATAAATATTATTGGAATAATGAACTTTCGGGCCTAATTCATTTTGAATTATGATAAATGCATGAATTGTCTAACATAATTTTCATATTATATTTTGATTAAATTTTCCCATTACTAATTAAAACAAATCGCTATTCCAAATCTTAATGTCAATTTTTTTTTCATGTACGTTAATATAATTTTCATTATTAATGACTTTTAATTTCAAATACCTATTGCACTTCAATTTCATATTTTGATATCGTGCTGCTGTAAATGTTTATGTGCAATAGTTTTACTTGTATTTGTTTTGCTTCGACTTCTGCTCTCTGCTTTTTCTTCATTTTCTTCTTTTGGTCTGGTCGGTTTTTTACTTCCCTTTTTATAATTGTCATATTCATATCCCCCTTGATTAGAATGTTAAATGCTATTTATATATTTTTGTACTTTGTGGAATCAATTTTTATAATTTTGCACTTTGATTGTAAATTCAATTTTATTCAGCCCTTGGCTGCTATTTTGAATGTTTTTAATAAACAAACCTTAACCATAAAATAAACCTTGGGATACTCGAACCTTCTGAATTAAGATGATGAATCTCCCGAAGTACTGCTCGAAATATCTACATTTCTCTCTATTTGTCTATTGTACAGTCAATGCTGTTTAAAGGTTCACATAAAAATTGAACTCAAAATCATACCTCAGTCTTGATTTACCTTTAACTATTCGTTAAGGCCCAATGACATCTCAATAGACCAGTGTAGACCGACAGACAATGACCGACAACCTTTGAACCGGGCAACCCTCAGAAACTTTCCGGTATGCTTGCAAAGCCTAAATGTTAATCTCATGAGGACCTCTGTTGAATCCTTGCACATTTTTTTAAACATCTGCGAGACAGAACCTGCCTTCTCATGTGCTGCTCTCATTGGTTGTCGGTCTTTGTAGGCCGTCGATTTCATTATCTATATAAGGGAAGGGCCAAAGTGGAAAATAAGACTTTTCATTGCAACTGCTCTACAAACTAAGTATACCATAATAAAATGGTAGTAAATTTACTGAGCAATAATATTTCGGAGATGTACCACGATAACTTTACGTCGAACACATCCAAATTCAGGTGGTGCCCAAAATGGGCGCCGCTTCGACAACATACATGTATTTCAACATAACTTCGGATCGTCACTGAGAATGCCTTATTGAAATTACAAGATTGGTCCCGCAGGAACGGAATGACTCTTAACCCAGTGAAATGTGAAGCAATGGAAATATGCTTCATGAAATCGCCTCCTAACCCTCCAGTGTTCAGAATAAATGAACAGCCCTTGAAAACAGACACTGTGAAAGTTTTTGGAGTGAAACTTCAAAATGACCTTAAGTGGCAGTGTCATGTAGAATACATGCTTCAGCGAGCGAATGGTAGACTACACATGATCAGGATGCTAAGAAGCCACGGTCTGTGTGTGATGATGTACGTACGATCTATGTGGGGTATGTGAGGCCACTCCTGGAGTACGCGTGTCCCGTGTGGAACAGTGGACTCACACGACAACAGGTTGCGTCCCTAGAAAGGATCCAGAGGAGAATTCTAAAGATGATCCTAGGACCTCTTTATATATATATCATATGACTTTGCCCTTAAAGCCTTTGACTTGCTATCTTTAGCTGATCGACGAAAAGATTTATGTCTTTCGTTTGCACAAAACCTTGGAAGAAATGTAAGACTGTGTGACCTCGTCCCCCGGCCTAAAGATGCATGCAGAACCCTGAGAAAGAGTGGAGTCCGGCAACAAGTCAGATGCAGAACTCAAAGATTTAGACAAAGTGCTATCCCATACTTCATTGACTTATCGAATTCCATGTAAATGAAAATTTCTGATACATGAATTCCTGCGATGTTTTGATGTAGAGTCAATTTGCCGGTCAATTTTCCGTTATGTTTTCTTTTTGTAGATTTTATGTTTCACTTCTTAATTGAAACTACGAAATTATTTTTACTGAAAGGATTATAATATTTTATGACAGAATCTCTCTAATAATTACCCGCTAAACACAAATGTTTACAAATTATTTCACCGCATTATCATTGATAAGTCCAAATCGTTTTCCTGTTATTTTTCAAAATTTATACACTTTAACGAATCCATGTTTTGCATATGCCTTCATTACTGACTTCAGATGAAATATCAAGTTTATTTCTTTTCAGAATGTCTTCATGTGATTATTGCATATCCAATATCCTGTACATTATTCATTTTTGAAATGTTTCTTTATTCTAAGTGCAATAACTAAGTAAAATCTTTAGTGTTCTGTATACAGAAATAATAAACTGAATAATTTCAATAGTAATAATAATGATGATAATAATGACAATAATAATCGTGTTAATGATAATTGAAGTATTGCTATAATAATGATATAGATGGTAATGAATTGAAAATAAAAATGGTAATAATAAGAATAATGTTAATAGTAAGAGTAATGATTAGTAATGATTATTCCATTGCAATATATTTTACTACGTTCATTTTTAAAATTGTTTCTTTATTCTAAGTGCAATAGCTTCAGTAAACTCGTCAGTATTATGTATATATAAATAATAATAATCATAATAATAATCATAATAGTAATTGTAATGGTGATGATGATGATAATTGTGATAATAATAGTAATAATTGGTTTCATGACAATAGAATGCATTGCTATGATAATGATATGGATGATAACGAATTAATGAAAATAATGATAGACATGATTATAGTAATAGTAATGATTACACTTGCTTTTATTATCAAATTCCAATGATGTTTGATGAAGATTGATTTTATCTTAATAAACATTCCAAATCAAATCAAATCAAATGTTCGGAATCATTCCCTGTCGAACGTGATAACCAAAATTATCATGGGACAATATCTGTTCAGAATTTGCTGTGTCCATCTATTGCAGCTGTATTTTATTAATGCAATGCTGTTTTTTATTCAACAATGTCACTACTGACAGACTTCCAGTCTTTTGCTGAACTGCTTTAGCAAGAAGGACATATTTCATAGTGAGATGCGGCTGTTCGTTCTGAAGTTGTTTTTCTTTTTGCTGCATATTTTGGGCTGTTTTGTATTAACTGTAACAGTCCGAATGCTCCCATAGCTCGGAGAAATCTAAATGAAGTTGCTCTCTCCTTGAGATAAAATTCTCAATCTGTCAAATGTTTCATCTTGCATCTTAGGGATGGTAGATTAGAATGTGTCCCATGACTGCTATGTCAATCTTTTCAATTTACTATCCTTTCTAGTGTTGTAAATGATATCCAAGTTAAAGTCAATTCTTTCTGTTTTCCTTCTGGGAAAGTGAAAAAAAAACAATCCACGAATCCACGTGCTTTCTTCTGCACTGTTTTCGTCAGTATTACTCTCAGGATCCAAAGTAGCTTCCAACTGTTCAAATAGTGCTTCATTTGGGTCCTGTCTCTCCATACTTCTCCTTTCTTCCTGATTGTCAGAAAATCTGTATTGAAATGAAGACGTTCATGAAGCACTTCTAAAAAGATTTTTTTTTTGTCAACCCCCTCCAAGAAAAACATTTTACAATAATTGGATACATCTGTAATTTACTCCGCGTCAATCAACACTCAGTCAGGCCTACAGATGCTGTCAAAGTTGTTTAAGAAGGCAGAGAAAGGGAATGTAATATCTCAAAGTGGCAATAAACTGTTACGTCTGTTTCATAATTGAACTGATTTTTTATAATGGTGGGACTATAATATTAGTTTGTGAAGGCAAATTCTAGATCAAAACCAAAGATGAGCATCAAAAGACGTAAGCACCAATGGGATGATTAATGAATGGGTCTGCAAACAGACACTATGACTAACATGCATGCACAATTATGCTTTAATGGAATACTGGATTTTGGTTGGCTTTTGAGCAGCGGTACCATGGTAGTTACCATTGATGGCAAAGTTACTATAAAAGCAAATTTTGATGCAACGGCACACTCAAACAGTTAAACCCAAATATCTTTATAGAATGAACTATTACACCTTCGCATTATTCACTCAATGATAATGATACATGTGTATTGTAGATGATATTAGTGATAAGATTTACGAAAATGTGTTATCACGTAACCGTTGCTAAGGTATTGGCACTACACTATGAAAATGTAAAGGAGAGAGTCCATGAGCTCTTTACCAAGTTTTCTTTTCATTTTTTGTGAACAGTACTGCAGTTTTCTGCGCCAATCATGGAGACTGCTGTATAGATTATAGGCAATGTACACGAAATATTTGTAATTTTTTAAAAAACACTCCCCCCCCCCCCTCATTTTGCATATCATAACTTTTAGAGGAAAGCACATATAGCATTGGGATTTTAGCACTATGTTGTACAGATATATGAAAACATTTCGATTACGGTAACAATACGATCCTTTCAAGAATTCCCAATTTATTGCGAAAAAATGTATCTTTACATTTTTTCGTTTTCAGTGAAAATTGATGAAAATAAATTATATGTTTTTTACATTATCAACATAATAACTAGTTTGAGAAATTGAGAGTCCTCAAATTGGGTACCATATTTAAGGGAATTTGATTAACCTTTGACACATATTGTAGCTTAATTAGTTTTCTGATCCGAAGTTATGTTGAAAAATATCAGTATAGTTAACATGGCAGCAATTTTGGACGCCATCTTCAATTTCGATGTGTTCGCCGTGAAATTATCGTGGTACACCTCTGGAATTTTTTTCTCATCAAATATGCTCGCATTTTAACATGGTGTACAATGTTGCAGAGCCTACGCAATGAACTGAAAAAACCAAGCATGGGATCTAGCTTTTTTTGGACGTTCATTTAGTAAGCAAACCTTACTACGGCCTTCTTCATGTTGTTGAGGAAACACTACCAACACACGTTCATGCTTTTGCGAAGTATGAATATCACTGCGTATAAATATATTTACATGAGCTCCATTGAATTTTTTATGAAAGTTTGGAGACAAAGATGTAGCCACTGAGTACCATGGTACACCAAGCTCTGATGGAAGGGTCATTCTGACGGGCGGAATTAAGATCAACAACCTGACGGGACCGAAAGAAATCACGGCTACTGTTTTTGCCAAGGTACAAAAGAACAATATTTGCAGATACATTTTCAGACACTTTGTCATAATGTTGTAATCTATTTGAATAATACTTGCAAAAAAGCACACATTCACGAAGGAAAGTCGCCTGTCTACTGATCTCCAATATCTTTCTTATGTAACTGCCAAGTAGTCATTTTCGGTCGCAATATATTTATGCATGTTTTGGTAAGGTAGAAATAAAACACACAAATTCTACCAGTTTATGGAAATAATGTCCTATAATTTCACATAATCATGATGAATTAGTTTATACTTTTTAAGGGCATCGATAAGACCTTCCACTTTAATAAGGATTCAAATTATTTTACTAATTGTATTATATTTTCGGATGAACATGAACATAGTTGGCTAAACTGCACAAAGTGTTCAAGCATTTTCGTATAATATACAAGAGCCAACAGGTGACATGTGTACCCAATGCATTCTTCTCATATATCCATTACATTTACATCTTATACGTGTAATTGTAATGCAATATTCGATCATACCTTACTATTCGGTTTTGTGGAGATAGCAGTTACTGTGCGGTTTTTTATTCACGAACTGCACTTTCACATGTTTTTTTTTTTTTCCTGCTAAGAATCCTGGCGTTGATCCAGTGAACGGAAAAATCAAAATAGAACCACGAAAAGGACCAGCAAAGTTCCTAGTCTTTGATGAAGATGGAAATGAGATAGGAAATGAGGAAGTAATCACTAGAACGGCAGGAGAACAAATCGACAGCTTTGGTATTATCATGGTTATTTTTTAAAAGATATGAATAAATCAAAAGACATGTGAAATTGAAATTTTTTTTTTTCTTAACTTCATGACTTTGCTTTAAATTTGCTATCAATCAAGGTCCGTCACGCATTTAGCTTTCTCTATCTTCATAGAGAAAATGCGTACATCAAACCAGATTACGATTCTTAAACTTATCTATGAGTAAAAATTGGCTTAAATGGAAAAACCAAATACATCCAGGGCCCCACCGCATAAAACTTACCATTAATGGTAACTTTGCCATCAATGGTATTGAATTTGTCTGGCTGTTGAGCAATGTTACCATTGATAGCAGAGTTAAGTTTCATGTAACGGGGTTCCAGAAAGCAATTTCCCTTTGAGGTTGGGCTCTATCCGAGAAAATTCCTGCTGTACACAAAATAACAGAATGAAAAATAGTTACTAATTTTTCTCCCAGAAATACTTCCTTTCTAATTTGACCAATTTCAGGTTTCAGATTGCTAGACGAAGCAGGAGGAGACATCGAGGTTAATCAAACACTTGCATCTAGGATGTATTTCGGGGGTAAATCCTTCCCAGAATCATTCATGTCGGGAAAACTGCCACCAATACAACTTGAAAAGAAAGTTGACATGCGACCAACAAACTATCGATTGCACTTACGAAAGGAAGAAGTAGAATTCAGTTTCAACATCAGGTATGAAAACACTGGAAAGGTGTTATGTATATTCAAAGGAAACAATGTTTTATCTACGATTTTAAAAGAAAGCAGTGCTTATACCAGCTGCTTATTTCAAGCTCACAGTAAAGCTTGCATTGTTCATTTTGCATTTTTTTTTAAAGAAAAAAGACAGGACCAGTCGCTCAAGCAAGTCAGTGACGCGCATCATTGTGCATGCTATCAATAGGCCCGACTCACAAGAGACATCACTAGGGCAACGATAGTGACAGGTACAGTCTTCGAGTCATAAAAGAGCCACATTGTTTAAAAGTGATTATGAAAATGACGAGGGCAAACAGTACTAACAGTCATACCATTGCTTGGTGATTATGAAAACACACTTTGTGAAGGATATCAGCGAACATATTAGTATCTGTTCCTGGTTTATACTTATAATTATACTTCATAAACTCAATTAGCTGAATAGGGTTATCAAAAAGAGGCATAGAGTGCACGGATCATAATAACTCATATTTTGGAATTTCAAATGCAATCCTATGAAAAAATTATTTGTAAATCATTCTTAGAAGGAATATAGTTATTCTTTGTTTCATGCTACATTTCTTCCTCAGATCCGTGCCGGGCCCTGCGGCTAGCATCAGAGACCTGACATTGGAATCTGGACACTTCACACTGCAATGTGGGGATGCGTTAGATATCCCCGTTGAGATTGTGGATGAATATGGAAATTATGTTGATCCAAAGGTATATTCCAACCCTTAATTGCTACGATTCAAGATCTACATTTAATAAAGACCAGGGAACGACGAAGTTTATTATAATTACAATATTTAGTTTTATTCAGATTCTTCCCAGTATCCAAACCAATGGAATATAACATTAACTACTGTATGTGCCACGACTTACAATAAAGTAGGCTTGGATGACAAATCAAATCTTTTTTGTCCAGAATATTTTTAATGGTAGAATTCATAGATGATCTTACTCCAAAGAATTTCCTTTCCCGATGATGAAGAGATGATTCTGCAAGCTTGGAATATGTATATCCAGTACAAAACTCCAGGGTAATTCTTGCATGTCACAATGCATGTGCCACCAACGTCCGTGCCATGAGAGGCTAATTTTCCCTCTCGCGGGTCGACAACAACATGTATTTCCAAGATATAGCAGACGCCGCAGGTGCGAGTTGACCAATGGAAGAAATATTTAACTGACCGAGGGATCCCAAGCGCAGGGAAGAAGGATGAGTTGGTAGAACTAGCAGTGAGAGCTCAGGGAAAATATGACGTGCTAGAAGTCTGTTATCACTTAAAATAGGAGCGGAAATTGTGACTAGTGCAAGGTGTTGATGGTATAGTTGTCTCAGTATCTCCCAGAATTAACGCGCTAGAGTAATTGCCGCGATTGAACGGAATGAGGGCGCAATGATTGCGAAATGCAAGAATTCAGGCTGTTGTTATAAAAGTCCAAGATCTTAAAAATGATGTTGAAGGCCATGTCAAAATAATGTCGAAGATTAATTTGAATACGATGTCCATTTATTTTGTAACTAACTGTATTGTTACAAAATGAACATGACAAAATTATTCTGTCCTATTTCATTTTGTAACAAATTGCTTTTTTGTCAATGAGAAGAGTCGTCATGTTCATTCTGTAACAAAAGCATTCTGTAGCAAAAATGATAATGACCAAAAAATGCAGCCAATCAATGTGTTTCTTTTTTAATTGACTCGACAAAATAATTTCTAATCTTCCTGACTCGACAAAATAAGTTTTTTTACTTGTAAAATGTCGTTAACAGAATGGACTCATTATATCTATATTTTTTTTCACAGAATGTGTACAGAAATAGATTTCGTTGGTTCCTTGGTAACAGAACGCATTTTGTTACTAAATAATTTGGTCAGGTTCGTTTTTGTAAAAAAAAAATGTTTTGCGTTACAAATGGATATGACAGAAGTTATTTGGGTGGTGATCATTTTGTAGCCGAATGCCTTTTGTTACAAATTTACTTAAAATTGGGTAAAATAGTGTTCATCCTGTTTATTTCATTACAGAATCTTTTTTTTTTTTTTTTTTTGGTTTAGAAATGAACATGAAAAAATCGTCCTATTTCATTTTGCAACAAAAAGCATTTAGAACATTAGTGCACGCTCATGCACTACTTAGGAAGTCGTTTTGCCCTTCATATGTTAGGCTATTAAAATGATGGAATTTTCTTGAATGTTACCGTTGTGTAATTTTAAAGGTCCGGTAATAACTTCGTCCGAGTGTGTGCCTGTATGTGAGTGGGGGGAGTGGATGCTTGTACGTGGGTGTCTTCTATGTTTTAGGTGGGTGCATGGACGTTGGAAACGCTATAGTACATGAATAAAGGGTGTCTAGCTGCATATGTGGACATGGCCACCCTACGTTCACATCGGGTGTATACATAGTTTTCGCCCTTGAGTGGCGGGGAAGTTCATTTTCTTCCGCTCTTCATATTTTGGTCTGTTGTAGTAGTAGTAGTAGTAGTATTTATTTCCGTATAAAAAGCATTAAAAAAAACAAAATATACGGTGGATTGCCCACATTCAGCTAAACCAACATGGGAAAGCTGGTCTTCCGTGGGGTCCGGAACAGATACATAAATAAAGACATAACATAAACGGAGTAAAACAAATATAAGTAAAACAATAAAACATAAGAGCAAATCAATAAATCGGATTATCGACAAGAAAACATACAACATAGCAAGATAAGTGAGAAGAACAAAGGAACAAAATAAAACAAAAATGGAAAATCCTATAAGGGGGCGTGGGTGGGGGGGGAGGGGGACCATGTGCTACAGTTCTTCAATCTTAGATCTGAATATATTGATACTAGGGGATGACTTGATATGAGGAGGAAGTGCATTGTAGGCTTTTGCATTTCTATATTTGAATGATCTTTTGAGATAATTTGTTCTTGGTTTGGGTAATTTTATTTTAGCTCCAATGCGGGAAGGGTAGGAATGGGTTATCAACTCAAATTCATTTCGTAGATATTTGGGGGTTAGATTATTCATAATTTTATACATGAGGACAAGGGAATGGTCATTTCTTCTTTTTTCCAAGAGTTGCCAATTAAGGGCATTATGCATTTCTAGAGTAGAGACATGAGATTCAGGTCTAATTTTAAGTATGATACGACCTGCCCTATTTTGTAATTTTTGGAGGCGATCGGTGTATTTCTTAAAAGTTGCACTGTAAATAACGTCACCGTAATCAAAATACGGAATGATAAGTGAATTATATATTAAATTCAGGATCGATTCACTGAGGAATCGTCTTAGTCTTCCCAGAAAGCCAACCATTTGACCAATTTTCTTTAACATATTATCTATATGTAAATTCCAGTTAAGGTGTTCATCGACTAAAACGCCAAGGTATTTAACCTGATGAACTTGTTCTATTGGGATGTTATTCAATAAAACTTGGAGGACATTCTGCTTGGATATCAAGTAGTTGCTTCCGATGAGCATGCAAACTGTTTTTTGACAGTTGACACTTAATTTGTTTTGACACATCCAGTGATACATATTTTCTAAGTCTGAGTTCAAAGCTAGTTCAATTTCATGTACAGAAGGATGTGAAAAATATATAACTGTATCGTCAGCATACAGCTGAACATGACAGGTTCTGATACAATCTACTAAATCATTTATATAAATGATGAAGAGCAGTGGTCCTAAGAGGGACCCTTGAGGGACTCCACACTCAATAACTGATTCGGAAGAGAGTTCTGAATTGATAAGTGTCCTACAAACTCTATCTGACATGTAACTTTTAAACCATGAACAAGGAGTTCCAGAAATCCCTATACTATTCAACTTCTTGATAAGAATATCACAATTGACGATGTCGAAAGCTTTCCTTAAATCGACAAATACGGCCCCCGTATATTCTTTTTTATCAATTGCATGAAGCCAGTCATCCGTTACTTTTAAGAGAGTAGTAGTGGTTGAGTGGCGTGGTCTGAAACCAGATTGGGCGGATGACAGAATATTGTTCTTATGTAGATACTCCAGTACTTGCCTTTGGACAACCCGTTCCAATATTTTAGATACACAGGGCAAAATAGAAATGGGCCGATAATTCGAAGGAGAGCTCTTATCCCCACAAATTATCCCCACAAATTAGCCTTCGCGTAAACTAGAAAGGCAAACTCTTATTGCATCTAATGTCCGATGTTTAAAAATTCCCCTCATTGACGCCCAGTGGCACTAACTGAAGTTTTTTACTTCGTTGTATTGCAGGACCTTCCTCAAGCAGAAGCAGAAGAGTTCTCTTGTGAAACTGTGGATGGAACTCCTTTGTCCTATGAAAAATTGATTCGAGACGAAGTGGGTTTAGTCTTCAGGAATATTCAGTACCCCAAGACTGCCAATGCTGCTTTTCAAGGCTCAATTCATTACAAAGGATCGAAGACAACATTCACTGTTAACATTATTCCCGGTCCACCGGCTCAGCTGATGGTTCATAACGACGAGGTTGACGCTTTTACCTTTCCCTTGCAATTCTGAGGTTTTATTTCCGATAAGGCTGCTTAAGTATTTTTAATACATGTAGTTTCGAAACACATCATTTTGTCAGCATAAATATTGTTTTCATAGTCATAACATCTTTTCCTTCAAAAGCATATGGGAACATTAAAAGAGGTACTTCAAATGTTACAATCATTTCTTTCGTTAAAACAGAAGAAAAGTTGCACCTGCTTTTAAACAGTCATGTTTGAATCGATCAGCCTTGACTGCACAATTGAATATTAACCTGGGATCTTTGAAGCGAAGATCCATGAGGTCAAGCTTTGGAATATTTCTGTGTAAAATATGTTTCCTTCTTAATGTAATCAAATCACCCCATTTTCTTCTCTTGCAGGAAATATCTACTTTTCGTGGAGTTGCGCTAGAAAGAGAAGTAACCTTTCGTCTCCTTGATCGGTATGAGAACGTTGTTTGTGAACCCAAGTACAATGTGACAGTCAGGTCCTCTACAGACGATGTAAAGGTGAAATTACAGTATAAATTTTCGTGGAAGCTTCCACTTAATATCACTTTTATCATGAAAAGGGTTATATGAAAAGGAGTATATAGATTATTTCCTCGCTCGCTGCGCTCGCTCGTATAATATCAAGATTTAGGATGGTCTTTGAAAGGGAATGAATCAGGCGAGAGAGGTGACCAAATATATAATTCAGATATCTTCAAGCTCATCATGTAGTTTGATGAAGAACTATCACTTCAACGAAAGAGAATGTATATTTTCCTCGCTCGCTGCGCTCGCTCGTATTATATTTAAATACAGAAAGTTTTCGGAAAGCTAACACCTTCAGCAAGTGAGGTGAACAAATATATAATTTAGAAGAAAAAATATGATAGAGGCACACAATTGAACATGCCTCGTGGGCTTTATATGGTTGAATTTGTCGACGTTGGTCGTCGGCAATCGGAGACATTATTTATCGGCAATTTGGCCTCTTCACCCCCCCCCCCCCCTCCCCTCATTGAAAAAAAAATCTAGCGACGCCCCTGAGGACTGATCTGTAATGTGCTAATTCTTAAGTGGAAAGAAGTACCGCATTTTGTACATGATTTTTCGTTTCTATTATTATTGTAATCAGTAGCAGTAGTAGAAGTATCATCATTATTGTTATCATTTTGCTGTTGTTATTAGTACCGCTCAGTTCAAAACTCCAATTTCTTCGTATATGTTTTGTCAGATGTTAAGGAATATTGAACCAAATATAGCACCGCCTCGAAGAGTAATTAGATATGATCTGGCGCGAATTTTGCGTCGAATAGACTTTCAAACTTTTTTAACTGCAACTGCCACTGCGGATTGGCAATGATTGGCACTGTCCTTGGCAGTTCGCCTGCGCCGAGTGCCACAAACAGTAGGCAGTATAGATTTTTTTACTACAAGTTGCTTACTAAACATGTCAAGGCTTTGAGCACTGGCGTAAATCCCGGGGAGATGGGGGGATATATCCCCCCATTTTTTGAGAGGGAGGATGGCGTGTACAAATATCCCCCCTAACTTTTTAAGGAAGAAATGATGTTTGAATTAATCTTTATGATTTTTAATAATCCGTCGTAAACAACCATCATATTCTAGAATTTCTATTTGAAAATGCGATTGAAAACCAGAAAAATTAAAATGGTTATTCTTGGCTCGATCACTTCGCTCGCTCTTCATATTTTCGAATTTTCATTTGAAAATGCAATTGAAAACCAGAAAAGTGGTCATTTTTGGCTCGCTCGCAAGATAAAAATTAAAATGTGTGTAAGGGGGGGGGGGGTGTCTGTGCAGGTGGCTTTGAGTGATGCCTCATTTCAGGTCTTCGTTCAATACATTTCGGTTCTCCCTATGTAGCAGATATTATAATATGTAAGATTTGTAAGGCGCCAATCCACTTGATAATCAAATGCTCAATGCGCAACTTGTGCGAAAGATGAAATCACGTTTCACATGAAAAATGTTATTTCTAATCGCTTGAGGCAGCTTATTCCATATTGAATATTTTGAAGGCCCAGCATGAGCAAGAAGCAATAATTATGACTTTGGATTATGAATAGAGATTATAACTTAATATTCACCTTCATTTTCACAACTTACAGTGCATATGACCCCCCCCCCCCCCTTGATTAAAAGTATGAGAACATGTCCTTACAATGTTAAGGAAGAATAAAACCATATTTGCGCCATCATGGCCATAGAGTTATATGTACTGATACACTGAGAGCCTGTACAGTTAACAACAAAATTATTTATACCCCTGTGAATTTTTTTGTATTTTGCTTTTTTATCAAGAATGAAAGGCGGTGTTGCGAAACTTGGTCCCTAGCATAATACTATCAATTCTCCCCTCTCAAATAACGATGCAGGAATCAGCTCATTTGCATGACAGTAGATATGTAGTAGACCTAATAATCTTTTTTTGGCCTTTCCAAAATTTTTCATACCCCAGACAAATTTTAAAAACAAGGTATTCATTTTGATTTTTCGTGCCTCCGAACCATATGTTAATTTGCCAATACCTGTTAGAGAATCTTCTCTGTGCATTCATCCATCCTCTGTCGCCATGGCAACCATCACTTGAGGACCCATGGCTTCTTCATTGTTGCACAGGTCTTCATCACTGTCCTCACATTCTAAGTAGGATGGAAGTGTGGGGATGGGGTCTATCACCCTGGAACTACAATATTGATGTCCATGAAGCATTTATTGTTTGATACTTTGTACTTTGGAGGGATGAGAAGCCACCTTCTTTGTTTTTTCCTTAAAGATATGCCTCTTTTAATGCTTCCTTGAATGGTTTCTCCATTATATTTTGGTCCATTCTTGATCAGATTGATTGTATCATCTTTGATATTTGATTGGTGCCAGTCTTTATTATGATATTAATAATCTAGGCTAAATGATATATATTTTTAGTTTAAGCCATCTTTGAAACAGTTCTTCACTATGTGGAACTTCTTGTAGATTTGAGGAGCTGTTGCGTTTTCATTGCTGGAGTTTAGAATTGCCTGAACAGCTTTCTGGACCCTTCTCTCCCTCAGAGCAGATGTGATGAGCATTTTTAAGCATTATTTATGTGCTAAACAGGCCAAAAGAGGAGGAAAGCATAAGTAGCTGTTTCGATAAAGCCGTTACTGTATATGATACCACTGTTACTATAAAGAGACTGATTAAAGACTCACCAAGAGCAAAAAATGATTATGAATCAATTAAGCTACCTTACAATGTAATAATAGCAAAGTCAAGCAAAAAGGACCTACATGTGTACTATTGAAGAAGGCTGGGAGATTTAGGGTCGAGTTTTAATTCCAAGTGGTTTCAGATAGGGCTGGCGAAATACCTAGGGTTAAAGTATAGAATTATTATGAATGGAATACCAACGGTCATGGGCCCTTTGAAGTACCAGTTCCGCCGCGAGGTTTAATTTACATAAATACAATAATCACCACTGCCTTCTGATCATGTGCAACTTAATGAAAACAGATTTTTTTGACAATAATGATCGGGTAAGCATGTTCAGTCATTGACAAATGATCAGATACCCTCATTTCGGTTTTGTTTGGCTTGTGTGCTCTTGCAGAATATGTCTTTGACTCAAAACACTACTAGGGAGTAGCAAACCTGAGAACATGCTATTTTTTGTGATATAAAATGTATTATTACTCATTCGCACGCTTTCGCACACGCGTATGACTTTATTCAACAATGAGAAGGACATGATCTTCATAAGATCCGTGCATTATACTTCTGGAAATACTAAGAGAAAAATGGGGGAAAACAGGATTGTAAATCTCAAACATTCAATTAAAATATTACCTCTATCTTGTAATATTCACACAATTTTCGAGATAAAACACATAAATTAGCGAATTCAAACTTTTAGGAAGAACTGCACATTGATTTTCCATGATTTAAGCGATTTATCATTTTCTGCGCATGTAGCTACAACTTATTTCAAATCAATATCTATATTCTCTGCCAACTAATTAGCGACGGACTTCGTAAGATCAAAGTGGAGAAATTATGTACTACAGAATGTTATGAGATGGCTTTGACAGTCACAATTGCATGAATTGATTAATGTTACGATGAGTGTCCTTCTTATGATACATCTATGGTTAAAGTCCTTGACGATATCGAAACTGATGACGATGATAAGGATGGTGATATCCGAAGTGGGATCAGTGTCCACAAAGTTGAACTAGGCTAAGCGTCCACAATAGTAAGGAAGACGCAGTCGATCACAGCCCAGTGTTATCAACTCATAAATATCCAAGTCAGAGTTGAAATCCTATCTCCACAGGTTGATAGTATTAGTGAGCACTGAGAATTTGCTCTTGGAGATGGTAAAAAGCTTCTGCAAGCACTGAGATAAATTCTGATTCTCTGAGCGAAATCCCAGCCTTTAATATTAGTTAAATCCTTACTCTAGAACTCTCGAGATCTATCCGTTCAGAGAAGAATCTTGTCCATTCTAGTAAAAGCAGAATCTACAGTATTATTGAATGTTCTCTCCCAGCTAATGTAAACAAAATACCTCTGCTATTGTGCTGTTTCCTGTCTGGCAGAGTGACACGCGTCTAGACCATTGTCTAGTGAGTTCACTATAAGGTCAATTTGCAATATACAAGATTCCAGAAATACCACGAATTCATGCTCTTTTAGCTGGTTCATTAAATATGCGACCGAAACACTGAAATACTGTTACAATTCACATAAACGAAGTGATATAACAAGACTCAGGGAATAATCTAGAAAGTTCCTTTTCTGCATTCATGGCATAATGCTTACTTTATGCATTTAACAAGAAAATAGAAATAATTATTTCTTTTCTAGAAATTTCTTTTGTTATAAAAACATACAAATAAAACTGCAAAGTAACTTCTCATGAAATCCTTCATTCATATAAAGCCATACTTCCAGCATTTAACCATATGTCAGGGGATATGTAACCCTGAGGTCATATTTTGATATTTAATGTTAATGTTATAGTATTTTATTATCTTTGATATGTCATTCATGCTTCTTGTGCATCCTATAGCCCCCCCCCCCCTCCTTTGTCATTTTCTTCATTAATTAGCTTTGCACACAATAGTATTTATACTGTAGTAGCAAGATATTTATTATGTATGATTTGCTAAATTGTGTCCAGATTTGGAATCAACTGACCATTTGTTGTACTCTACATGTAGGCAATTTATACAGCCAGTTTAGTGCACTCTCCGGAATGTGTTGTTTATATGAAAGTAGCCTGACCAATTAAGCCTAATCCCTGGTGTGTAGATAAGGGACATAGTCCGGTAGCCATGGGGGGTAAGGTTGCATTGGAATGTTATAGTTTTTTTTTAATTGATATCGACTGTTCAGACCTTCTATTTCAACAATCCACATGCTGGAGCTCTGTCAGCATTGAGCAATTTGAGATATACGCGAAAATCCAAAATGGCCGCTGGCGGCCATCTTGGATTTTCTGTTTACCTACTTTAAACATCCCAAGAATGTTCAAAAATTGGAAATAGGGGTTTTTCGGGATGGAGAATCCAGATCTGAGGTTATTTTGAGGATATGACTATTTCTTAATGGCTAGATAAAAAATGGTGGCTATTTTTCAAGATGGCCGCCATATGCACTATAGGCTAGGCAATGTCAAAAGGTGAAAAGTCCTTATTTATCATTGAACATAAAAACAAAGCAAGCAAAATGCAATTTTTTCATTTGTACTATATCTATTACATGTTTTCTTTAACTTCTGAAAAAATCACGACAAAAGTCATTGCTGTTTGGGCGTAGGGCGCCCTCAAAGTTTGATTTCTTTTCTAAATTGGCAAATTCGTCCTTCAAATTACACCATTAGTCCCAACTGGCAGGATGATTAAAATGAGTGATATCGTAGACATTTTCCAATATTTCAGGGCAGCCTCAGTGAAATTTCACTTCCAGAAGGTTATCTGGTCAAAATATGATGGTGAAAATGAAGATAAACATCATTTTGCAACCATTTAGGAACACATAGTGACTCACACCCTACATTAAGGGCAACTGTCTTGAAAACTGGAAGTGTCATGAAGCTTTAATAGTTCTACATAGCTCACAATAGATTTTTCAAGGTTAATGCATTTAACCCATAGCAGTACAGAGCTTTCTTGAGGTCTAAATTAATCATCTTCAATCCTCAAATTGGCAATACAAATTATTTTTTTCCACATTTACATAGCTTGAAAAAAATAAATATGGATATAACAATTAACCAAAATGAAATATAATTGTAAAATTAAATCAGAAATTGCCAATTTGAACACAGAAATAGTGATTATATGTTATTCACTACATTGCCAATTTAAAGAGTTTAATGATCAGTTACACTTAAACTGCTCTAATTCGAGAACGCCACACCATACAGCGATGGGAATAAGCTCAAATTTGTCGGTGCATTTTTCTCTTTCTGCTCATGTATAATATGTGCTGCCTAACATTCTGAACCAACAGATACTGCAAAAGCGTCTCCTAAAGGTGACACTGTACCTCTATGGGTTAAGTAAAGTGATATTTTGACCTTGAAGATACAAAAAATATACAATATTTATATAATATACACAAACAATGCGTGGTTCTCTTCCATAATTGGTATAACATTCCCATAAATGCGTATTGTGATTAGCATTCAGATATCAACATTTTCCATTTAAAAATGCGCTATTGATCTCATTTTTCTAATCTACGCGTATAAAAGTTATATACACGAATTCAAATGATAACTCATTAAAAAGCAAACAAGTTACCTTTACCTGTCATCAAAGGAAGCCATGCCAATATAAACCCCAGCAAAAATAAAGCGAGCGACTATATGGCCAACAGACAGCATTGCTAAACACTAAGAATGGCTCTCTTCAAAACTACTGCTTTTATAAGGATTAGACTGCAGAATATACTGTAGCCAGCAAAAAATAGTTTAAGCGACAATATGGGTGTCGATTAGGGGAAGGGGGATGGGATATATCCCCCAATATTGTTGGTAGGAAGATGGTCTGCATTAACACTGCCCTCAATAATTCACAATCAGAAATTACATAGCCCATGCAATTCCCTAAGAGTATTAAAAAAATAAAAAGGGAAGGGCAAATGGGGGGGATTTCAAAGTAAAAAGGATAACGAAAAACTTTCCAGCACTGGCTCGCTTTGCTAGCTCACATTTTAAAGTATCTCTAGTTGTGGTTAGATCGGCTTGCAACTTGTTTCTCTCTCTCTCTCTCTCTCTCTCTCTATCTCTCTTTTATATTATACTATTCTTCTACTCACTGCCTTGCATTTTAAGTATCTTAACCAAAGCCGGTTATGTTAATATCCTTATGAAATGAAACTGATTTGCATCTAATTGTCTATCTAATTTTATACTATTCTTCTTGTCATAAAATGATAGTAATAAAAGTGCAAGGAGTCGAGTCAAACATCGAGAAGAGCTAAAACAGAAGAATTTTTCATGAGATAAAGGGCTGTGACCAATGGCCTATTCCTATCTCACCAATTATGAGAATGGAGGAAGCCGATGAAATGTATATTACTAGAATGATGAGATTGAAGTGACAATACAAAACCCTGTTCTTAGCACAGTATATTTTTAAATACCAATCTTTCTCTTTCTTGCTACACTCACCTATCAAATCTGAAAAAAAAAATTTCACAGGAATCATACACTCTTATTCGCTCAGCAACAAGTTTGAATACAATAATGCTTTTACAGCAAAGTGTCCAACTGTCCTCCGTTTTCTGGGGGAAGATGTCCATCATCACAATAATTATTTTGGAGGCAAATCTACATCTGAAAGAAAATGAGTCCGTAGCTTGTTTCGCTTGCTCATATAAAAACAGAATTGTTTTGGATGGCAAGCGATGAGCCAAATAGCGTTATATTTGGCAGTTAGGTGATCGAATATACAACAGTTTGAGGCTATCAAGGAGTGTAAAGTTTTCCTCACTCGCTGCACTCGCTCGTAAAGCATTTAAATACAGAACAGTTGGGGAATACTTTTTCGCCAAGCGTGTGTTTTCCCTTATCTCCCTTCGCTCGCTCGTATTATTTTGAAAGATGGTTTAGAACAGCAAAAGATTAGACCAGCGATGTGCTAGAATAGAGTCATAGTATGCAGTGAGATGACTATACCATCAAAACATTTTGACCATGACATAATACTGTATCACCAAAAGAGTGTATTTTCCTTGCTCACTCGTAATATACAAAAACAGGGTGGTTTGGACATAAGACCATAAGCATAAGAGGTACTGAAAAGGTTATAAATTATTCGAATCTCTTATTCCTAGTGCATTGTAGAGTGAGTTTTGATGACAAAAAAAACCCATTTATTTATTAGTCGCTCATCCACAAAATAAAAATGCGGTGGTTCATACTTTTAAAAAGTGTCAACTAAACTAGAAAGCTTACAGGTAGCTAAACATTCCATTCAAGTAATGGGGATGTACCCCTTCGATATCATTTGAAGGCTATTTTTGTTTGGCTAATGGGATGAATGGTAGAATAGATTAAGAATGCAGTAGAGCAAATATAGGTATTATACCCTCCATTCACAAAATTTAGTGACGCTCTGATCTCTGTACGTGCTCCTTTCCTTAATCAATCCTTCACTTTTTAATCCCTTACCCTTTCCCAGTCGCTTTCCTCCCCGCCTGAGGATATTTGGCATCAGTTCCCCCCCCCCCCCCCCCGAACCCAAATCAAAACCCATGAGCACCAATATCTATATTTGTAAGGAAAATTATCATTTGACTGTGAAAATATCATAAAATATAAAAAGTGTACTTTTTCCGTAACTGGTAAACAGGCATGCACTTAAAATGCATGTTATCATCTAATATGCAAACAATCATTTGAACATTGACCTGTCTCTTATGATGGCTGAAATATGAATCAATTAACTTTAAACTTAACAACAATATAGTGGTGCTAAACACACGATTTCAGGAATTGGTCTCTTGAAAAGTACTAGTTATTCGGCTCATCCGAGATTTGCAGAATTTTCAGTCCACGATAGGCAATGATATATACCGTAGATATAATAGGAGATACTCAAATTAGTCAGGAAAATGATGTTTTGGCCTTGAAAACATCAAGAAATATCATTTTTGAAAGTATGTTTCTTCTGTAATTAGTATTGCAGTAACTGAATGCTTAATAAATGAATTTCATAACTAATTTCTGAGCCTCAAATTCCTGATAAAGAGATTTGAGTACACATATAGTTTTTGTCAGCTACAAAAAGGTGAACATCATATGCTTTTCCTCCATAGTGTAAAGTGTGTGTGTGGGGTGTGGGTGTGTGTGCTTGGGAAGGAGTCTATCCCCCTCCCCTCCCCCGTCACATTTATGCTTGTTGTTTTTTTGTTTCTAAATATCATCCTTGTAAAAAGAAAGACAATATATTCAATCTATTTTCTACTTGATTTTCAATGCAATATTGCATATATGTACATGTACAAATAGACTGCTGGGGGCGCCATCTTGAAAATTAGCTGCCATTTTAAATCAAGACATCGAAACATAGTTATATCCTCAAACTAACCTCAGATTTGGATTCTCCATCCCGAAAAGCCCTTAATTCCCAATTTTGAACATTCTAGGGATGTTTAAAGCAGGTAAACTCAAAATCCAAGATGGCCGCCAGCGGCCATTTTGGATTTTTGCGTATATCTCAAATTGCTCAATGCTGACAGAGCTCCAGCATGTGGATTGTTAAAATAGAAGGTCTGAACAGTCGATATCAATTAAAAAAAAAACTATAACATTCAAATGCAACCTTAGGCCTAAAATCCGGGTTTGGCTGCCGGACTAACAGGGTTCCCAGCGTTGTAGGTCGGGAAGGGTACATGAGACCACTTCACCACTTGCTCCCATCAGAAGAGCACTGTATATAATGTTGGTGCAAGCAAGACAATTTCTTTGTTGAGACAACTGGACCACTTTCCTGTATTCCTGTGAAAACGTATGAGTGATGGTTCCTGTGTAACCTGGTGAAGCCCCTTATATCCTGTCCGTTACATTGGTCTTCAGAGATATCCCCTCATGAGTGCATCCCATCTTTTTGTACAGTGTTGTGTTGGTTTATTTTAAGTTTTGCTTAGTTTGAGTTGAGTTTAAGTTCATTTAAAAATTGCTTCTTTTTATGTTGAGTTAATTTTGTTTTGATCTTTACATCTTTAATTACGTCTAATTACTTATCTGCTGTACCTTCACGAGAAGCTGTAGTCTAGGTCAAGTATTGTTCGAGACATTATTTTCATATATACTATGTTTTTTTTTATGAAGTAATGACTTATCGAAGTTGACAAGTATAATAAACCCATTGCCACCTAAAGCCAAATTAACAATATTCATGCCTTCTCTTTGTGATCTGATTTCCCTGTGGTCGAACTAACTTGAACTTCTTTCCGTAATTGCTCTCCCAGCTATGAAAATACCGAGTGAAACGTTTTACTCAGTCACACATATAAAGGGTAAAGAACCTGAAGTGATTTTTCAAGAATGAAATTAAACTTTCCGGCCTTGCATGAAAAGATAGTGAAACAGGTTGCCAACACTGAAAAAAAAAATGAATCAAAGGCCATCCCTATTATATCTATGGGCCCAAATATCAATTAAAACCCTCAAAGAGACCTTAAATGAGGCCGGTCGCTTGGACAACAGCCTAAAATAGGCTGTATCATCCCACCCAGGTACTAAACATATTGGGTATATTTAACAAGAAGTGCATCTAGGACATCAATATTGTAGTTCTAGGTTGGTAGACCCCATCCACACACTTCCATCCTGCTTAGAATGTGAGGAAAGTGATGAAGACCTGTGCAACAATGAAGATGCCCTGGATCCTCAACTGATGGTTGCCATGGCGACAGAGGATGGATGAATGTTTTAAATATATTTGGGATAAGAATAATTTTGGAAAGGCCAATAAGTGATATTTGCTACAGTTCTAATGTTATGCAAATGAGATAATTCCTGCATCATCATAAATTAAGAGAGGAGACTTAATATTATCACGATATGGACCCAGTTTCGTAACGCCATCATTCATCGGGGAGAAAAAAGCAAAATACCCAAAATTTCACAGGGGTATAGATAATTATATTGTTAACTGTATGTGTTTCTCCTGTTTCCCATTTTTCCCTTTTCTGCCATCAATGGTGCGTATTTTGTCATTTTTAGATTCTTTCTGTCTCCCAAGTTTGTGCAAAACATGACAGCTTAACAGGGAATTACATATTTGTTGGACTGGCATTGGATGGTCCGTGGTAAGTAGATTTGGATAATCGAGTCATTTTCATGCCTCCGCCAACCGAAGTTAGTGGCGGAGGCATTTTGTTTTCGCGTTGTCCGTCCGTCCCTCCGTCCGCCCAGGTTTTTCGTTAAAGCTGTGGCTGAAGGGCTTACTTCGAACCATCGGGTAATCGCGTCGGGCCGTGTAATCGCGTAACCCTTCATTTCGTGAAAACAGCCCACTTGATTTGCGAAAGGTCGGGTCTACCATTTGAGAAATATACGCTTTAAATCTACGAAAGTTTGGGTTCAAAGAGTGAAATTTACCCGATGCTTTATAAAAATAATACGACAAAAATACGAATGGTCGCGTCCATTTACGTACAAATAAATACAACAAAAACGGCTTGAATGAAAGTTAGCAGTCTATCCACATAGAATCAGGATTTTTAGGAAAAGTTAAGAGGTAAGTACAGTTTAAATTTCGCTAGTTTGTCAAAAATGGAATTTATTGGTAATAGGTTCTACCATTGTGGCGAATCTGTGGTAATTTCTTTACATTTTCAAAGAACTGTCCTGAGTTGTATGTCATGAAATTATGTGCAAAATACTCGCGAACTTTGTAATTTTTTTCATCGTCGGCAGTTCTGTTACCTCACAACATCTTGCCCAGACTTTGGGGCGGATTGCCGATGATTGTAAATGAAATGCAAATCAGTTTATGGTGAGGTTGAACGTTTAATATCCCACCTGCTGCAGTGTGTTTGTGTGTTGACGAATTCCAAGTTACATGATGAAGCTGTGTGAAGCAAGGCAGGCTGCGCTGGGGCTTGCTGCGGCAACCCGAACGCGTTCGGTTCGGGCTGCCGCCGCGCCGGGACCTGACATTGGCTCGAAAGTAAAGGGGTGGCCTTTTTTTTTTTGGGGGGGGGGGGTCTATGACTGTATATAACTTACAGTTTAGCTCAGATTCCGCGGAGACTGATAAGCAAGCATGGTGAGAGGGGGTATAATTTAATCATGCTACTACTCCCTGATTGTAGATACAGACTGAGACTCCAATAAAAATTATTTTTCTTTGCTGAGCACCCCATTCATTCATTTGTTTTGACTTTGTTCATCAGATACCTAGTTTGAAACTTGAGGCTGCATTCATGTCTGCATCCAATAATCTTTGAGATGATTGCTTGTTGACTGAGCATGAAGAAAATTTCTGCAAGGAATGAATTAGTTACAACTCCAGTTATGGAAGGTAAGGGAATTCTGCATGAATTTGGTCAGGTGGCTATCAACATGTCTAATTTCAGCCTGGCTTGAACATTTTTACAATTAATTTCTTTGTTTGCAATAAGATCTTAAGGGAATGTTAATTATTAAAAGCCAAATACTTGTTAAGTTTTACTTGTTCAGTTTTGCTGTACAAGCAGAAGCTATGTTTTGTTTTCTGATTTCCTCTTATTTCATTTTCAAGTTTTTTGTTTTGTTTTTATCATCAAATTTTAAAGGCATTGGCTAACATTGTTATGATTTTAAAAAAATCTCATTTTGCTACTTAAAAATGGGATAAACATTAGGGTTATAGTGTAAAAATACCAGTGTGAATGTTTCAGAGCATAATATCCACGGGAAGTATTTTTAAATATTAGAAATGTGAACCACTGTTTGAAAAATATACGAGGGTCGGTTGCATAGACCCAACGTAAGGAATGCGCATGCGCACATGACTCAACGGACCGCACTGTGTGTATTGACGTATCACGCGGCGGAAGGCAAGTAACGGTATTTTTGAATTCGCGCAAACGGTCCTCTTAGTTCAGTGTCTCTCGAGACAAAAGCTAATAAAATCGCGGTTTGCGTCTAACTTACAGCTTTTCCTTCCAAATTATGGTTGGTTTCAGGGTTTTTGAGTATAAATAAAAGTACTCATACACATGTTTCATCTTAGTTTGAGAATTTTTTAAATCAGCTGCTCACAAAGTTAGCCAATGCCTTTAAGCTGAGACATGAATTTTACAATGTGTGTATTATGTATTTCTGTTGTATGAATATCAATTGTGTTTTGAGAACTGAGAAATAAGATAAACTAAACTGATTTGTAAACCTTGGTCTGCAAAGATAAAAATTTAGTGTTGCAACTGTTCATACTTTGTATTTGTATTTGTCACAATTCAGGTCAACTTTCAATCTTATCTTGTTTTCATTAACAGACAGTGCATTGGCCCCTCCTTTGGAGATCTGTCTCTCACCAAGTGAAGTATCTTGCCCTGTGTGCAGCAGGGAGCGAGGAGAGCAGTAGCCCAACTCAGCAGTTTTCAGACTTGCATATTTTTTACTGAAAATTTCCCCAAATTCCAACAAAAGTATGCGCCAGATCCTTCAATATGTATCTGAACCTATTATGTTACATAAGTTGCAAATGTAGTTACTTGGGATTGAGGGTTGGGTGCAAGATCATGTAATTGTTTCAAGGAACAAGCAAGGGAGGAAGTGATCATTAACCAAGTGGGTCAGATTGCAAACTGAATGATGTAGTGCACACCTTGGGTAGAATTTAGGGAAATTTAGAATGAAAAAGGTTGAAGATTTTTAGGGGAGGGGCTGCATAAAGATATGCTTACCATCCAAACCTTGATTTAGCTTTAATCTGTATGGAATTAGATTCATTTGGGTGTAGAGTTACATGAATCCTTAACTAAATGAAGATGAATTATCTGAGAGTGCTTTCTAACAATTGTCACCATTTCATGAATCATGACTAATTGCCCCACAATTCAATTCAAATTACATTCCACAATTTTGGATTATCATCAAAATCTTTTACAATATCATTGGACAAAGTTACAGAACAAATGATTGTGTTTCTTTTTAGAAACTGATCCCCCATAGGTGTGTGTGTGTGTGTGTGTGTGTGGATTATTTGAAACTTTTACAGCAGATTATTGTTTTATTAGAGGATTTGAAAATTCATACATGTAGGCCTACACTGTATTTTGGATTGATTGATGGGTATGTAAGTTACAAAATCACTGTTTTCAGTTGTTTTATAAAGAATTTTATTCATAACTTCTAAAGGGATATGGAATAGCTCATTCTACCTGAGTTCACAAAATCTGACTAAGAGTTCTGTTAAATGTTTATTTACATTTTATTTTAATTATTATTATTATATTATTTTAAAGTAGTAAAGGATTCAATTTGGCCTTGGTACATTGTGAGTAATTCAGATTACTAGCATGTAAATGATGGTGATGTAAAATTCTATAGTCTATTTTTATTTTGTTGCAAGTTCTGAACAGAGTATATGATTACAAAAATTGTCATGATTAATATAAAATACATTCTACTTGTAAACGATGAATGAAGGCTGATCTTGTTCCTTTTTATCAGAATTAACTTATAAACATGTAATTACCATGCAAAAAAGTAATCATTACATGGCAAATCCATATGTACTTTAGCCTGCAAATGTATAAAATGTTCAAATGTAGTTTGAAAATGATCATGTAAATCATAGCAATCTTTGAAAGGATATTGTAATACATGTAGACACGCCGGAGACATGCAAAACTATAAAAAAAATACTGAAGCCCCCTCTTACTGGATAGATATGTATTTCAATGAAATCAATATGGGGGTGAAAAATAAGCAACAAGGGTGCCGGAAGGAGAGGATGTGTTCAAAAGAGATGGAAAGGGATAGAACGAGAGAGAGACACAGACAGATACAGGTAGAAAGAGATGAAAAATCAATTCAGGCGAGATTATTTGATGAAAATTCGAGGGTGTCTGAGAGAGAGAGAGAGAGAGAGAAGGGGAGGGGGAAACAGAATGGGAGATGATGAAGTAATGGAGAGTTTTTAAAGGAGATAGTTGCAAGAAATGTTTTTGGGTTGATCAGATTTTCAAAGTTCATTATCCTTTCAAGATCAATGTACTAGCTACAAGGCCATGGGTCTATCCGTGATTTAAGGGCGGGGGGGGGGCTGCAAATATATGTTCATGTATAACATCATAATATCTTTCTGTATATCAGTAACACTTTGTAAATTCTTTAGTGTAAGTCTTCCCACGCATTATCATCGCATGTGATTACCCCTCCCCCCCCCCCCCCGCCCCGATGATAAGTGGTTTTAAAGAAAACAAAAATGCATTTCCATGAAAATGCATTTCCATTAATGCATTGAAAGAGATAGGTAGCTGGCCACATCTATTATCTAATAATGCAAGAGTAGTCTATTCGTTTCAAACAGCCTGTAAATCTTGTATATTTTCTCTTTAAATCGATACATTATTTTTCGACAGATTGGAACCTATTATCATAAATAAATTGAATGCATCATAAAAGGATGAATAGGCCCTATCAATGATTGAAAAGGATTTAGACGTTTCCCAATAAGCATGCGCAATTATTTTAACGAAGAAATGGATTTTAAAAAAAAAAAGATAACCCGATTCTTCGTCAATTGAAGGTAGGTTTTTCACGAATGTTCGGGTAAAAGATTAGTCTTATGTCAGTGACCACAAGTACAATAAATCAAATTTTTAACATCCGATTTACCCGACCTTTCGCAAATAAAGGTTGCTGTTTTCCCGAAAGGTCGGGTTACGCGATTACCCGATGGTTCGAAGTAAGCCTAGCTGAAGAACCCTTTGAGGTGTGAACTTTAAACTTTAAACATACTGAAATAACGTATTTGTAGTGAATATCTATTTTTATGATGAAAATGAAATGAGGTTTTTTTTCATCTGTATGGAAGAAAATCACTGAGGAGCTAATTTGTGTTATCAATGTTACCTCCATCATCACCATTATCATCATTTACCAATATTAACCTAAAATTTTGTAAACCGATTTTCATTTCATTTGTACTCTATCCATTCATAAAGTTTGTTTAATTTTGATATAAGACAATAAACTATCATGACTATAGCTATTAAACATATAAGCAAATATTTAACGAAAAATTGCAGCTTTTCTTATATCACTACATTACTACTAATTTAAGCAATAACACAAATACTTGCAATATCAATTTTATCATTTTTATCTAATATCCGTATAATGACTCCTTAAAAACTTCCGTACGCAATTTGTATTTCGTGACATGTACTTTTATAACTTCCTCCTTTATTTCTACTGTTTATATTTTATCCCTCCAACTCTCTGATTTTGTATTATCTTATGTTTATTTTTTATGCCTTGTCTTATGAACTACATATTTCTTATTTCAGTATTGACAAATGCAACTGTTTTTTAATGTTTGAAATATGTAATGAGTATCTTAATTGTATACATGACCAATTCAGCCATTGCGCTGCGACTCGGGTTTTAAATAAACCTTGAATTGAATTGAATAATACATGAAATTCCCAAGCCTGTAATGACTGTATACAACTTGTAATTACTCCACAAAACAACTGCAATATCTAAAATTACACTTGCAAAAGTGCCAAAATTCCATGTGCCTTGAAAATGTCTTGAATATTCTGGAGATTTTCAAGGCTTCAAAACTTCAAGGCCAAGGCATGCTCACGGTCAATGCATCGAGTCATAGGCAAAGGCATCAAAGTCCAAGGCCAAAGCATTGGCAAAAATCTGGCCTTAAGGCACCTTAAGACCAAAGCCGAGCATCAAGCACTACAACACTTTTCCCAAGAAAGGTTTCTGTTTTTGCAGTTGGTGTTGTTAAATGCAGAAGCGACAGTGGGCTGTCCTTGTATCATTAGAAAAATGCTACGTTTTAGAAAAGATACATAATCTGGAAGGTTTAGCTTAGATGCTTTGAAATTTGCACAAAGTTTTGGGGGGACGGATAAAATGTCAAGAAATTTGACAGGGGGTTGAAACATAACTTTTGAAATTATCAAATCGAAATCTCGTTGCATTTTTCTGAAACACTCCGTATGTGTATATAACCGTGAGAGGAGCCCAACACCCTATGACCTGATGACGGGTTGTCTTTTAATCAAAATATAAATGAAAACTGGCCAGACTATAGGACTTGAATGCATACCGCATCATTGTTTGGGGCCCGACCGAGCTTTCGGTAAACGCTAATGATGCTAATGCCTTTATCGAGTGGTGGGACAAGCAAGCCCCACCCACATCCCTGCCCACAACATGGGGCAGGGGAAAAATATATACATATATATATATATATATATATATATATATATATATATATATATATATATTCGTTTCTTATCTGTTCAGACCTGATGAAGGCCATGTTGGCCGAAAGCTTGCCATAATAAAAAGGACATGATCGAGAGCTACGTCAGCTTCATTTCATTTATTTTCTTCCAATGTGTAATAAGATGAAGCACTGCACACGTTTTGTGAGGGGACATCTTTCTCTATATGTATATATATATATATATATATATATATATATATACACATATATGAGCGTGTGGGGGTGCGTGAGTATGTCAGTGTTGTAGTGCCTTGATGCAATGCCTTGGCCTTGAGCATGCCTTGGCTTAGGCCTTGAGAGTTGAAGACCTTGAAAATCTTTTTAAAAAATCAGGGCATTTTCAAGGCATATACTTTTAAAGCTATGATCTTAAATATTGTGTTGTATTTTTTGTACAGTGAAACTAAACCATATTTAAATCTAATAGTACAAATTGCATGTAGTCATAACAGGCTTGGAAATGTATGTATCACAAAATGTTAGGCAAATATCAGAAGACTTTGATTATAATTACAAATTGCAAGTATGTTACTGCAGTATGTTACAGCCCTGTGGGGGTGCTTGGGTACACACTGCCATTGTATTTCTTGTCACAAATGATCTTATTTTATTTGCTTGCGGAAAGTGGGGGGGAGAGAGGGCAGCGTTAAGAAGTGAGCACTGCAAAGACCAGTGAATGTGCTGTGTTCATGCTCTCCAAATACTTTTATAAAGTTTTACAGATGTCAGATTGACATAGAGTTTATTGTAGTTACTGTTGTAACCTTCTTTTGCTATGGTTTCCAGGAAGGAGAAGGGTTTAAAGTCTGTTCTGGTAAAGACTTAAGCATTTAAAGCTGCTGCTTTATCATTTCAAATGTTGTTATCTTTAATTATCTGTAGCCCTAATCATGCTAATTATGTTGTGCAACACTGTGCATAAGACATGAATTAACCACTCCCAAAATGCTGTAGAGTGGTTTAAGGGAAAATTCAATTTCGTAAAGTACACTTCAAAGTAAATTGCAACAGGAAAAGATTTACAAAATTATTTTACAAAGATGGAATCTGAATGAGAAAATACTTCAACGTACATGTGTACATTATTTTGGTATCAGTCTAAGCGACACTTCAGGTAATGTATACCTGTTAAACAAATATTTTTAATGGATTTTATTTTAATAATATGGGTACTCAGACCACTGACGTACTCATGGGGGAGGGGGCAGTAGCCTCAAAGAAAGTTCCATGCAAAAACAAAAAAAAGGAAAAAAGAAGAGAAAAAGAGGGAAAATGAAATTACTTCCCTGATATATGCCCTGATCTAGGACAAATTGAGATTTTTATTTAAAATGTCATTATTTTGCTGGCTCGCAACTATTCAGAAATTGTGCCCCATATGCCATGTTCTGCCCCCTCCAAATTTTTTGGCTCTTTATGCCACTGACTCAGAGTCTGATACAAAACAGAATACTACTTTTACAGGTGAGGTAACACAAGTCTTGATTGACTTAAGAATAAGTTTATCAATTAGAATGTCAGCTTCTATGCTACTTTAGTGTATACCCGATCCTCCTTCGTTATTGATCCCCCTTTTTAGATTTTATGCCTTAGCCATGGCCTTGGCCTTGAGGTTTTCATGCCTTGCCTGGGCCTTGGGTTTGCATGCCATGGCCTTGGCTTTGGAGGTTAAGGGGCCTTGGGCTTGGCCTTGGCCTTGGCCTTGGCCTTTGCCTTGGCCTTGGCCATTGCATTTGCCTTTGCCTTTGCCTTTGGCTTTGCCTTGAGGGTTTGGGCCTTGGCTACAACACTGGTGTGTGTGTGTGTGTGTGTATGAGGGTGTGTATGTGTGGGTGTGGGTGCGGGTGTGTGTACTTATAAACTTGCCAAACTTCCTTCATTCACTGACGAAAAGTGTGTAAGGGAAAGGTATATAATTGCTTTAACATATTCTTTATAACGCCGGGAAAATTTCATAGATGAAGAGGAGAAATAGAGTAAAGAGATAACATGAATCTATCAAACATATAGAACCAAGAGGAATACGATTAGTGTATAACTTCATCTGGTTTTTGTTTTATGTAATAAAAAAAAGGAGTACGGGGACAGGGGTTTATTTTGGGCTGCTGCAGTCATTTCTTTTCTAGTAGGGTACAGATAATTTACATTTATCTTGAACCTAATATATGATATTAAAGTGAAATATGTAGTATAGCAGGTCTAGAGTAAGTTAGCAGTACTGAGTACATTGCACAACAGGGAAACTACCATCAGCCGTCACCGGTGTTTAACCCTGGGCATATGGAAGCTGAAGTTTATTATCTATATACAATACTCCATCTCCATATTGCCTGAAGGCGATGACGCCTGGAGGAGCTAAGAGGTTATTCGAGGACAGGGGTTAGAAGGCCCAGTTATGCTGGTGGTTGGTTGGCAGAACTAACGATTAAAACATTTTCTGTCACTTACTACCGGGCAGTTGAACATATTCACCTTCCTTCCATTAGAAGTACTATACATGAGATCGACTGATTAATGTGCCATGAGTAATGAAGTGAACGACTTAAGCCCCGTATTTTAAATGCTAATGTTTTGAGTGATAGAAAAGATTAAAATTTTACCAAGAATTGTTGATTTTGACAAGCCTAAATTTGAGAGGTATATTGGACGGTCGATAGCTGTTTGAGTAGGCCCCCCCCCCCTTTTTTTTTCTCCACCAGATACTGTATGTTTGTTAACCTTCTATACCTACACGGTTATTTTAGAAAAAATACTAATTTGTAGTGAGGTGTCAGTGGGGAAAAGGAAGCTATTTTGAACTTATAACAGTATACGATAAAACTCATTGCAATATGTGCTAAGAAACCTGAAATGTGTTCGTTTGGTATTTTGGTGCATGTTTCATATTCCACTTGATAATAACAAGACAGTACTCTTTCTATAGGTTAAATTTAGGGATGCATCCAAGAGTTTTAAAATGACACTGCCAAGGACAGTCTGATTTAAATTCTTTCCCTTGTATCTAGGGAGAGGATTCGTCTCTGAATTATTCATGAGGCTATAGTTTATGAGTTCCACTTGGCCTTTCCTAGCCTGAATCCTGTCCAAGGAGTTTACAACTGTGCTTTCACGGAGGCAATATAGATCTTATCGAGTTTCGAGGATAGACTATTGGAAGCATCCATAAATTTGACTGCATTATATAGAAAAACTTTTGCTGTTGGGCTTTCTATTTAGGACATATGGGTGAATTACTACTTATAAGGCTAAAGGTTTAAATATAACTGTTTAGGATATAGTCTAAATTCACTCCTTTCTCATGTATGTAGGGAGTGGAATTGCTCTGAATTATTCACGAGGTTAAGGTATCGACATTCCCCGTGGCATCCAGCCTAGCTTGGCACCTGTTCAATGGGGGTACACAATTACTGTGCTTTTTTGTGTTGGTAGAAGGCATGGTAAATTTGCCGAGTTTTGAATATAAAACTATTGCCAAGGGAAGCATCCATAAATTTGATTACTTTTTTTTTCTCCTGGAATTACATATGTTATTGGGCTGTCTATATTAAATAAGGAGGCTGCATAAGCATTAATTGTGAAAATATGTTTAGGAAATTTCAAATGTTAGGTTGGGCAAGGTACTATGATGTTGGAATGAGGGTAATACAAGAGTATAGGCTGTCCGTATTTATAATTGGGTATATATCACAAGCTCTAGAACTTGGTTTTGGTTTTTTCATTTTTAGTTGTTATGATGCTAAGTAGCACGGTAACTTCTTGGAAATGGTTGAAGTTGGTTGTCTTTCATACTCAAACTGGTGTAAACGGATATTGGTTCTCTTTGGTCGGTAAAATTAAATTGTATATATAGTTACCTGGTAGTGAGATTTCAGTCTTATTTTTGTAGATTTGGAAATAATGCTTCCATTCTATTAACTGTTACCAAAGAATGTAGGCCAGGTTTTTAACTCATTCATGTACGCCACGAGGCTCGCGACTGGCCTTAGATTTGTTTATTGTGGAAACAACTTAGTTATGCAGACTGGATTTTATTAAGTATCCATAATTTGACTATTGTAGTGAGGCAGTCTATGCTACACCCTAATTTGAATGAAGAATTTACATTTGAAGTGTAAGTGTGGAATTTTGAATTTAAATGTTTGCTTTCTAGAGGATGTCACATTTAACTCGTTGATTTTGTCAGGCCACGTGTGATGTTATGGCGGAGGTTATGTAATAGTTATGTTAGATCACATATGATTATGTATAGCATGTTTGACACGGCTAACAGACTGAGATCAATCTCTCGTAATAGGATGAGGATCTTTAGTCTCTTTGGGTTTAAATGCAGACTAAAGAATTGTTCTATAGGCAAGCTGGGATTAATTGTGTTATGGTAAAGGTTACAGAATTTAAGTTATGGGTATAGGATAATAGATAGGATGGGAATGGGAGGGACTTCAAGACTGCTATTGTGTTTTCAATGTGTTGCAGCAAGCGTGGGATAGTTTGGGATGGTTTGGAGTGGGCGTGGCTGTTGATGGGTTATGTTTGTGTGGGGGATACCGCCTTTATTCGTGATGTTTTGGACTTAGCAATAGTAACATTCAGAGGGTTTGTTATAGCCTGCACGGTTCCTTGGACGTTATCAATGTCATTGCTGTCAATGTATAATTCGGCATGCATGGGTGGTGGAACGCTTCGTTTTGATCGTGTTAACAAAAATTGTCATATATCATGGCGGGAATAAATTTTATCTCACTCAATGTTAGGGGTATAAGGGAAAGAGTAAAAAGGAAAACAATTTTTGATTGGATTAGGACAAGAAAAGGGGATGTAGTCATGTTACAGGAAACTTACAGCACCCCAGATATCGAGGAAGAGTGGAAGAGGGATTGGGGAGGACATATGTTTTTTAGTCATGGGTCAAATCACAGTAGGGGAGTACTTGTCCTGTTAGCTCCAGGAGTGAATTTAAAATTGATCACGTTGTGAAAGATAATGATGGACGTTTTGTGGTTCTTAAAGGAGATTTATTAGGGTATAAACTACTGTTAGGAAATGTTTATTTCCCAACAAGAGAAAGAGTGCATCAACAAATTAGTTTTCTAGAAAAATTGGATAATTGCCTTTTTAATTTGAATTCTTCTAATTACTCGGTAATTTTAGGAGGAGACTTCAATATGGTTGTGACTGCCTCCCTGCGTACCACGTGGTTAGCAGAGAGGAGTTTCGACTTTCAAGCACTCCAAGAGAAATTGATTCATGGGAACGATGTTGATTTATGAAATATCCTTTATTTCATGGATACCGTCATCCAAATCCCAAGATAAGATACTGTAAGGTGTAAACAAAGATAAGCAAAAAGTTTGAATTATATGTTCGTAAAACAAAAACAGAAGTCTAGTTGGAATAAGTGTGAATATATGAATAGTACTTCTAACGTTAACTAAACCATCAATACATTATGCAACACTAGTCTACACAGAACCCCAACGCTATAATGATGAAAACACTATAATTATGAAAATTGGGAAGTGAACATAAAAACACATATTGGAGATTTAAATTTGCATTTTGTAATCTACCTAGAAAACCTATGATAAGAAATAAGACCTATACTAGAGATTCTATAACAACGATACTACCAACTACATCGACCATGACTTTAAACTATACTACCAAAAATAATTAACATAGGTTTTAAGCAATTGCGACATAAATATACATGCACACCTAATATCTATCTCAATTTCGATGAGCGAAAATAAAAGAATAGGCTTACAATGAAATTACTGATCGTTCATTATAATCGTAGGAAGCGAAATTCATACAACATATAACTTATCACTGCTATTTTCCTTAACGAACATGTGAACACAGAATTATACTAATCAGCGGACAATAATCCTGACTAACTTTAACATTTGAGCAAGATTCACTAATATATTATATGAGCAAGGAAGTATAGTATAAGTAATTCCAGAAAACTTACCAATTGGAGGCTTTTTAATCAAACTGCTAGGTTTGCACACTCGACTTGAAGATATACTCAACTTAGAGGAGTTCTCTCACTGGAAACTTATCACGAACTGAAGAGTTTGGCTTTCTTACCCTGCCTATATGCTGCATTGGCTGGTCAATCCATGAGTCATCTAAAAGACATTGTTTTCTAAGAGTATTAAGTGAGATGCTGGTACTTTACCCAGCTTAATTGGGGATTGACAATAAACTTGACCACTGATGAAAAGATCTGCTAACAATAAATGGGTAGCACAGCGTTTGCTTTTGGAATTATTACATGGGCCAGTTTCCTTACACTGTACTGATGGCATGCATATGCCCTTTACAACATAGCATGTATGTAGTATGAGCGGAGATAGATTACTATATCATTAAACGCAATTTATTAGGATATACATAAACATATTTACAAGTATTAATGTTACATCAAGGTCAGAGCAATCACTGCGATCTGCTGCAGTGACAATGGTTATAAATAAAGGCTTAGATTATATGGGGCCTAGTTCGAATTTAAGAACGAATTTTTTTTTTCATTGCATTGTAAACAACATTTCCGACATACATTTCAATTGCAGGGGTGTACATCACATCTTCGGAGAAGTGCAAATTAATGGCCTTCATCTTCAGTCGAAGCCAATTGAGGTCGAGATCTTGCCAAATCTTGATACACCTCATCAGATTAAAGTGGATTTCATGAAAAGGGAGAAGTATGAGGCAGGAGCAATCCTTCCAAGTAAAAATGAGTTTTTACACTAATTTCATTCCACGTTTTCTCAAATACGATCACGTGATATGCACTTTAAGTGGTCCAAATCATCTGCGTAGTGCTATGATCCCATTTGAATGAAAAAAAAAAGAATTCCGGAAGTAGGCTTTGTATAATATTTCGTCTGTAATTCAGCGTTAATGAAAGGGCCCTTTGAAAGGGCCCTCAAAATGACCCTCCTTTAATGGTGCCTATTCTGAAATTTTGAATGTGAAATTAGCAAGATGATTGTTTCCATCATAAAGACGCGTGCAAAATGCCCTTTCACAATTGCAAGAAGATGGCCACTTTAACCTGAAAAAGAGCACCCAATAAACCCTGTCCCCTTCCCCTCTCCTCCCCCCCCCCCCCCCCCCACCGCCTTTGATGAGTATGTAGACCCTAATTGTGAGAACTGTTGTTCAAGACCCCTCAAATTCTCATCATAAGATCAAGTAGCTTTAAAATGATAATTTTGAAATAATTCTTTGTTAGGAAAACTAATTAGAATGCAATAGTGCCAGACTGATATGTTTTGAGTATTATAAGAACAGTTAACAACTTTCAGTTATCTTTCATAATGTATCCATGCCGACATTTAGTTATAAATGTAGTTACGTGATCTTAATATGGTTTATCAAAGGATGTGAGGTTATTGCCTTTGCCGAGAATGGAACGGCCATAACTCTTCATCGTGAAGACGTCACGGCTGAAATCAAGACATCGAATGAGGACGTGCAGACGAGGCATGCTGACTCTGCGATAGAAGGCAAATGCATATTCAGGTAGCGTCTTTTGCGCTCTTATCTGCGCCAATCCGTGCAGGCAAATAGTTCATACGCCACTAAGTAAGTGTTTTATGTAATCTGTATTCCAGTTTCCTTCATATTTTCTACGAGTTCACAAAGTTTTCACATGGCTTTGCTTTAGACAAAACCCTTCGATGACGCCCCACGGCATGCAAATGTCACCCATTGTGCAACGTGTACATACAGTGCATAAAATCTCATTGGGCGTTGCTTTTAAACAGAAATACTATGTATCAGTAAATCATCGTTTATCTAACGTGTCAAAGCTAAAATCTCATTCATATGTAACCTCCAGTCTTGTAATTATGAGAAAGACTTAGAAATGCACCCAACAACGTACCATAACTTAATTTTCGAAATTCTACAAAACACACAAACAGAATATGTCACCATGCAAAGGTTTGTAATGGTGCTCGCGCGTCAAATCAAGAATCAAAACATGGAAATTTAGGGGGAAAAGGAAACCAAGGGTGTTTCACAAAGATTTGATTGTTAAAATTGATTTTAAAAGCGATCCGATCAGTTTTTAAAAAAAATAATATGATGAAACAGGATATCAGGAATCAATTTTAAGCTATACAAATTCACATTATATCAATTGCTTAAAATCAATCCTAAATTTAAAATCGATTTAATCTTTGTGAAACACCCCCTCTATGCCATTTCATTTCAATTCAACACATATATTCGAAGTCCTCTATCTATTTCTCAACATGCTTATTTCTAGCTCTATGACCGCTCCTACCACTCCTCGAATGTACTCTCTAATGTTCCATGCTCGACAAGGAGAAGATGAAAGACTATCCTCTGATGAGGTAATACATACAAATTTCGTACTCCCCCAAATTCACATAACGATTTCCCTTTGCGTAACTAATATGGAAATCTCATGGTCATGACTGGCATAAGTTCATATGGAAATTATATTTCGAAATGGAACGTGAACACATTTCAGTTGTGTACCCAAAAGTAAAGTGCACGGCCAATGCCTTGGGATGGTTTCTTCTAGGGCCTCGTTGCATAAAGCTTCCCATTAATGGTAACTCAGCCATCAGTGGTAACTACCACGGTAACATTGCTCAACAGCCAATCAAATCCAAGGTTTCCATGGAAGTTACCACTGATGGCGAAGTTACCATTAGTGGTAAGTTTTATGCAGTGGGGCCTAACCATTAAATGCGCGGTAACTTTGGTCCGTGCTTCTAACTAGCATGTTGAGTAGGCCAACTAATTTTTGTGTCACGAGGAAGCCCTGTCTTCATTTTAGAAACATTTCGCAGCTCCAGTAATATGTGTTTACCAATGTTTTTTTTTAACCATAATTCGTTGGTTGGCCAGAGAACGTATGTCATTTTGTGATGTAAGGTAGGCTCTAACCTGGGGGGGGGGGGTCACAAAGAGTTAAAGGAAAATGCATCCTAGGCATTGGTGTACTCTTAGTGAATAAAGATGACCAAGAAGAGTGAAAGTTTAAGCGAAATCGGATAATCTGTTCAAGAGTTATGAATTTTCAATGAAGTTTCAATAAATCCCTGTATATTATGGGGATCCATGAGTCGGCAACGTTGCCAGCATCTGTGATGTCATCGTGGACAATTCTCAATTCATTTCGTACATATTTTTTCCAAAAAAAATATTTATAGGAAATTTCAATTCAGAAATCAACATAATTCTTCCCAAAATGGCTTCAGAATTGATATAGCCATGTTATACTCAAACAATAAATAAAAGTAATTTTCATTCTTCTTGAAAAAAGAAGAGAATATTAAATTATGTGTACAAAATGAATGGAGAGTTGCTCACGATGGCATCACAGATGCTGGCAAAGTTGCTAATTCAAGGATCCCCATGATAAGGATTTACTCCCGATGATTTACATAAACTTTCAAAGTTTATTACTCTTGAACAGATGGTCCGATTTTCCTCAAACTTTCACTGTTTAGTGTTCCTGTTCTTCTTCATTCGCTGGAAGCACAATGGGAAGCGTTTCATCAACATTTGTTGTCTGACAAGTTGTCAGATCTGACGTCTTTCCTTGATTTTGCTTGGCTGAGAAGCATCGTTACTATGGCAACTGTCGGATAAAACATCCGACAAGTCCTTTCATGAAACGCTCCCCAGATGTCTGGGTTACATTCTCCTTGTTTGACTTAAAGGCGCAATTAAATTCTTGGTTTCGTGCTGTATATTATCATCTTCGCATTGGTCAGATGATGCTCATGGGACGCGCACTATTGGAAGTCTATCAATGAGATTACACGTTGAATACCAATTCAAATTACCGGGTCAAAGTCAAACTTAAACTCTTTGTGAAACACCCCGGGGGGGGGGGGTCACTCTCCACATGGCCTGCTACCCACCCGTGTCCGACAACCTCAGAAATGCACCCTAAATGGCGTAACCTATTAACCAAATTTGCAACCCTAAATGGCGTAACCTGCGAGAAAAGCCACCCTAAGTGGCGTGAACAGGGAAATCCCCTAATTTGATACCCTAAGTGGCGTAAACATTGAAATCGATTAATTTGATACCTAAAGGCCCTATCTCACCAACAGAGACGTCTCTGCGACAAGTTAAGTTTCAAAATAATGATAATGGAGCGTTTGCAGGATCATGCACTTGACTTGGACCAAGAGGAATGTCAGCATGCGTTCAGTCACGCGGTTTCTAAAGTGGGTCAAACATCTTCAGGTAGAGTCGCAGAGACGTCTCTGCAATGTCTCATCAGTCTTTCTGGTCTCCTCCTGGTCTCCGCGACGTCTCTGAGATGGCTCAGAGACGTCTGTCTCGGAGATATCGTTATATCGCAGAGACGTCTCAGCAGTCGCGGATATAATTAGTCTCCGCAACTAATGGAGACGTCTCGGAGACGACGCGGGGACTTTGCAGAGACTGTAAAAAGTCTCAACAAAAAAAAAATCGAGCATGTTCGAATTTCTTGCGACTCCTCGGAGACTCCATAATTTTCAGGACACGTCTCAGAGACGTCTCTGCAACTAATACATGTATGGTACGTAAATAGTTAAGAGAGATGCATGGTTTATCAAACATGGGCCTAAGTTTGAACCAGTTTTCACTGACTAAGTACCAAAATGCATTACGACAGCAAATACTTAATGTTTATCTACCACCAGGATGTACCCCAAGGTTTGAGCAAACAGGAATACCGCCCATCTAAACATGATTTAACATGATTAACAATTTAGAACATGAATTGTGTACTCCTGGAAGTACTAACTCCTGGTCAAGAGTCCCTCATTTTGCTGACAGTAACGTTACTGTGTTGAAAAATACATATTAAGTCTGTGAAAAATTTTTACTCGTAATCGTATGTATTTTGCACCTATCATTTGTGGTTGATTAAATAATTCATTAAACTGAAATATACTAGTTTATTCATTCAAAAATGCAATTCTTGTTTTTGCATTGAATAATATTGTACACAAAGACAAGTCAAGCTATCACTCCTGTGAGCGGGTCAATCAAGGACAGGATAGATCTACATGTAAGTAACGCTAGGCCGCCACTACTGACTTGAATTGAAAAACACAACACAATTAACAGTATATGGGGCTAGCCTCTAGGAATAACAACACGAACGAAAACCAGTGAAACAAGTAGTATACACACGAGTAAAACTTTTTCTCAGACTTAATATATTTACTCACCAATAAACAGCTCTTCTATGGTAATAAAATTTCCATCAAATGAAACTCATGATGCCATGATAATGTGTTTTGAGACGTTTGGAAAATGCTAGATATAAAAGAGAAATTGTGGCACTTGAGAGTACTTTTAAGTGTTTCCGGTGGCTGGCCGGCTTCCAACGAGGGCACTGTTGCTTTATCCATTTTTTTTTTATATCGATGGTGCAAATGCATGCCGTGCAGCCGAGCATAGTCGCTTCAAACAGGCACGGAACGGTTGCATTAGCATCGATGATTAGCATAGCCATAGCATTATGGGCGTGTGGGTAACGCGTGCTGCCTAGTATAGAGCCGTGTGTAAGAGACTAGCTAGGGGGACTGTACGGAGGGGTCACTCTCATAAGTGCTGGCCGCGCCGGCGTGTGCGAGGATTATTTAGTATCCCTTAATCACGCCCTTCATGGCGTTAATGGCGTATAGGTCTGCTCAAATTTGCCCAAATTTGCACCCCTAAATGGCGTAATCTGCATAACCAAATTAGCAACCCTAAATGGCGTGAAGAGTGAGAAAAGGCTACCCTAAGAGGCGATTTACCAGCGAATGTTGCTGAAAAGCAACCCTTTTTGCCAAAGACGTCGACGACGCCTGAGTGCCTGAAACGGGACCCTTTTCGACGCTTTTTCTGGACGCGGGTGCGTAGCAGGCCATGTGGAGAGTGACCCCCCCCCCCCCCCCCCCGGGGAAACACCACCCTGGATGAATTTCACGCCGTATTTTACACGCTAATGAGCGTCACGTGATTAATCACTGCTGAACTATAGGCTACATTATGTGCGAGTTTACGTTATTAACTGTTTTAAAATCTTACTATTACAATTTACAAAAACTGGTCAAAATCAGCCAAAATTTTGGTACATTTAAACAATAATTAGGTAATATTCACCATCATTGGCCATTGTTTACCGATAGTTTTGGCTTGACACATATTAACCAAAGTATTAGTCATTTTGACCAATCCTTTTTTAGAGTGTACCGTACGAATCGTTATTCATATATGTCTTATTAAAGTACATGTTTGAATGCCTGAACCAAGATATAGAGCATTCCTTTAGAAACATATTTTGTCTTTATAGATATATTTTAACAATAATGTTTTTAGAAAAGGCGTTATTACCTTTGGTCTTCTGCCATTGCACCATTTTTGCTATCAGCAGGTGAATATTTTTGATTTGATGAAATCCAATTAACCACAGCGCTTGTATATATTTCACTTTCTCTTGTAGGTAACGATCCATGTGGTGCCTGGTCCACCAAAAAAATTAATGCCTGTGACAGATTTACCAGTGGAGCCGCAGGTGACGAACACATGTCATCATGCTAAGAGGATGATCATGCCTGCTACGACTTTCTACTTGGCGGTACGTACAATTAACGCTCGTCATATTTCAGTTCTGAAATATTTTAAGGGCTGCCCCGAAGTCTGATTTTCTTGATGTTGCAATGATAAGGAAATTTTGAAGCATATTACACATTTTGATGTTTGCCTTCCATTCGGTTGTGGCAAAACATTTATGAATTTAGGTATGCTAATAGCGTGGGGGGTGTTTTACAAAGAGCTAAGTTTGACTTAAGAGTAGGCGTAAGCGCCAGTGCGCATTCGGTATTTAGCGCGTTATCTCATGATAGACTTCCCACTAGCGCGCGTCCCCTGAGCATGATCTGACCAACGCGGTGATGCGTAATATACAGCACGTAACTAGGAATTTAAGTGCGACTTTAAGTCCAACTTAACTCTTTGTGAAACACCCCCCCAGAACATTTTAAAGCAGTTGAATCCACCTTTCCTACTTTTATGTAAAGGATACACCCGTTTACAAGGTTCTGTGGAAATTCAGTATTGGATGTTATACTATAATATGGTATAATTTCCAGTACTGATATACTGATTTCCAATACTAAAAATCACAGTACTATATTATAGTAGGCCCTACTGTGATTCTGATGATTTTAAATGTTTACTTTAGTATCTTCACCAATTCAACAGAACAAACCTTCCTAATTCTTATACTTTATAAAGGACGAACATGGTAACTTTGTTGACGGTAACATTCGTGGGACAGTGTCACTGGAAATTTCTGGAAGCGGTCACAAGACAGTTCCTTTGCTGGGAGGGAAAGCAGGACATCAGATTGTGGAAAGTCGCGTTAGAATTCCGGTAGGAAATATAATGATAATACAGATCAAATGAAGAAGGAAAAACAGAAGAAAAAAAAGAGAAAGAAGAAAAGGAGAAGAAGAAGTAGATGCAGAAGAAAAAAAAGAAGAGGAAGAAGAAGGATGCTTAATATACATGTAGATATGGCGATGATGAGTTCTTACCTTAACCATTAATGATCATATTCACTAAAACCATTATTTTTATTGTTATTATTATTATTATTATTATTATTATCATCATCATTGTTATCATTATTATTATCATCATTATTACAATTATTATCATTATTGTTATTATCATTATTATCAATATCATCATTATTACAATTAATATCATTGTTATTATTATCATTATCATTATTATCATTATCATTATTATGATGATCATCATATCATCAATATCATCTTCATCATAAATTATTAGACCAGCATTGCCAGGTAGGCTACCCATTTTCAGCAGGGTCTAGGTTTCCATACGTGGCTAAAACATCTTGGAGAACGGTGTAAGCACCGAACAAGGATTGCACCCGGGTCGCACTGAATGAGTCCAGAGCTTTTACTGCTTGACCACAAGAAAACACTTGAAAACAAGAATGAATACATGTACAGGAGAACTAGGGATTACTGAAGCCTAGAGCGTGCCTGAATATTTAGCAGTCTGCTGTTATTTATTTATTTATTTATTTATTTATTTCCAAACTTATGTCAGGGTAGCCCGTGCACCAATAAATAGTCGTCTTCCATGGGGCCCCTGAATGAACCTATTTACACCATAAAGCGTAGCGTATATACAGAATAGTTAAAAATAAATTTCCATAACAAAAATTAGAGAGATATTAGAGAGATGTTAGAAAGAAATAATAGATGGGGCACAAACACAATATTAGAGAGTAAGCACGGGCCTCGTAGTGTTATTAACATAATAATTTACTGTGATGCGGATATCATTGTTGGTCCGTGTGCAATCCGTATCCCTCTTCACTCTTCTGCAACGATCGCTGGGCTATAGGTTTTTTAAACTGCTTCTCACGCTAAAAAAAAATATCGTTTTCTCTTATATTTTTGATTCCTTTCTTTATGATGCGACAGGCTCTTCATATCAAGAAGGGATGCCCTGGAGTAAATGCTACCAGATACATCTTATCATTCATACCAGTACTTGATGCAGACCATGATGTCAAGCCGTTTGAATACTCATTTGCATTTTACAATAGTGAGGGTGTAATGTATATTCGTTCGTTTCATCGTTTCATCTCTGAAAACAATTTCAATTTTGAATTACAGATATTTATGTAACACTATCATGTTATCAAATTTACAACAGTATTCTAAAGAATAATCGAAAAATTACCCTTAAAGCGTCAGGAAAACGTCTTTACAAAACAAAGAAAAGAAAAGAAAATTCGTGTTGAATATTTCCTTCTCAATCCTAAACGGGAATGTACTGGGATCTTAAACTTTACAAGTGTTTTTCTGTGCTTTAAACAATCTTAAGTAAAACTTTTGTGCAGATTGTGTGCCACTTACAAATGTGGGCTACTACCTTTAACAAGGCCATAAATGTATATTTATGATAACAAGAAAGGTGAGATCTATATCTGTGTGTGTATCATATGAGTATGTGTGTGTGTGTTTTATGAGAATATTGCTACTTTGCTACTTTTCTTTAATGGACCAAAATTGACACAGTTTCTTATAATGTCTCCATATTTACACATGTTCCATGACGGCTTGAACTCGGTTATCACCGTAATATTTACCTTAGAGAAAAGGGTATCAAAAACATAATTATGTACACGTTTAGTCTACGACACAAAAAAGAAAAGTGTATACAGCTGCCTTTAGGTCAAATTTACATGATATTATAATCTCTTTATAAAAACTGACATGACAATGAATTTCCAATAGGTAGTTTACATATAAATGATGGTGGAGGTGGTGTTGGGTGTTATATTAAAACAAAAAAATCATTTAAGAGAAGGCAAGACCACAGCTTGTTGGAATTTATGTGGATAGAAATAGAAATTCAATTTCGAAACACACATGCCCACACAGTCCATATCTACGCGTATTGTGCATGGCCTACCAAAGGCCACAATAGTTGAGTTAGAAGCTATGAAGTATGATATTAAAGATACTTTGTGCTTCTGTAGACAAGGGTTAATTACAGATTCTGTAATTTTGTCAGTTAACATGAAATAATCTATTTTCTGAACATATAGATTGTTTCATGTAAACTGACAATATGTTGAGGACTTCAGGGGTTATTTCTTACATGTTCTATCTGTACACGTTTTTCAGGTGACTGTTACATTTCAACAATAATTGTTTATTAAATTATTAACCTAGCTTCCTCCAATGTACTTGAAAAGAATCACTTCTTGTAAACCATTTAATTATTCACACTAAGAAAAAGGTTCAATTTTGCATCCTTCAAATGCAAAACTGGGAGCACCTTTATTCGTACAACTTTGCACCCAAAGAAGCATTATGCACATTTAAGGGTGCAGTGAGCTACATTTTGCACCCTTAAGGGAAGGTGCAAATTTGCAAACTTTTTAATGGAAAATTTTTTGCACCCTTAAAGGTGCATAGTTGCACCTATAAAGGTGCATACGAGCATTTCCGGGTGCAGACAAATAAGGTGCAAGATTGCACCCCAAAGGGTGCTGTCAGTGCTGTATTTAGGGTGCAAAATTGAACTTTCCATTCTAAGTGTGTTCCACAAGATCTGCTGTTAACGCACTTTGTGTGTTCACACGCAGACTACATCCATGACATGAGGCCAACGTTTTCTTATCAATGCATAATTATGTTTCATAGTCTTCCAATTTTTGGACAAACGTGTGCATCATTTGAGTCTAATACTAATTCTTAAATGAAAACGAGATTCGTTTCAATTCATAGATCTCGAGGAACAAAAGAGGAACATGATGTTGATTCAGGAGAAAAGTGAACTTCAGGAGAAAATCACGGTGTTTGAGAAAGAATACGAACAACTTCAAGCAAACAAGAAGGAAATTCAAGGTGCATTGACTTTATCTGGTCATGTTTGATCACTATTTAACTTAAACAGTAACAGCAGGCGCCTAATATTAAAAAGTCTGATCTTCGTTAACATGTAAAGCTCGCCTTTGATACTAAAGTACGATGACATTCTTATGTTTATTTTATTTTTTGTCACAATACATATATATACAGATATTACACACTAAGAAATTAGGTGCAATTCTGCACCCTTAGGGGTGCATACCGCTGGTACAATAGCAGCACCCTATAGAGTGCAGATCTGCACCCTGAACTCGATCCTGCACTCTAAGGGGAGCAGATTTTGCACCCGGGGTGCAAAAGCTGCTCCCCTGTTTGCTGCTATTGTACCAGCAGTCTGCACCCCTAAGGGTGCCAAATTGCACCCTAATTTTTTAATGTGTACTTTTCATACTTTGCTACTTGAACAAACCAGATAGGAGCTAGTTTACATCAGAACTATCAGAAATCAGAAAATTTAACTCATTACATTGCACATCGTTAATCATGCAAAAGTAATATTTGCGTAAGACAAAAGTTCACCTCTTGATTTTTTACATAATTATGTGCATATAAACACACTAACGTATTTATGCATGGCAAATTTTTTGTTTTGTTTTGGGTTTTTTTTGGGGGGGGGTTAGGAAAGTTTTTTCAAAGCAATATTAAATATCTCTAAAATTCTGTCATTTCATTATTGTCGCATAGGCATGCTGCAGCAGACGCGTATGGAAGGAAGGAAACTTTTGCAGATAGCAGGAAAACAATTTGTGAATATACAAACGGTAAAAAGAGAGATCATAATTATTTTCGTTCAAGTATGTTACTCTAGTTTGAGATACACATAAAACTTTGCAAAGCTTTTTTACAGGTATGAAATACGAAATATATCTGAAATAAATGAAATAGTAATTTTTACATTTGGATTTCATTATCGTTAATGATTACGATGAGAATTTTACCATATACTTTGACAAGCTGTACCAGTACCACAGTTACTTTGCCATAATTATACTCTTCTTGATTGAAACGATGTGAAATGTTTGCTCAGATAAGCATAGAACTAAGTCATAATAAATCTTGAAGAGGTGCAAGTAAGATACATAGGGTAAAAGGGAAGAGAAATAGTTAAACTATACCACTCCACAGGCGAAGTTGGGCTAAAGTTTTTATCCTTTCATTTAATTCTCACGAGCATCAGTGGTTTTTGTTATCCTTTAGAGGTCTGAAATCAAGAAGAAAAGGCGTGAGCTTGAGAAAGCTGTTCAAACTCCTCAACTACCACGCCAAGCTTGTAGGATACCAGTCTATCCCAAACAAGATTCGGACATACTTGGTAAGGTGAGAATCAGACACTGAAGATCCTGGCAGTCAGGGTTACCCAGATTCTTGTAAAAGTTGTACCCTTTTTACGGTTCTATGGGCTGAATGTATATATCAACCTTCATAGAAATATGTATAGGACTCTATTTCTTATTTTTTCCTGCCTAATTAGGTTTCTAAGCAATTTTTTAAGTGTTTCTTTTTCATTTTATCACATCAGGAGCTTGAAATTTAAGTTGGTAGAATGAGCGACAGAAATTTATATGCGAAATAGGCGTATTAATGGCTGCTCATTGTATAAAAAGAGGTGCAATGCTAATATTGCTGAAATCGTAGTATCATTTATCGCTTTTAAGACGAATAAACTTAAGACGAATAAACTTTTGCTAATCAGTGTTACACATCGCGTTATTTATTGATTTCGTATAGGTGGCGCATCTTGCTCGAGTTGAAGATGAGAGAGAGTCGAAGGTTCTGTCATGGCATCTGTCATCCGCCATGGACTGTGTAGTCACTACGACGATGGAGAAAGCTGAAGAAATAAGAAGTGAAACCAATGGAGAACAAGGGCTTCTAGCTCTTGATAAACCGTTTAGGCCAAAGGATTGGGAGAAGTAAGTGTGGTTTTGATTGCTAAAGACAAGAGAGCAATTGACCTACAGATGAAAGATAGATTGGAACTTCTGGGTAGTAAGGGACCAGCGAAATATTAACTGGAAGTAATCTGTTGTAATTCTTTCCTCTCTTAAGACATGCTTCCAAGCTATCCAAAAACATCAAGGAAACCAGGGGGTGTTTCACAAAGACTAAGAGTGACTCAAATCGCTTTTAACTATGGCAGGCAATTCATGCGACTGTTTACTTTCACCATCGGTCTCTCGAGGGATGTGCAAATCATGGTCACAAATTTGCAGAATTTATATTTTTTGTTTTCATCAATGAACTATAAAAAAATTGTCAATTCTTCAGACCATGATTTGCAAATTCTTTGAGAGATCTATGCTAAAAGAAAATAGTGGCATGAATGGCCAGTCATAGTTACGTGCGATTTTAGTCAATCTAAGGGGGTGTTGCAAGAAACTTATTTTCAATCGACTGCAAATTTCAATTGCAAATTTGCAATTGACAGACTGATCGATTGATTGATTGATTGATTTTATTCTCCGAATTCAAGTAAAAAATAACATAATATATGCAAAAGAAATACAAACAGAAAATACGTCAGAATTAAACAAACGTAATATATACAAATATACAAATGTGAAAAAGGAGGGACACCCTGTTCAGTCATGTCAACAAGGACGTGGCTGTTCTTCCATGGGGTCCTATAAGTAGAAATTATAAAAAGAAACCACAAACTAACAAAAAATTGAAAAACACAAACACAAACACAAAAAGACAAGAAAAACGAGTAATGTAATTCGTCACTGGGGACGAAATAGGTGGTTTGTCAACATCTTTTAGTAAAGAATGTCTCTGGGGACGTCGACATTAAATGTCATAAAGAAGATAATGTGTCAAAAGAATATATGACTTGAATGTCATTCTGACAAAGTGGCACTTTGATGACCTCACGATGACCTGAAAAACTTAAAAATATTAATGTCTGGGAAGGAGACTAACAGCACAGATACAGGAAGATTTGATTTTTAGTATCTCGCAAAGTTAACCCTAGGGGTTCTAGACATATTCATGAATCATATTGGCAATAGGGTTGTGCATAAACTACTGTACATGTGCATTGCAATAGACATAACAGGCAAAATAACGCAGTTATTGCATTGTTTGTAATTGTATGTGTAAAAGTAGTCAAAGAAGATGGTAATTTGAAAGGGTAAAAATTTGAGGAAAAGAAAATGACCCCGTCGTCGCCGGGACTTGAACCGGGGACCTTGAGCATGTGAGGCAAGTGCTTTACCTATAGACAAAAATATGGCCAATAGAGATAACGCGTAGATGGAAATTGGGATTCTTGTGTCATATCTTCTAAGTTAAAATTTCGATATGTTTCCGACATCTGATTAAAAAATAAATAGCACATTTGTGATAGAGAATTTATCAGCTACAGTATACTCGAAGCTGGGCAATAAAATCGACCACAAATAAAGGAGCTCGAGCTCAAGAAAGACGGGAATGTAGAATCAAGGAATTCGGAAAAGGTCATGTCCCGGTGACAGCCCTAGACCGACTTTTTTGTATCTTATTTTCCTTCATCAGGTGCCGCGGTCGAGTGGTTTAAGGCGCTTCGTTGCAGCGGCGTAACAGGTGCCTGTTATCAGAGGGGGGAGGGGGGCAGAGCCAAATATTTCCCTGTAACTCTGTCTAGAATTAGTGGCGAAGCTAGGATTTCAGTTTAGGGGGGCGGTAGTGAGCACGGGAAGGGCGCTCAGTAAGTGTTTCGCACGATTCACGTGCTCACCACCGCCCCCTAAAATGAAATCCTAGCAACGCCACTGATTCTAGACTTAGTTACCTGGAATTATTTAGCTCCTCCCCCCCCCCCCCCCGATAACTGGCAGAGAATGTAAGAGGAGCGGGAGCAGACAAGGAACAATTCAAAGAAACATTGGAGCTTCCGAGCTTAGAATTTTTGGTTCTGCCCACCCCCCCCCCCCCCCCTCCCTGCGATAACAAGCAGAGAACGTAAGAAGAGCAGGAGCAGACAAGAAACAATTAAAAGAAACGTCGGAGCTTCCGCGTTTCGATTTTTTGGCTCTGTCTCCCCCGCCCCCCCCCCCCCCCCCCCCCCGATAACAGGCAGAGAAAGTAAGAAGAGCAGGAGCAGACAAGTAACAATTTAAAGAAAACGTCCGTGCTTCGCGCGGGAGCGGGAAAACCTAGGGAAAACTCCCCCTTTATAGGAAGCGCCTTTCGCGCGCTCAGTATTAAGACGTATTAGGATGAGTGGGAGCAGACAGGGAACGATTCAAAGGAACGTCGACACTTGCTCCGCCGACATTTGCTCCGCCGACATATGCTCCGCCGACATTTGCTCCGCCGACATTTGCTCCGAAACGACGACATTTGCTCCGGCGACATTTGCTCCGCCTACATATGCTCCGCCGACATATATCCTCCAAAACGACATTTGCTCCGCCGACATATGCTTCGGCGACATTTGCTCCGCCGACATAATGCTCCGCCGACATAATGCTCCGCCGACATATGCTCCAAAACGACGACATTTGCTCCGCCGACACATGCTCCGCCGACATATGCTCCGCCGAATTATTTCGACAATAATGTAACAACTGCCCCGCCGACATATTTCTGCCGAATTAATTCCGTAAACACTACACTTGAACTGGTGACAATTGCTCCATCGTCGCCATAAAATGAAATGGAAAGCATACTCTCTGACGTAGCCTAGAATTTTCAACAAGGGGAGGGGGAGGCGAAGCGTGGGAGCGAAACGACGGAGCTGGGGAAGCTGCTGGAGAGGGTTATTCCCCCTCCCACGGTAGGGAGATTTTTTTTTTAATTCTTGAATGGAAATGATATTTTCTGCACACTAAAATACAGTATTAGGGGGAACTGATATGAGAAGTGGCATATAATGAGGGGGGGTGGCATGGCGAGGATGTTGGAAGGGGTATTCCCCACCCACGGTAGAGAGATTCTTTGTAAATTCGGGCATAAAATCAGCACTTCTTGCACACTAAAAATCAGCATAAGGGGTGACTTATATGAGAACTGGCGGTTCTAGAACAACTCCCCCGGAGGACAAGCCCCCCCCCCCCCCCCCCCCCCCCCCCCCCCCCCGCCCCCGAGGACCACTTTCCCGGAGGACGGGGTCCCCCAGAGGACATTTCCTTCGGAGGATGGCTCCCACGATGACAGCTGCCCGGGAACACAATACCCCCGAGGACAAGCTTCCCGGAGGAAAACTGATTTCAATCAACACATCTATTCTAGTGAGAAATCAATTTACGTTCCTTTTCTTTCACTTTTTGTTTATTTTTAGAAATTCTTCTGCTTCAACAGAAAAACATGTTTATGTATTTCTACAGTATATTTCCGTTTTTCACATTCAACATCAAATGCGCAAGATCATGAAACAGATTACCCTTAAAATAAATATATCAAATAAATAAAGTTAGTGATTAAGATATAGAAGTTTCAGTGAAATTAGACTTGTAAATCCTTTCAGTTAACTAACAATGTGATTAATGGTCCTTTCTGTGTTTCTTTCACTGAAAGATTAATAATGAAATGAGGAAGAAACAAAATAAAGAGGAAAGACAGAAGCACCCGCACGTCCCAGCACAACACCTAATCCCTCCCCTTCAGCCCTTCAGCCCCCCCCCCCCCCCCACAACACCCCTTCCCTTTCCCGATCCCTGAACATACCCCTCGCATTCCGTGACTTACAAGAGCGTGAGAATCTGCAGCAAGTGTCGTCTATTCCGGAGCATATTTCGGCGGAGCAATTAACGTTGGAACGTAATCATAAAGCCATTGCATGTAATTTCAACTTTACGATATTCGATCTATTTCGGGTGTGAATGGGAGGGTACGCGCGTGTGTGTGTATGTGCGATTCCATGACAATTGCTCCCAAGGAAACATAACACTAATATAATTAATCCTTATTCAAAACCCCTACAGCCCAAAACCTACGCCCATGGGAAAGTTAAAAGAGGGCTATTATCGCAGACGCACATGTCGCGTCATCGTATGTGCATGTTTGCTCCTGTAAGTTTTTACAGAAAATCGCAGGATGGGGGGAGGGGGTGGCCTGGGCTGGCCAGGGGGCAGCGGTGTGCCTTTCGAAGTTGGGGAGCATCACCGAAAAGATGCACTAAAAGCTGAAAACAAACAAACAAACAAACAAGAACTATATGAATCTTCGACCGCGCAAGGTCGACATTTATGCCTCCGCCATTGCAAGATAAATTCATTTGAAATTCAGTTCAATTCAATTCTATTTTGGTTTTATTGTAAAAGGAAATAATTGGTGCATGACGATAGTCCGAAGACTCATCATATTTACAAGATAAGACAATATTCAAATAACAGTTAAATGGAAACTGAAATAAGATACATGCAAGGAGCAGTGCTAGATGTAAAAATTAATTATGAAGATTGTTATATTGAATTTAACTGCACATGCCAGTAAAAATAGTAAAAAAAATATAAATAAATAAATAAACAAACAAACAAACAAGTTTGTGAACATTTGGGAGAAAACTTAACCCGGGGGAAAGTAGATGAAATAAATCCTTTGCAGTAATGACTAAATTCGCAAAATACAAACTAAACAACTTGCAATAAAGTTTACAAACCAGGAATACGATGGATATAGATGGGACGCATCGCCATAAAACTGTAAATGAATGTGACATACAAGCTCAGAAACTCGCCATTGCAAAATTCAATTAACCTCTGAGATTATCAAAAGAATATTAAGAGAGGGTAGATTTAGTGTGTGGTTATCAAATATTTTTAAACATGCATTTAAATTAATTAAGATATTACAATGCTTAAAAATATGAGAAGAGCGCTTTAATGGCAGAAATATCCAAATGCTTGTAGAAAATGAGCCTACCTAAAACTGGAGAAATTTATTTAATCAACATATCGGGAGTATATTTCACATTCATATTTATTTGTTTATTTTCACGGAAGCAATGACATCTTTGACCTTGTGACCCCAAATCTAGTCAGACCATTGTCCCTCCCATATTCATAGATGAGCAAAGTTTGAAGCTAAACTGTCACAGAGTTGTTAAGTTATCGCACGAACAAGCTTAATTTTCATGTATATAATGACGTCTATGACCTTTGACCTTGAGACCCAAAATCTAATCGGATCATTGTCCCTTCTATATGCATCTTGAGCCCAGTTCGAAGTTGATCCGTCAAGCAGTTCTGAAGTTGATCCGTCAAGCAGTTCTTAAGTTATCGCGAGAAAGGAAAACGGGACGACGGACGGACGGACGGACGTACGGACGGACGGACAACCCGATAACATAATGCCTCCGGCACCTACCTTCGGTGGGCGGAGGAACCTTTAAGGGGCAATTTTGACATACCGCAGTATTTCTATCTTTGCAAACTACTTTGCAGTTTGTTTAGATCTACTCTGATTTACTACGATTACTCTGATTACGTAGATTATTTAGAGTGACCTATAATGATAAACATGATAAAGGCATGCCCTCAAATTCACTGAATGGTGTCGTGGGGGCAAGGTTCAAGTGTCGTGGTTTCGAAAAAATTTCGGTGGAGAAATTGGCGGCGAGGCAATTGTCATAATCATTATCAATTGTCGAGCAGAGTAGAATTATTATCAATTTATTGATGATTATAATTAATTTGGCGGAGCAAAATTCGTCCGAGCATATGTCGGCGGAGCATATGTCGGCGGAGCAAATGTCGTCGTCTTGGAGCATAATTCGGCGGAGCATATGTTGGCGGAGCATTATGTCGGCGGAGCAAATGTCGCCGGAGCAAATGTCGCCGGAGCAAATGTCGGCGGAGCATAATTCGGCGGAGCATATGTCGGCGGAGCAAATGTCGCCGGAGCAAATGTCGTCGTTTCGGAGCAAATGTCGGCGGAGCAAATGTCGGCGGAGCAATTGTCGGCGGAGCAAATGTCGGCGGAGCATATGTCGGCGGAGCACATGTCGCGGAGCACTTGTCGCGGACCGCTTGTCGTCATTTTCGGAGCAGTTGTCGGCGGAGCAAATGGGACAAAATCAGTAGTTTAGGACTGAGAGGGCGCTATTTAAAAATCCCATACAAGGGTGCCAGTTCGCTCTGGCTTTAGAGCTTTAAATACCATAGTACTCAAATGACAATAACGTCTGGTTGCTAGTGATTTCCAGCCTCCGGTGCATGTAATTCTCTGGTTGATACAAGACTATAAGGACATACTCCAAGTACTATTCGACATGCCCTATTTTGAAGTTTTTGTAAGGAATTAGTATATTTAGTACAAGCTGTTCCATATACAACATCTCCATAGTCGAAAATGGGAAGTATAATGGAATTATACACAGTTTTCAAATGTAATTGGTCAATAGTATGCCGCAAACGGGCTAAAAGCCATACAAGTCTAGTGATCTTAGAGCACATGCCATCCTGCAATATGCAGATTCCACTTTAAACAAGCATCTAACAACATTCCAAGATACTTCGTAGATTGTACATGCTGAATATCAGTTCCATTGACACTTAAGTTCAACTAATTACATTTAGATAACATTCTGTGAGAGCCAAATAACATGTTCACAGTTTTTTTTTTACAATTAAGGCTCAATTTAGAGTTACATAATCAATTAAAAATTCTATGAAGTTCAGAGTTCAAAACTGACTGAATTATTGTAATATCTTTGTGAGAGAAAAAGACAACTGTATCGTCAGCAAATAAATGCACAGATCAATTTCAACTACAGCAAATCGATTTATACTTTCTGTTGCAAGCAGTAGACTAGAAGTCAATTGAAAATTTGCAATTAATTACTTATGACTGATTTTGGGACCTAAACTGACTTGCGATTGATTGCAAGCTTCTTGCAACACCCCCTTAGTCTTTGTGAAACACCCCTCTGATACACACTAACCGACTCACGTGCATAATGATTCAATCCATTTATCCTTCTATTTACATGAATCTTTGTCTGTTCATTCATTATTTTGATTCTTGCTAGATTAGTCATGTGCTCCTAACGTAAGTTCTCTCGATCGATTAAGAATTATCCACTGCATGTTGCAAACAAAATTCAGAGACAATATATATGCTTTGGTGGTAAATTCCACGATTAGACCAATCTGTTTTAGTGGCCGATAAATCATGTCCCAGAATGTCTATGAAATGATTTCTCTTTTTTAATTCTTAAAGGGGTATTTTAAATGACTGCCCTTTCCTGTTGCGTGAAAAGTTGGGGACTGTCAGACAAATTAATGGAATCAGGAAACATTATAATGTGCCGTTGCAGATCGCAAACCCTGGACGATCTGAACCCTGTCAGCTATAATGTACCTCGAACGATTACTCCACCCGTACTAGATTTCGGATTCAGAATTTGAAAACACATTTCGTTCTCACATTTAAATACAAACAAAAATTGATATTGTTAAGAAAACACGGAGGAAGGGTGTAAGGTTCCCTAGAGGAACGCAGCTTGTGTTCGGGTTGCCTTTACTTACTAGGGCAATCCACCCTACAGATTTTGCCATTGAAACTACCCTTAGTGCATACCACACCCTTGTGGAATACCCACAATTAATACTCATGCTTGGGATGACTATAGGTACTGGTTGAACACCCGAGAAAAATTTGAATTTGAAAATAAATATCCTCAGTAATTTAGTTATTCAGAAAATTTCTATTTCAATTGATAAGTTTCTTCTTCTTCTTCTTCTCCTTCTTCTTCTTCTTCTTCTTCTTCTTCTTCTTCTTTCCTCTTTAATTTTTAGACCGCTTCCTCACGAACATAAGCAGTTCATGGGAGAACGAGACAAGTTTCCTAGTAATGTCGTGTATGCAAAGCACCAGCTCACGTTTAATGTGCATGAGGAGAAATGCAAACAAGGTAAAAAAGAATTCCGTCCTCATATTTGACCGTTATCATACCCCTCATGGGAATATTCTCTTCGCTATAGAGTACCCTCACCCGACCATTTTATTTGTGTTAGGGTTCAAAGAGTGAATTTTCTATTGTTTATATGCCGTTCTTTGTTTCTTTATATTTATAATTTGTACTGCATTTTATAATGTATATGATGTACGTATATGTTTTTATGTATGCACGGACTTGACGAAGAACAAGCATTAATATTGGCTGTAGCAAGTGCCTCCGTGTTAAAATAAAATAAAATAAAATAAAATGAAATGAAAAGGTGTTTGCTTTGTTCTACTTTACTTATTCGTCTAACATGTCTAACATAAATAATACAGAAGCTATTTGCATAAATTGAAGTTGGTGTCCGTTACGGTAACCGGTGATGTCTACAATCTAGATCACTATTTCAAGTTTCCATATACAGTGGCGTAGCTAGGATTTTTTCAGTAGGGGGCACCCAAAATAATTTGTTGGCACATACAAACACGAACACAAGACAAACGCACCTCTGCCCCCCCCCCCCCCCCACACACACATAATATTTTTCTATTTTGCGAGGGAGCAAAGCGAGCGAGCCAAAAAAAAGCACTTTTTATTTTGTCGTCAAAATACAGTTTAGACCTATAATTTTTTATATATGTGGTCACCACTCTACCAAATAGAATACATCTCGCTGGTCTATATTGTCTCAAACCATTCTGCTTCTAAATATGAAGAGCGAGGGAAGCGAGCAAGAAAATTTTGAAATCCTCACTTACAAATGTCTAATTTTTTTTTGCCTTTCTGGCCCAATTTGGTATTGCTTTACCTTTTTTTTTTTTGTCTGATGATGGTGAGATACTTGGGCTTTATTTTTCAACATTTTTTTCTTTTCTACCTTTTGGTACATACACAAACCCACACACACATATAATAATATCTACTTTGCGAGCGAGCGAAGCGAGCGAGCCAAAATAACCACTTTGTCGTCAAAATCCAGTTTAGACCTTTAATTTTTTGAATGGTATATTATATCACCACTCTACCAAATAGGATATATCTCACTGGTCCATGCTCTCTGTTTTTTTTTAATACACTGTGTCAAGCAGACATTCATGTTGTTTTGATGTTTTAAAAAAGAGAGAAAAAATGATGTAGGCCTATGTTCACGATATTTCTATTTTGAAAGAAAAAAAATTCTATCTTGTGTTATAGTGGAAATGAAACCTGAACTTGAACTTGAACTTGAACTTGTCTCGAATCATCCTGCTTCTAAATATGAAGAGCGAGCGAAGCGAGAAGAAGAAAATGTTGAAATTTGCACTTACAAAAGTCTACGTTTTTTGCCTTTCTGGCCTATTTCGGTATTGCTTTATCTTTTCTTTTTTTTGCCTGCTGATAGTGAGATACTTGGGCTTTATTTTTCTTTTTTTTTTCTTTTCCTACCTCTTGATTTTTATGGGGGGCACCTCTGGGGGGGGGGGCACGTGCCCTCCCCAGCCCCACTGTAGCTACGCCCCTGCCCATATACCTTCAACTCTTCAAACAGAAATTTCGAGTCACGTTACGCGTCAGTCCTATCCGGTGTGCTTGTTTGCATTTAAGAGTTGTTATCTACGTTGAATAACTATCAGACATCATTTGCTTTTATAACTGCTTCAGTAAATATCATTATCAGTCATTTGCTCATTTTATTTCGTTTTGATATTTTGAAACAGTTTTCCATCAGCTGCTTGGTGATAGTATCATCGTGGATAGTATGCAGGATGCATTAGCTTATCGAGAAATGGTGGGTGTTGAATGGTGAAGAGGAACGTTTCATAAAGTGTCTTGTCTGTGATTTTTACTGACCAATTTGCTCTCAGCCAATCAGATGCAAGGATTTCAGTAGCTTATAACAGTGTTCAGTAAAAATCACTGACAAGACACTTCTTGAAAGTTCTCCGGAGCTATAAGGGAAGCAGTGTGGTATATTGGCGAATGGAGAAGGCCCTTGACTTTCACATGAGAGATCTTTAGTTCGATCATTGCATTTTATATCCAATTTCTTCCAAGGTGTATGAGATGGATACATAATAATGCTTTGCAAATATAACTGTAAGGTCCCCAGAAAGAGGAGAATTGATAATGAAGACGCTCGACTACATTGCTTTACGAAAATGTTCACCACACAGAAACAAGAACTGGGAACAACTCAAGGCGAAAGTATATTAATGTGACAGTGATCTTGACCTGTAAAACAAAGGTCGCGTGGTGGCCTTGTGTGTACTTCGGCACGACATTTTAGTTATACATGTATTACTTTTCTGCAGCCGAGTGTTAGATTGATTCATGTGAAATCATTGTGATGTAACAGCCAATGTGGTTAGAGCTTGTAAAAAGGGGGGGAAGGGGGACTCGCTTGACTGATCCCAGGGTCCCTTGTACACTGACTGAGCTTAATCCGATGACTGTGGTACGGAATCATAATTTTCAGTTTAAGAAACTGTTTGGGATAGGTGGCTAGTTTTGGGATAGATCTGTTTACACATTTTCACTAAATGCATACAGTACAGAATACTGCCAATGAATATAAGATAACTGTTTTTCATCACCAATATATGTAAATGAAAAATAACCGTGTTTTTACAGCACCAGGCTATTTCTAGACAGTGTATTCTGGCTCTCTTAAAGAACGAGTGAATAAGCAACAGGATTTTTCTAGTACACCGTGTATTCCGGCGCTCTTAAAGGACGTGTAAATAAGCTTTATGAATGTATTTCTTTTTAGGTGGTGGACTGTCCTACTATCTTCACAAGAGACGGGGATCGTCTAAGCGAGGATGGTACATTTTGTGGATCTCTCAATCGCTGCCCGAGTGACCTAGAAGGCAAAATGTTCAATCAACCCGAACATTCTGATCGACAACAAACCATGGGAAGACAAATTGGTAAGCGTATAAACTTCACGTGAAAGTAAAACGTTCCTCAGGTTCAGATAGGTTATATAAATAGCATAAATTATCATAGAATCTTATTTCAAATTCATACTGAATCGGTTTATTTTATTCCATTCGAACGCCATAAACTTGAAACCGTTTATTTATCTATATATTTATTTACTTTTTATTTATTTCTAATTTTTTGTTAGGGTAGCCCATTCACCATTAAGAAGTAGTCTTCCATGGCTATGGGGCCCTGAATGATTATAAACATATAACTCTAAAATACATAATGTATATATAGACCAGTTGAAAATAGAATTCCATCGAAGATCAGATATAAAAAAAGCAATAATAGACGTGGCACAAACGTTTGCAACATCAGGAATCTAGCTTGGCTGTAATACCAAAAGGACAATATTGATTAACCCGCAATTACGTGCATAAATCATGTTAACATTACACAGTAATTATGCACGTAATGTATATTCAGCTGAGCTATTCAGAGATTACAACTTTTTTTAATAAGTATTTTTTTAAATGAATTGATAGAGGAAGCTGTTCTCATCGAAAAACTTATTTCATTCAAATATAGAATACACAATTGGGCCGCACTTATAATAATCGGTGTGAAATCTGAGCATACTTAGCTCTTTGCACGCTGAATTAATTTTAAGGGAACAATGACCATTGTTTGTTTGATATTTTCTTTGAATCTGGCTTTCCTCATTGCACCTATGATATTGATAACTATTCTTTGGATGCTACTTGAGCAATACAGTCATTTCTTAGTCCTGTAGTACGAAGGTGACAGAGAAAACTAATTATTACGATTGTTGAATTTAATTGTACGAATGTGCAAAATTGCACCTTTTGCGTGCAAAGGGTCAAACATCCACTGAATGAGCACGTGCACGTATTTGAACTTTAGGCGAAAATTTAATCTACACATGAATGACGTTAATTCTAACTGAATAGTTAAACCTTCTGTATCAAGTCCAAAACTTGGGTTACGGTATTTTACGTGAACTTTCGTAGTAGGCCTAAGTCAGATATGGATTTTTAGGTATTGACAGCAGATTATATTTGAATGATATGTGAATTCATATTAAAAAGCATATATTTCAAAAGGTATAGTCGTCTTTGACATAAATTAGAAAAGCATTCAATTCTTCTTCTTTTTTTTTTTTATTTGAGCAACTTATTAAAAATGAAGCCTTCTTTCTATATGTAACCTATTGCAAGACGTACTAGACACACTTTATGTTGATGAATGAGAGCAATGTTATCAGGTATTGCCTATTTATGTTTGCAGATTCCCTGCGTAAGGCAGAAGATGTCTTCCTGAGGCTTGCTAATCTCCAGACCAAACTAGATAAGAAGAATAAAGAGTTGGAGTCTGATACCATTTGTCTAGGGAGAAAGGAGGTCAATGCTGCAAGAGTAAGAATCCAGGAGATTGATAGTTGCCTCCCAAAAGGTATTAACTATTTATTCTCGGACATTCTTTATGTAATCTCTCTTTCAGGGTCGGCAATGTTTAAAACGCATTTTAATTCACCCAAGTTTTTTTAACGTGATTTAAAACGCACCATAGACTAATGTGGTATAAATTTACATGCAAATGGTTATGAAATGTAGTTTCATTCTTAAATACAGGGTGTCCCAGAAAGAACGGAACACCTGTAATCCTTAATTTCAGGGACATATATGAAATGATGTGATAATTGTTCATTTAGTTTGAAAATATATTTCTTTTCTTTGAAAATGACACCAAAATCATGAATTTTGGCTTATGTGTTCAGATGTTAGGGCTCATTTCGCGAGGCAATGTCATTTTCAAAATTTTCTACTTTAGCGACCAGAATTCCTGTTACTTGAAAGGAAAATCCTTTACCCGACGGCATTCCATAGAAACGGCTCCCTGCCTGAATAGACACGTGTTTGATTTTCCTTTCATATAAAACGTGGAGATTGTTCAGGCAGCGAGCCGTTTATATGGAATGCCGTCAGGTGGAAGGTTTTCCCTTGATCTCATATGATTTCAGTCGCGAAAGTAGCAAATTTTAAAAATGACATTGTCTCACGTAATGAACCCTAACATCAGGGTAGCGTTTCATGAAAGGACTTGTCGGATGTTTTATCCGACAGTTGCCATAGTAACAATGCTTCTCAGCCATTCAAAATCAAGGAAAGATGTCAGATCTGACAGCTTGTCAGACGACAAATATTGATGAAACGCCCCCTGAACGCATAAGCCAAAATTAATGATTTGGGTGTCATTTTCAAGGAAAAGAAATTATTTTTCAAACCAAATGAACAATTATCACATCATGTCATATATTTCCCTGAAGTCAAGGATTACAGGAGTTCCGTTCTTTCTGGGCCACTCTGTATACTTTTTTATTTCATTTTGCTATAATATGCATATTACCACAACAGTACGGTACAGTACCAGTGAAGGAAAATCTTTTGCCTATTCTCTCTCAGCCAATAAGATTTTTACACAAGACCGACAGCCCTTGAGACCAACATGTCATTCTCACTGACCTTCTGACAACTGTTTACATGGTTTATGAGAATGAAGAGACCAGCATTCTCCCTCTGATCTTACAGGCTTCTGGTCTATTGGACTTTTGGTCTCCGAGGCTGTTGGTCTACTGGAATGTCTTAATGTATCTGTTTTAATAGTCTTCAAGCCTTATGACATAAATTGTTAGTAATCATTGGTGAACTAATGTAGGAAACATCTCGCTACCCTTTGTGTCATTGTAGTGATGTGATGCTTTCATATTTTTATTATTGATTATCTCCTTTGTGGGACTTTACGACTTTTTGTATTTTTTTTTTTTTTTTGCATATTACTACTTTTTTAAGTGAAAAATTGAATTAATACATTTTATCATTCGTTGATATTTTGAATATTCTGTCTTTGCATTAAGGAATTTTAATTTTTCTGAGCAAAGTATTCTAGTGGTATTTGTCATTATATTTAAATAATTATCTAGCCAGAAGTAGTCCTTACTTTCCCTACCACAACCTCCTAGCTCAAGCAGAATAGCTTAATTCTTTCTAGAATGGAGTTCAATCGTTATAACTCGAGCTTGATGGGAAGATGATGTCATCGCAATGACTTCCTTAGCCCCGCAATTGCCCCCACTCTGCGTTTGCACCCAAACTGGCTACAGCCGAGACTACCTCCAGGGCCCCGTTTCGTAAACTTGTTATCAATAACAAGTTGCAATAACTTTTATAAGCTACTGGAATCCTTGCTTCTGATCGGCTGAGAGCAAATTTGTCATAGAAATGTGGCAGTTTTTACTTATAACAAGTTTTATGAAACGGGGCCCTGCCCAGAGCTGGGCTAAAGTGATCTCCCAATAGGCCACGCAATTTTATTTTCGCGTGTTTGATGTACATGATATAAACTGACCTTAGGCCGCAGCCGAGCCGTTGCCTACTGCTTGTCTTAAATGGGGTCCCCTAATCTTTTCCAAATCACTAATTTAAGTATAAACAAAGAAATGCTTGAGAAGTTCTGTTGTTGATTTTGTTGTGGGACAGAAAAAAAAATCATTCAAAAATCATAGTTTGATTCTTTTTAAGTTATGGGGGGATAAACCGTATGCAAATGTGAGGGGGTTTTTTGCATTAGATTTGACATCTGACATTAGATCTACTGAATCGATATGTTGTTGTTGTTTTTTTCTGTCTATAGTCTATATTTAAGACTATCATTCATGGCATCAGATAAATTGATTAAAATAAAATGAAGTTTTCTATTTGAAAACAATAATCATAATTTTTCCAACTCTAAAAAAAGCTTATTTGTAATATAATATCCTATCGAAACGTGATACCAGTCTTGCAAATGGTTCCTTTTTTTAAATTCCTCTTGAAAGCACTTTAAGGCGATTTAAAACGTTTTGAAACAACGTGATCATTTGTTTTATCACAACCGTGCTCTCTGTGAATTAGAGTCAGGGTATTCTCCACATACGTCAACTTTCAAAGGGTCTTTTAAACAGAGGGGAATTTTATGAAAGTTTTTATAACTAAACGTAGGAATATTCGTTTAAGGGATATTTTTAACAAAATTTGGCAGGAACATCAAGTGAAAAGGTGACCTCGCTACAAAAATGGTCAACTTTTCTACATTGAAGGTGTAACGAGTTGGTCTGAAAGTAATGACAAAATTAAGTGATTTTAAATTTGTTAGATTGCAAATTAATTTCACATAGACTAAGTGGCCCACACTTACCTATATCACCGGAAGAAAGTTCGCACACTCTGTTTCATGACATACACTTTGTTTACCCTCACTAAAGAATACCGAAAACGCAAACGATCGCCATCTCCGCCATCTCCATGTCCACATCGACAGGCATCAAGAAGATTAAGACGTGCAAGGTGTACGAGAACAGCGTCGGCGGACCAGTATGACGAGGGAGGAACGACAGCTAAAGCGGACGAGGGAGCAATGACAAAAGCTTCAGCGGACCAGCATGACGAGGGAGCTACGACATCTACAGCGGACGAGGGAGAAATCACAACAGCTCCCGCAGACGAGTATGACGAGGAAGAAACGACAACAACTAAAGCCGACGAGAATGACGGGGAAGAAACAATGGCTGTAGCGGACGAGGATGGGGAAGAATCGACAACAGCTTCAAAGGTCGTGAATGTCGAGGAAGAAACGACGGTTATGGCCGACAAGAACGAGGACGAGGGAGAAATGACGACAGCTTCAGCGGATGAGTATGACGAGGGAGAAACGACGGTTATGGCGGACGAGAACGAGGACGAGGGAGAAATGACAACAGCTTCAGAGGACGAGAATGACGACGAAGAAACGACGGTTATAGTGGACGAGGACGAGGGAGAATCGATAACAGCTTTAGAGGACGAGCATGACGTGGAGGTAACATCTTCAGCGGACGATGGACAATCCCAATCAGTTAGCATGTGGAATTCTATATCAAGGTGGTTTTGGTCTTAAGCAAAATACATTCTAAATAATTGAGGGTTGATTAATGAAGACAATAAAGAGTTAAAGGTGTTACGAAACAGGTGAATACGGAAGAAGTCTAAGTTATTGGGTTTCTGACGGACGAACATATTTATATCGCCTCTCACAAATTTTCAACAGGACTACCTACAGTCACCAAACAAAAAAAAATGACTTTGAAAGAAAAAACAATCGGGCCTTTATTCAAGACTACATGTACACAGCTAGTCAACTAGATTAATTTTGAAAGTATAGATGTATCAATATACCGATTTAAAACAGGCTGACGATGGGAATGAAGAGCTATGACCCTAACAGTTCATTATTCTGTATGTATGTTTGTATATACCCGACTTTATTATTAAAACGCTCATCAGTTGTTATGATTGTTGTCATTCGCTGCAGTAATAACAGTAATAGGAGTAGTGGCAGTACCAGTAGTAGTTGTTGTTTGGTTATTAATATGATTGCATTTAACTGCAAGCAGAATTTGCGCATATGTTCTTCATATGAAAGTGCAGATTCCTGTCTCATTTCTTAATTGCTCCATGGCATAAGTTGATTGATTTATTTTCCACGTGTTTGTATATAATAAGTATGAAGAATGTTTATGTCGACTATTCATCGGATGGGGAAAACCCAGAATGGTAGGTTTGTAGCGGAATAGCTGGGTTTCGGAAAGCAAGGGAAGTGGATTGTTCACACCATGCGGCCTTGATATATTCATTGTCAATTCCATTGTTTTATCATGCCTGAAATGTTTTGAGGAATATGTATCGCATAATTATAATCATGATGAATATTGTAAAAACTTCATGAATGGTGAAGAGTACTGGAAGAACACTGCGTGTCATTACTGATAGATGTTGTGCGTAAATGGTTATTTGCAACAGTGGTTATCGTGTGAAGCTGGTATATAGCTCCGTTCTTCTTGATCTTGTGTAGCACATATCACATTATTATCTAACGTCTCTATGCGCTTCCAAAGGACTTTAGATATCATTACCCTGGCTTTAGCCCGGCAGGTAGCCATTACAGCGTTCAAGCATTGCAGCAGTTCTAGCGTTGTACATACGTTGCTTGAAAGTAAGACGGGAGAAAGAAAAAGAAGTGCTGAATATCTCATAATTGTTGATTTTATCTCGTCGACTGCATGGCTGCTACATTTATATTCGATGTGCAGTAGTTGCACCTTGTGTTTGATTATATTGTTAAACTTTATACACATATATGAAACTTTGATAATACATCTGCTTTCTGACTAAGTTTTTGAATAACTTTTTACAAGTACAGTAACTATTAGAAATATTGATTTATAAAGACGGAAATATTACACAGATTTTTCTAAGAGATTAGATTGTTATTATTAGAAATGTCTTCATATGAATGTGATGATTGCAATTTAAACCACTGATTTATGCCTTGGAACACTAAATCCTGCATAAAACTGATTAATGATTTTATACGAGAATGTGACTTTGTTTCACTTATTTTTTCTACACATCTGAGAGCAACAGCGGATATAGAAACACTGTGTTTCCTATCTGTTTTGAACTAATTTTGCAGATAAGATTAGGTGAACTTTATGGTTTCTTTAACAAGTTTGTATCATCTAAACCACGGATTTTTTTCTTCTTCTTCTTTATTGAATTGCAGTACATGACATGGAAATGTAGTAGATTTAGGTCTTAGAACATGGTAATTGTAATGGTAATGAAAATACATGTGTAGTTAGTTATAAGCTCATGTACAGTTTTGGTAGTAAGAGAATTATAGGCATGAAACTGATTAAATAATAGTCTCATATAATCCGCCTTGCATTGTTAGATCATGTGATATTCCATTTATGATTTCAGGTGAATTTTAGTGTAAATATCTCAAAACGAACTCTCACTGGTTTTTCACTTGTGCAGGGACTGTCTGTATGTTGCTGGCACGAGATCAAAAGTACTTTTCGTCTCTCATTTTGTTCAGTAACCAACTTGTGGAGGAAAAAACTTCACAGCATCGTAGTTTTGCTTGTATCTTGCTACTGACAACCTTAAAGCAAATAGATCTGACAAATAGTTTTTGAGGGCCCACCAAACTATATATAGCTTTTTCAATTCAGTTCAAAAGAAACATTTATTTTCTTCCACTTGACTTGCAGCATTTAACAATCATTTCTTTCGAATTGTGTACAGTTTATACATGAAAACATAATATCTTACATAAATCAAGGAAGAAGGCGAGGTCCCTAAAAGCGAATGCTTGTGACGGGCTCGCCTGAACAACTTAGCACAAATATTAAAATATATAGGAGAGCGGAGGGCAGAGAGTTTAGAGTAAAGAAGAAAGAAGAAGCAGAAGTAGTAGAAGAAGAAGACTGCAACAGTAACACTTGTATTTTGTAACATGCATGTAAAATATATAGTGACAATGGCAAGATTATGATTTATAGTACGGTTTACAGTATGGCAAGATTATGATTTATAGTACGGTTTACAGTATGGCAAGATTATGATTTATAGTACGGTTTACAGTATGGCAAGATTATGATTTATAGTACGGTTTACAGTATATGTTTTTAGGTAATCAAACAATGGTGAGGAGGTTCAGTCCAAGCCAGCAGTTTTCAAATTGGTATTTTCCACCGAGATTTCTTATGAGAGGTAAAAGACCATATGAAGAATTTATACTTACAAATTTGGCAGCATCAGTATTTTTTTCTAATATTTAAGGATATCAATATTAAAATCCCCAGTGATATATAACTTGCAATTTTCACACTTGAACTTACATAAAGTATAATCAGAGAATTGCAAGAAATCATCAATATTGCCACTTGGCTCTCTGTATATAACACCAGTTGTAGTTTATTATTGCAATGATTTAAAATATCAGTAAACATATATTCATAGTCAAATGTCTCGTTCTCACTTATAATGTCACTTCTTACTTGGTATTTCAACTGATTTGATATTTTTTAAAAAGCTACACCTCCCCTTCTACCAAAGAGTCGGTTGGAATTCAAGAATGTGTAGCCTTCTAATTCAAAAGATAAAAGTGGTACAACAGTAATCCACAATAATTGAAAATGAAATCTGAATTGTTGATATGGATTCTGAAATTTCTTCAAAGTTTTTTCTGAAGGCTACGGGCATTGAGATGTAAAATACTTAAACCTTGATATTTGTCCAACTTTATGTTAAATTCATTCGGTGTGTATGAGCAAGAATTTGCAGTTGATAAATCATTCAAATTTAAATCTGCATCAATATTTGCTAAAGGATTCATAACTACAAGTACATTTTAAAGCAATCATATATTCCCATGAAGCAGGACATGTTTGGGAAATGCACTCAAAAATAATTATCACTTCACTGAGAACAGTCAAGCCAATACAGTCCATTGTTTTCTTGCAAAATAGATAGGACTTGAGAAATATGTTTACCATTGTTTATCAATTTAGTTACTTTATCACATCACGGATGACACTGATATAGTTGAAACATTATGCAAACAGATGATATTTGTACCTTTACTGAATGTGATAGAGTACTAAATCTATCTTCCACATGTAATAATTTTTTTTCTTAATATATGTGATATGTTGAATATATTTGACAAATAATTTGCGATTTGATTATTTCTCCAAAGAGATTACAGAAAATGATATTTCCACTGTATGCATATTTTTTAGTGAAATATTAGGTTGTTGATAGTTTCCAGACAGTCGGTATGTATGTTCAGATCAAAATGTAGCGATTTATGGAAAGAACATATTCTAATTACGAAAAACACTGTGCATGCAGTGCGACAATTGACGAGATGTGAAGTGTTTTATGATGCTTTCACGTTTTAACGTTTGGCCTTGATGAGGTTTTTTTTTAATGCAAAATGTAATTACACGTTGGAAAAGGCTTTCAATATATGGGTTTAGAGGGTTTCAAATTAGTTTCGTTGCGACTGTAAGATATTTTTTATGATTGGTCCGGGCACGGTCATCATAATAGCTGAAGGAAAATTTGCTTATCTAAAGACTGGTTGTAATTTCTGCTCTTTGAGAGCAACGTTTGTTGAGTCTGGAGATAATCGTTATGTACGTTCTGATTAACATGTAACGATTTATGGAAAAAACATACTCTAATAGAGAGAAACACTATGCATGTAGTGTGACAGTTGACGAGATGTGAAATGTTTTATGCTGTCAAGTTTTAACATTTGTCTTTGATGTGTTTTTGTCTGCTAACCTGCTAAAAGTAATCACGCGTTGAAAAAGCTTTCAATATGAAATATGTTTTTAGAGCTTTTAGATTTCGTTGCGATTTTAAGATATTTTTTAAGATTGCTTCCAGCACGGTCATTATTATAGGAAGGAAAACTGCTTATCTCAATACTGGTTGTAATTTCTGCTCTTTGAGATTTTGTGATTTAAATAGAAAGTAAGCTACCTTAAAAAATAACATTGCAAAAGTTCGAAGTAGTGACGAAGGGATCACGCACCAATAAACGAAAGCATTTAAGACATTTTACGATTTGAGTATACTGAGTATATACTGCCGAGAATTTTTATCTTTTTTTCATATGAAATGTGACATGACAGGAAATCATATTCACAAGAATTATGCTGAGTTTGGTTAAAATAAACGAACATCTTAATAAAAAGCAGATTTTTTTTACACTTGTGTTTGATGTTCCGTGATGTGTATGCCTTATACTGAACAATACAATTCGTATGTAAGAAAATGTTTATGTGCACTTTGGCGTAGCCAGTAATTTTCAACAGGGGGAGGGGCAAGTCGAGGGAACGAACGTGGGATGGTGTATCCCTCACCCACGGTAGTGAGATTTTTGAAAATTTGTGCAAGAAAATGGCATTTTATACACAAAAAATCCAGTATTAGGGGTAACTTATGTGAGAAGGGGCATAAAGGGGGAGGCGAGGGTGTGGGAAGGGGTATCCTCCCTCCCACGACAGGGATTTTTTTGTAAATTTGAGCATAAAAATGGCATATTCTGCACACTAAAATTCAATGTTAGGGTTGACTTGTATGAGATGTAGCGTATGGGGGGGGGGGGGGGGGTAAGGCGAGGGTGTGGGAGCGGGGTCGGTAGGGAGATTGTTGAAAATTTGTGCATGAAAATGACATCTTCTGTAGACTAAAATTCAGTATTAGGGGTAACTTTTATGAGAAGTGGCATATTTACGTTTTGCGTTCATTTTCCGGGGTAGTGTAAGTTATATGAACTCGAAAAAAAATTCTTACTTTTTTTATTTTTGCTCACCGATCAATCGGGGAGGGGGCATAGCTCCCTTGTGCCCCCCCCCCCTCTTATCTACGCCAGTGTACGTGCGGTTCAAGTACACGTTGTTTTAAACTATTGACAATTGAGATCACTGTAAGACATTTGATTTCCTTGATAGGATATTGCTCCAGCTAATTGGATATTCATGATGTGACTTTTGAAGTCCCTATTAGGCTATTTGACATGTACTTTGTGGACATAATTATAATTGTCACATGGACATTTTAACTCCCTAATCGGTCATTTGAAATACATGTACTATAGGTACATCGAGTACCAACATGGACATTAACTTATCTCTATAGACATTTGAACTGCCTAAACTGACACCATTATTCTAATGTGGACATTTATTTAACAACATGGACATCTGAACTGCCTATACGGATGATTGGTTCCAACCAGTGGACGCTTGACCTGGAAAACCTATAGATACATGGTAGACTGCAAACATCTCTGTGCTTCGATTGGATGAATCCAGTGACTGTAGTGTTTGGAAGATACTGTAAACTGGTTCCATAACGTACTACTCAACACTGAAGTAGCCAGGAATTTTCAACGGGGGAGGGGCAAGGAGAGGGAGCGAAGCGACCGAGCGGGGGAAGGTGTGTGATTGTCTTTCCTCCCACGGTAGGGACATTTTTGAAAATTCGTGCATGAAAATAGCATTTTCTGCACACTGAAATTCAGTATTAGGGGTAACTTATATGATAAGTGGCATATAGGGGGCAAGGCGAGGGAGCTAGGCGACTGAGCGGGGGAACGGTGTGGGAGGGGGTATCCCCACTCCCACGGTAGGAGGATTTTTGAAATTCGTGCGTGAAAATGGCATTTTCTGCACACCAAAATTCAGTATTAGGGCAACTTATATGCTAAGAGCCATATGGGGGGCCAAAGCGAGGAAGCGAAGCGACCGAGCGGGGGGAGGGCATGGGAGGGGGGGATCCCCACTGCCACGGTAGGGATATTTTTCTAAAATGCGTGCATGAAAATGGCATTTTTTGCACACTGAAATTCAGTATTAGGGGTAACTTATATGATAAGTGGCATATAGGGGGCAAGGCGAGGGAGCTAGGCGACTGAGCGGGGGAACGGTGTGGGAGGGGGTATCCCCACTCCCACGGTAGGAGGATTTTTGAAATTCGTGCGTGAAAATGGCATTTTCTGCACACCAAAATTCAGTATTAGGGCAACTTATATGCTAAGAGCCATATGGGGGGCCAAAGCGAGGAAGCGAAGCGACCGAGCGGGGGGAGGGCATGGGAGGGGGGATCCCCACTGCCACGGTAGGGATATTTTTCTAAAATGCGTGCATGAAAATGGCATTTTTTGCACACTGAAATTCAGTATTAGGGGTAACTTATATGAGAAGTGGCATATTTACCTTTTACTTTCATTTCGCAGGGTAGGGGTACGGTATTTCTTATGTGAAGTGAACTCGATGAAAGTTTTTTTTTTATTATCTACTTTTTTATTGTTTTTTTTTTTCTCGCCTATCAACAGGGGGGCCATGGCCTCCACGTGCCCCCCCCCCCCTCCCCCAGCTGCGACAGTGCTACTCAAGTCAAACACGGAGGATATTAAATGCGCCATTGATCGTTGGTTGTTTTAACGTGTGGCACAACGTGAATTAGAATGCATGGTTGTGACGACGTGACCATGGCCCCGTAACACAAAGCTTAGCGATTGATCGTGCGATTAAACTTTGCGATCGATTGCATAGACCACTATGTGCAATCAATCGAAAAAAATTATCGTAGGATCAAGCGCTAAGCTTTGTGTTACGGGGCCCAGTTCTTAATCCTGACAGCCTGTGCCGAGGCTAAATGCACAAATTAATGAAAATTCATGGCAAAGTTCGTTCACTTTCCACTTTGCTTAATTTCCTCTGTTTCTTCATCTCCCACCATGATGAATCCTAAAGACATCGACGGGTGATATGTCATGTGTAAAATTGCTGATTATAAGGGGCACAACCGGCTCTCCTAACAAAATGATTGCATAATGTATCGTAAGTACGCAACCCTACAAATGAGATCCCTCCTTTAAAAAAAGGGGGGTCTAAATGACACTTCAGTAATGTGAAACTTTTTATTTTGGTTTGGTTTAGGTTTCTGGTTTTGATTAACAATGATCGTTTTCGAAATTCGTTCTTCTCATGGTCATTTCACAATTTCAACAAAGTAATAAGCTTATTTCTTAAAGCTTATTGTGATCGAGGTGATGAGGCAGAATTAAAGTAACTTAGGGCCTTAAAAACAGCAATTCAATTCGATTCAATTCAATTCAAAGAAACATTTATTTTCTTCCACTTGACTTGCTGGGGTTAACAATTTTTTTTCCAATTGTGTACATTTTAAACATAGTAACCAGATAATCAAATCAACGTTGCATTTTTGTTCTTCTCAAATGGAAAGCACAGATTATGTTCTCGTTTTATTTTTTCCTTCCACGAGTACTTATGCAATCTCTCCTGAAATACATATTTATTTAAGCTTTCCTCAGTTTTTGTATGTACTCTGTGATTTCTGTCCATTGCATTGTCGGGCTTTCCCCCAGAATGTTATACTTGTCTTTCGTAGTGATTGACAGTCAAGACAATTTAGTGTATTATACTGTCACCAGACAAAGGCAAACGCATTACTTTATTTTCATATATAGGTCACTATCAAAAGGCAAGTCGTTATTCAAAACCACACCACACCGAATACACCAAGACACCAACAAATGGGTATTAGACGAAATGGGCATAGCCTAACTTGAAATTAGACGAAGTCATGGTAAATGGGCCAAGTGGCAATAAGACCAATTTGTTATTAGATCTAGAGGAACTGGCTGTAGACGAAATTTGGATTAGACCATGTGGGATGAGACCAAATGGGCAATACACGAATGACTAAGGGTAACGCACTCACAAAGAGACTGAGGTGCGTTCATTTGGGAAGAGAAAGGAGCTATCAACAGAGAAATATATACATATCATACACATTTACACATATACACATCAGTCATTTACAACTTACTTCTAAATGCAAAAAAAATATGGAAAATTAACATTTAACAAAACAGAATTTAAGAACGCATGAGATCGTCGTTATGAGCGAGTTGCTTAATATCGACGACGACCTCAAAGTTAAAAGACGACATGTAAAACTTGCCAATTTATAGCAAGAGGTCATGAGGGTCCAGTGCAAGTGCAAGTGCAGTGGATTAATTACTAAAGTTATCGAACGGAAACCACATTTTCGGATACATGATTAGCAATTTTTTGCATATCTAATGAGCTATGACCTCTGACCTACATACTCCGAAATCAAACTTAGGCTGTATTTGATACCACGTACCTTCATAATTTTGATTAAAATCCGTCAAACATTACTAAAGTTATCGAACAGAATTCAGTGTTTATAGGATTTTCTACACACGGACGGACGGACGAACGGTATCCCTCTCCGACTCAGTCGGCGAGGCGAGGGGATACTTACCATCATAATCAATTCACCTTTAATATTTCTATAAGGATGTGGAGTTCGCACAGCTTTATTACCGACAATCAGTAGTAGATATAGACTTGTTGATGAAAATGAAAACGCCCTCTAACGAGAGAATGCCTCGTGTAAGAGTTTCCACAAATGTAATGATAGCTGACATGTTTTTATATTTCTTAGCGTTTTCAATGTTTGTAATGCTTTAATGTGACGTATCTCGGCACCAAGATCATAGATCATTATTCCCACAGGTTAGTTAAAATTAGACGAAATAAAAATTGACAAGATTTTGCTTGCTAACTTTACGTAACGTATGTGGGTAGACGATACCGCCTCCGACTCGATCACAATAAAGCATTATTGAACTTATTCAAACAACAGTGCAAATAATTCAAATACAATTATACAATTATGCTTCTGAGAACCCGAACTCTGAAGTACATCCCACGCTTGAATCCAGAAGATATTATGATTTTCCGAAAAAATTGAAAACGGATCAAATCATGGGACTTCTATTCTTCTCGGTCTACTACAACCCATTTCATTTGATACTGCAGATATTTATAACAAATTTATACACTGTCTCTCGTTAGCTTTGCTGCCTCTGCATAATTTGACATAAAAAAATCAATGAACTTAGACTTTTGTAGCAAGAAAATTGACTGATTTGTTGGTATATGAAGACAATGTCTTTGTATATTCTGCAATCAATAAAGCATGTACTTTCTTCTAATGGCATAGGCCAACTGAAGTACAAGTGAAAGCAATCTCAATCTATATCTGTCGACTAAGCTGAAGACTTAGTCCGTTCTCTCTCTCTCTCTCTCTCTCTCTCTCTCTCTCTCTCTCTCTCTCTCGGTCATTTCTAATGAGCTTTTCGCTATGTTGCTCGGTTTATGCTATGAGCATATGCATTTTGAGAGTGAAGAACAGAAAGATTTGTATCAATAATAGAAACGACAAACACTGCTTTAATCCAATGCGGTTTGATTTAGGTGCAGTAATAACCTGACAAGTGACAGCGCTCATGAAGGCCGTTCTAAATTGCTGTATACAGGGTAAACAGAAAAACATGGACATTTTTTAGAGTCTTACCGAATAAATCGATAGGGTTTTCCTTCTCTCTCTCTCTCTCTCTCTCTCTCTCTCTCACTCACTCACTCTAATTCTTTGATTTTTTTTTCTATTTTTGTCTTCGGTAGGATGTTGGAAAATAAACTGAAAATTATTTCCTTTGCATTCTCAGTCATATTTCGAGATTGTCACTGGAATATGACAGCACATCAAAACTTGGGCAGTCGTATTTTTTTATTTTCTTCGTTTCAATCCCTACGTCAACACACACAAGCGCAATAAATTGCTTAAATCACAAATACTATTCTTAATAATCACGCTCCTGTTCTAGATATTTATCATAGCTTCTTAGTTTACAAACCGACACTCAAATAGGCATTTTAACGAAAAATGTACTTATAATGAGAATATGCAACATTTCTCGTATTTTCTTTAAAGGAAATCGAGCGGATAAGTGCGTGAGAAAGCGAGATGTAAGCCCTGAAGGCAGGGTGACATTATAAGATTCGCTTTTATATTGGAAATGAAATTGTTCTGATTTATTTCAATATAAGCCATCATTAAAGATGGTGACCTAAATGAAAACATGTCTGAAAGACATCTGAAAGTCAGTTTTGTTTATTTCTACAAAATGTAGTCTCTCGACGGAACTACTATCATTCAGCCATTGACGCTACTGCAAATTCAGAGTTTCATGACGTAAGTATATTATCTCTCTCGGAGTAGGCCCATTTAGAATAATGACGAGAGCAAAGATCAACTTTCCCGGTGTTAATGTACAGAGCGAGGGACTGTTTTGTGTAGTATCACGAGTTATAAATTATCTTTAAATGCCCTGGTTACTATACATATCAATTTCTCGATCATCCTTCAAATTCTGAAAAGTTCATAACCGTTCTGTATCAAAATAAGGAAAAATCGTGAAAGTCGGGCGAAGGACGAAGTTCCTATACTTTATCAATATCCGTTGAATAAAAGGGTGCGTGGGCATGGTGGGGATAACGTCTCTTTGAATTATGAGCAATATGCATGCTTGATTACAGCAACTGGGGCGGATTATGGATCTCCTGAAAAAGGGAGGGGGGTATGGTCTAAACTTCCAAATTTTCAATCTCACTGCTCTTTTTATAGTTATTTGACCCGGGGAATCCTCTAAGCTTCAGCTTAAAAGTGGGAGCACTGTGGTCCTCTGGTGAAGGATCTTGGCTCTTATACGACAGGTCCTGGGTTCGATCCCCGCTGGGTGCAGTTATTCCTTGGGCAAGATGTTTTACCTAAAATTGTCCCATTTGAATCAGGTGTAAATATTAACCTAGCAATAGCTGGGGTACTAATTTACCCTCGAACACCACTGAAGCTGATGAGGCTTTCCTGGGTAAACAACATCGTTGTTGTTGTTCTGTCGGGGGTGGGAGCAGGAAGGGCGGTGGGAGTGTGAATGTTATTAGCAACAGAAAAATTCTTGGGAATGTGATTTGAGGTCCTGCCTTTTGCGAGGAAAAAAAGAGACAAGCCCCCCCCCCCCCCCCCTTGTACCCCTCTAAGTAATAGGTCGGGGTTTTTTTGTTGTTTTTTCAAGAAATCCCGAAACATGCCCGAACTTTTTTAAACATGGATAACTTTATTTTCAGAATGATGTTCTCGCCTACATTGTCGTTAAAGTACACAACCGAGATGCAAAATCCCTAACAATGGGTACCCTTTTATTCCAAAATGACCCATAAAAAGGGGGACGTGTATATGGAGGCTTCAGCCCCCCCCCCCCCCCCCCCCCCCCCCCCCCCCCCCCTCCCCGTCATCAAACAACTGACCTTGTGCGTAAACCACTGTCGAATGCATAATGTCCTCATACCACTCCGTTTCGTCTTCGTGAGATGTCGTTTTAGGCACGGCGATGCGTGAAGTGTCTGTTGACGTTTCCATGAGCCGTCAGATTATTGCCTGACAGACGTCATAAGGAGCATGCATCGATTGTGAGCACTTCTCGCCAGCATAGACAACCGCCAATTTTGAGACTCAACAAATACTGGAAAAACTTTTGTAAGTGAACGACTAAGTTACATAAAATGCTATTCAGTTGACATGCTTGATAATTAAAAAAAAAGAAAATATAGTATTACGATTTACAAGGACGGAAGATTAAAGACAGAGTGTTTTGAAGACTAGGAATAAAGCGGAACGATGAATTTCACCTCTTCCCAAAACCTGAACGAAGGCGAACTCATCTTCGCCCTGATGCTGATGATATTGGCTCTGCTAGCACCATTCATTATTATTGGGAATCTCTTCGTTGTTTTAGCCGTTTACAAAAACTACAATTTGCGCACGCCCACGAACTATATCTTGACAAGTCTAGCAGTGAATGATATAGTGACCTTATTTGCCCTTGGTCTAGATTCCTACCCATCTGCATTCCAACACAAGACCTGGTACCCCCACATGGCGGACCTACTGCCATTACCGCTCTTCACCATTTGTGCTATTACAACTCTTCATATTGTCGCTCTTACGGTAGATCGGTACATTACCGTAACTAAACCGCTACAATATCCTAACTTGGTCACTCACAGACGCGTTGGTTACGCCATCGCATCCATATGGGCAGTCTGCGTGATCTTGCTATTGATCCGCGGTTACGTGGATATTATTGAATTTGAACGTGACATTAACGCCGATAACGGCGGTGAAGTAAAGCTAGACACAAGCCTTGGTTTCGTAGCTTTCAACTGGTTCATCGTGTCAGCCCTTATCCTCATTCTTTTGATATTAATCATCTCCAACCTACGCATAATGCAGATCGCGGTCAAGCAGGCAAGAGCGATCGCGAACGCAATAAGCAGCGGTCAAAATAACCGCATCGCACCGGCAACAGTACAGCGCAGGCTCAAAGCGGTGAAGACGACCGGTATCATAGTGGGTGTTCTCGTTTCCTTCTGGACTCCGTATGTTGCTTTCTTCACTCTTCGTGTAACGACCTACGGAAACGAAACTATTAAGGCGGCCAGTAATCTTTGCTTCATGGTAGCAGTGGCTATCGCTGCTGCAGTCAATCCCTTCATATATCATCACAGAGACAGAGACTTTCGCACCGCTTTCCTTGAAATATTCCACGCTGCTTCCAGCAGGTTCACGTGCTAGGATAGGCTTCATTCAATAACAACTCCACGCCAAATGAATCCACAAATTGTTTTGGGGTTTCAGACACTGTTGACATGTAAAACAATATTGAACCGGTACTGAAGGATATTAATTTTATCTTAAGGCGACGATACCGCAATGTTACCGCGGTCAGAATCTATAGTAAATTTGGTGTAAATACAGTAGATATAGCTACAGGTCAGAGCTATCAAGTCGATAATGTATACAGCCATACTACAGGAGCCTTAATGCAGAATATTCCCTGTCACTGCACTGATCATGAACTTTATGACTGCATTTGAAAAAAAATAGAAAAACAAATAACAAAACTCGAAACCAGTAATACTTGGATACTTTAAACGCGGTGTTGCTGCAGTATTGCCGCAATATTATCAAGGCAGTTTAGCTTTAGGTTCATCATTTTCGAAATACTCGTGGAGCACATAAGGAAAGCACACACGGGCGTTTAGTCTGCTATCAAAAGTGATTCGTGCTGTGCAAAATTGAACATGTGTCATGTACTACCATTACCATTTCAGTGACAATAATGATAAAACACAAATGAAAAATCGCGGATGTCTTTTTAACGGCGCCGGTAATCATTTTCAAACTACTCGTGAAGCGCATTAGGACGTGTGGCATACATGTATATACTATGCACAATACAGCCATTACCATGCTCTTATATTTTGGTGACAATAATTATGATAAAACACAAAGGAAAAATCATGAATGTCTTTTAAGTAGGTCACAAGGTTTTTATTTTTTTCTGATACAGGTTTTGTTGGTACCATGAATGATGGGTTTTTCTAATTTTAATTAAAATACATAGTTCATTTGGCATGTCAAAATGATTTTTGGAACTGTCAACTGTAATATACATTAAGTACCATGTCAGTGTCTCAATAAATGATTTGATTTATCAAGTTTTCAGCACACCATAAATAAAAGAGGTTTTTCGTATGCAACCAACAACAGATGGGTAGGTCTATAACAAGCTAAGACTCTTTAAATAGTAATGTACCTTTAAAATTAATTCAACACTCTTGCAAAAATTTGCCAGCTACAACATTTTTTTCTCCCGTGTTTAGAACCTCCAGAAAAAAGGGTTCTGTAAAAGGCTCTATATTTTCAAGAATCCCAAAAGGTTCCTTGTACAACCAATAATGATTCTAAAGACCTATTTGGAACCCTTGAGAGAGTCTTCGAAGGGTATTAATGGTTCTTTGAAGAACCTTCAAAGCTTCCAAATGTGGGACAAAAAAAGGTTCTAATCAGCATCATTTCTTTTTTCTAAGAGTCAACCTCCAGCTTTGAAATCAGATACGAATAATTCACATGGAACATTCAACCCTAATTTCTTGATGTCTTCGCATAAAATAAACTGAATCTCTCTGCACACTTTCATTGTGCATTCTGTTAGAGTAGGAATAAATAGTAATAGAAGTCTTCAAATTGCACAAAATATTTTGTTAAATACAGTACAATTGTTATAGTTGTATTATACAAAACTACATTAAATAAAATTCTGTCATATTACATTACTGATGCATTATGCTTTGTTGCTGCTCTTGCGAATGATAAACATTGCCTTCAGTCTAAAGCCTGGCATCAATGAATCAGAAACGAAATCATAAAATAAGACAACATTTCAGTGTACAGTTATTGTACTCTATAATCACAAAATAAAATATGTATAATATAAAGGACTTCTGGGGCCCGTTGCATAAGATTTACCATAATAGATGTAGTAACTTTGCTATTAAAGTAACTCTTCATGTAATACTGGATTTTGATTGGCTGTTAAGCAACATGACATGCTGAACAACCAATCAAAATCCAGTATTCCATGAAGACTTACTATAAAAGCAAAGTTATTATTATAGTAAGTTTTATGCCCCTAGAGCCATTCAGAGGTTTCGATGGGGCATGTCTTTCAAGAAAAATACGATAATGGCAAGAAAAAGTATTGAAAAAAATAACAAATTTAACAATGGGAAAATCATTTTTTTACACATTATACATGTACTCTTTGTAAAAATAGAGAAAGATTACTCTTATATTTCTCTATGTCCTTCATTACACATTAATCACTGTTTGTTCATTTCCTTATGTAAACATTTTGGGAATACAATAGAACTTAATTTATAGCTTTTTTCAACAACAGTCATAATTTTTTTTATCAACAATATCTACATTTCAGCAGTATCAGCTCACGCAAAACCCCTGTGAAAAACTCATATTGGTATAACGGTAATGAACTTTGTTCCAAAATAAGTCATATGTACATTCAAATTGGAGTAGCACGGGACACAACTAAGCAAGACATTTTATGGCTATCCTGAATTGTAAAATTCAAACTAAAGTGAAATTCATACATGACCCCTTTTAAGACATACACAATGTAATTTTAATGACACTCATGTTTCAAATGAATGATTCTTCTACATGAACATGTAATTTGATTAAAAACTTTCTGCACAGAGCAATTAAAAAAAAAACGATTATATTATCACATTTCAAATATGTACACACTACAGTAACTACACTGGCAAAGGCAAAAATAAAATGCAATTGGCAATCATTTACAAACCACTGTGGCTCAGCATTCTAAAAAGAATTGCATAACATTTTCAAAATGGAACACACACATTGCAAATGAGATGCTGAAATTCAAAGACTTAAATTCGGAAGGAACTCAAATCCATAACGGGAACTATGCAGGCTACGTTGAAAGACACCGATTGCCTCCTTTTCTCAACATTACACGTGTTCCAGTTTAAACTGCGCTGTTTTTATGTTCGAGATGTAAGTAAAAATTGGCAAAAAATAAATGAAATACAAAAAAAATCAGTGTAATCAAAATTTGAGTGTACAATAAAAAATCCGCAAAGAGATGAAAAAAGAGACACACTTAACACTGCAGCAAACATCCGAATTTTGATACATGACAGTAGCATGGTGAAGGAGGGCTGAAGTAGATGCCTCGTACTTCCATCCACTCTGCACCCACAAGAAGTGACTTAAGAGCCCTGTTTCATAAAACTTGTCATCCATTAAACAAGTTGCAATAACTCTTATAAGCTAATGATATCCTAGCATCTGACAGGCTGAGAGCAAATTTGTCATAGAAATGTGACAGTTGTTACTAATAACAAGTTTTAAGAAACAGAGCCAATATCTCCTTTTACACTCATTTGCCAAAGTTTAAGACCATAGGGAACTTAAAGGTTTGTTCATATTCTAGTCAATGGACTTGCATTACTCTTTTTCTCCATGAACTGTGATATTATTCACATTGGTCTATATCATCAGGGAAGTGCTGTAATTCTACGTGAAGGAAATTTTTTGTTGTAGCAGGTCTGTTGTGACATTTTGTCTGTAATTTTTCAAAGGGCCCCTAAAGTGACTCTCTATCAAGAGAGCTTAAATGGAAAGTCCACCCCAGAAGTTTCACTGTTTGAATAAAAGGAGATAAATTTGAACAGCATTTCAAGAAAGAAATGAGCAAAATCCATCAAAGAATAAGAAAATTACACTCATTTACATTTCTAGCATATTACCCTCGGCTCCGCAAACTGGCAACACTGATGACATCATATGCGAGCAGCTCTCCATTCACTTTGTACATGAAATTTCACATTTCCCAATTTTCTTGGAAGTTACACATTTTTCCACTCCATAGTCAAAGTATAGGAGTGGGAAAATAGGCCTGTAATGGTACGGACGGTGGTGGAGCTTGCATTGTGAAGCACAAGAATTCTTGCATTGTTTTGCAGAATCTCTCAAGTTCTCATCCAAAGATCTAAGCAATGGATCTAAAGACTAGTGTATGGCTGTAAGCACTATCTCTCATTAAGTTGATGATAAATAAGTTGCAATGATCAATTAGTTTCATTTCTAGTTATACTTCATTTTGAATGGGTGTTCTTAAACTTTGCAAATGACTGTAACTCTCCATCTTGTTGAGCATCAAGATTCAGAAATAATTTGTCCATATTTCCACATTTTCCAGCGCTTAGCTTAGTGTAATAATCTTCAAAACCTCTATAAATCATTAATCCTGGGGAACACACAAAGTCTCTGATATTCCACATGACACCTATTTTCTAGCACACACACAAAAAAGCCAGACGGTATCATACAATACACACTTGAATGCTACACTATATACATTTGTAGCTGTACATTCATACACTCTTATCTGTTTGTTGTTATATTTTGTCTGAAAAGTACTGATTAACTGTAATATTTCATGATTTGCACATGTAAGTTTGAGACAACAGAAATAACGAAGCATGTCCTTATCTTGCTATTGAAGTTGAGGACACTACATATTATTTTCTGCCACTGTGTCAATGACTTCCTAGAGATTGCCTAAATAATCATTAAGATGATGAAGTGAAAAGATATTAAAATTACATGCAAAATATATGGAAATTTTCTGTTACATTTCTAGAATTCTTAAGTTAGGAAGGAAATAATGAATCAAATTAGTCATGAATTCAGAATTTTGCGCCCATACTGGTATGTTTTCTATTAAGAATCTTTAATAGAAAAGGGTCTTCCTATTAAGATTCTTAACATCTTCCTGTTAATATTCTTAACAGAAAAGAAAAGTGTCTTTTTATTAAGATTCTTAACAGTAAAGGATCTTTCTATTAGGATTCTTAACAGAAAAAATGTCTTTCTGTTAAGATTCTTAACAGAAAATGTCCTTCTGTTAAGATTCTTATCAGATAAGTGTCTTTTTATTAAGATTCTTAACAGAACAATGTCTTCCTGTTAATATTCCTAACAGAAAAGTGTCTTTCTGTTAAAATGCTTAACAGAAAAGGGTCTTTCTATTAAGATTATTAACAGAAAAGTGTCTTTCTGTTAACTGTTAAGATTCTTAACAGAAAAGTGTCTTTCTCTTAAGATTCTTAACAGAAAATGTCCTTCTATTAAGATTCTTATCAGAAAAGTGTCTTTCTATTAAGATTCTTAACAGAAAAGTGTCTTTCTACTAAGTGTCTTTCTATTAAGATTCTTAACAGAAAAGTGTCTTTCTGTTAAAATTCTTAACAGAAAAGGGTCTTTCTATTAAGATTATTACAGAAAAGTGTCTTTCTGTTAACTGTTAAGATTCTTAACAGAAAAGTGTCTTTCTCTTAAGATTCTTAACAGAAAATGTCCTTCTGTTAAGATTCTTATCAGAAAAGTGTCTTTCTATTAAGATTCTTAACAGAAAAGTGTCTTTCTATTAAGTGTCTTTCTATTAAGATTCTTAACAGAAAAAAGGTCTTTCTATCAAGATTCTTAACAAAAAATGTCTTTCTGTTAAGATTCTAACAGAAAAGTGTCTTTCTATTAAGATTCTTTAAGAAAGCTGTTTACAAGTATCGGCACAAGACAGTGAATTTATGACCAATTTGATTCATCATGCCCTTCCTAATCAAGTTTCCTTTTTCTTTTTTTGTGCATAGGATGCAAAAGTGAACAATCACCTCACCAGGTACTGGTGCATAAAAGTGACCTTTAATGTAACTCTGCCATCAATGGTAACTACCATGGTAACATTGCTCAACAGCCAATCAAATTCAAGGTTTCCATGGAAGTTACTACCGATGGCAATGTCATCATCAATGGTAAGTTCTATTCAACATGGCCCAGACATTTATGGAATCATTAAATACACTGCGCAGCTCACTCTCACTGAGAGCTCTGATGGGCCAATCAAATGGTTCACTGCTACTCTAAATAACTTATTGACATGTAATATGAAACAAAAACGAACAAACTATTACAAATTCCATAGAACGATATACTATAGATACTAAAAAAAAAAAATCATGTCACACTGAGGTCAAGGAGGTATCTGGGTACACTGCATTTGAATGCCCAAAGTCCATTAACTGATGTATAACATCACAATTGATAAAAACCACAACTTAAAAAATCATAACCTAATTATAGTCCTTTTCAATACTGATGATTAGACAAGCAAGAAGACATGTACAGCCAAACCATTAATGGATTACTGAAATAATTTGTGTCGGTGGTATATCATCTTTCTGTGGAAGAAGGTTGGAAAACTGAAATACACAACTTCATAGGTTTTCAAACATCATATGTATGTGATGCATTTCTAAGAGTTTCAGAACGATTTTTCAGTATTTTAAGTGGTGCATCCCTATAAATACTTTTTGAAGCATGGATTTGGCTTATAAATCAATAAATGATTAGAATGTGTACAGAATCCTGCAGTAGAAGAAGATTCAAGAATTTTTTTTTCCCTGAATGAAGAATTTAACAGACACCTTTAATAAGCACATTAGTCATGTGGAACTGGCGCATTATAAATACCCTGTATTATTATTATTATTATTATTATTATTATTATTATTATTATTATTATTATTATTTCTTTTATCCACAACTTGATGTTCTGTTGGTATATTAAACAGCAACCGGACCTCTTCCAGAAATCTAGGGTTATCTGTTTTCTATTCTATCAAACAAGTCCTCTTTTCATTGTTCATTTCTCTTTCTAGTTCAAGACCTTTCCTAGGATGTGAGCTGTCCCAAGCAAGCTTGCTTATTGTTATTATTATTATTAGTAGTAGTAGTAGTAGTAGTAGTAGTAGTATTTTTATTATTATTATTACTATTATATTATTATTATTATTATTATTATTATTATTATTATTATTATTATTATTATTATTATTAAACAAAATATTTTTCATAATAACCCTCTTTTTGATTCTTTGTGAAACTGTTGATGCTCAGTATGGTGTGAAAGGAATACTGCTTTTATAATTTCCATACTGTAGATATATTTAATGGGGAAAAAAATAATTACTTATTTACTTATTTCTCTATTTGCTCTGTCAATGCTGTTATAATGCAGCAAACCTTAACACTGCAACTCTTTATAAATATAGACGACTCTTGGGGAAAAATCAGTCAAATTAGTGCATCTTGGTGGAACAAAGTCTAATAGTAGCTGTCTTGAAGTGGTCAGACTTATGCTCCTGAAGTCTCGAAAATGTTACAAGTCAGTCAACTAAGGTTGATACAGTATTATAGGGCAATATGCATTAACCAAACTAATCACAATAAAATACTAGAATGTCTATTAACATAATGATATTCAAGGTGATCTTCATTCACTTTAATCAGTTTCCAGTAAGTGATATCACAGAGTACTTTCATAGTTTTTCCTATGAACTTAAATAGATGAAGCTACATGAACTGCATATCATTAACCTGCAAATGAAATACTTAAATGATTAGTTATTTTACCCGACTGCTAAGAAAGCATGTGTATGCTTGTAAGTAAGCAACCAGGGGACCGACGGCTTTAAGTCCCCTCCGAAGGACTTGGTAATGAGAATTAATACCTTACTAAAGGTTAAGGACCCTGGTATTTCCGGTTACAAGACCACTGCTCTACCACTGAGCCGCAACGCCTCATACTTGTACACACCAGTGTAATTCCACAGTAACAGAACTAAAATCAGATATTTGAGGATCACATTTTTAGAGTTTGTGTGCTAATTTTGTACTCTGCTCCCCTTCTCACCATGTAATATTTTGCAAATATGCTCATTCTTTCACCTGAACTCTATTCATTCCAACATTTTTCTACTTACATTCGTGATATTGTGGTATATGTACCTCGGTAACAGAATTACCAGAAAATGGTGTCACTTTCAAATAGTAAAAAATGTTATGCAAAGTGAAACATGCATTATACCAATAGTGATTAAGATGATGGAATTCCTAGTTTTAGCTTCTTTTAATTTAAGTCTATTCAGGACTATCAAAGTGATTGTATTTTCTATAGTTCTGAATTTAACTAATTTTGTGCTTCCCATGTGGAATTGCCTACCAATATAAGTGACTGCTTCAAACAAATAGTAAGAGGGAAAGTCAATGCATCACAAATACATTCACTCCCTACTGAAAAACATTTGCCTACATATCATTAACCTGGGTATGAACTCACATCTTGAGTGAAGAAGAACAATCAGTCGACCATAATGTAAACTTAGAGTATTGTAACTGTATCCACTTGATCTGATTGTTTCTACCCAAGCCTGGTGAGGCTGCACATTGTATCTCATGAACAAATATATGTTTTCTGCATTTATTTCTATTACTGGTACTGAGGAAGCTGACTGCATAACAGCAACAATGAGTGGATCGTTTGGGTTTTTTATGTTGATTTGATTTGATTTGACAATTAATAACAACATATCATATGGGGAAAATACATTTTTTGAGGGGCTTAAGAGCTGGTACAGTGTGTAAGTACACACCAGTGTAATTCCACAGTAACAGAACTAAAATCAGATATTTGAGGATTACATTTTTAGAGTTTGTGTTCTTATTTTGTACTCTGCTCCCCTTCTCACCATGTAATATTTTGCAAATATGCTCATTCTTTCACCAGAACTCTATTCATTCCAACATTTCTCTACTAACATTCATGATATTGTGGTATATGTACCTCGGTAACGGAATTACCAGAAAATGGTGTCACTTTCAAATAGTAAAAAATGTTATGCAAAATCAAACATGCATTATACCAATAGTGATTAAGATGGTGGAATTCCTAGTTTTAACTTCTTTTGATTTAAGGATTTGGTTAATCAGGACTCTCAAAGTGATAGTTTTTACTATAAATCTGAAGTTAGCTAATGTGCTTCCCATGTGGAAATGCCTACCAATATAAGTGACTGCTTCAAACAAATAGTAAGGGGGAAAGTCAATGCATCACAAATACATTCACTCCCTACTGAAAAACATTTGCCTACATATCATTAACCTGGGTATGAACTCACATCTCGAGATTAAGTGAAGAAGAACAACCATTTGACCATAATGTAAACTTAGGGTATTGTAACTGTATCCACTTCATCTGATTGTTTCTACCCAAGCCTGGTGAGGCTGCACATTGTATGTCATAAACAAATATATGTTTTCAGCATTTATTTCTATTACTTCTACTGAGGAAGCTGACTGCATAACAGCAACAATGACTGGATCGTTTGGGGTTTTTATGTTGATTTGATTTGATTTGACAATTAATAACAACATATCATATGTGGGAAATACCTTTTTGAGGGGCTTAAGAGCTGGTACAGTGTATAAGCAAAATGGACATTACATGGTGACAACACACCAACACAGCACCAGTAAAACAAAGTGACTAAGATAAGGTACAGGTTAATAACATTTAAAAATCTCAAAAGAAACCCTGCATATAAAAAAACGAAAATAAAAATAACTAAAACCATAGTGTAGATAGCAACACAAATTGGATTACTGTCATAAATATTGATCTCAATGTTAACACTTTTGTTTACCTAATTTTAATCAGAAGTTTAACTATGTGCATAACCTTACAATGCTCGTAGTAATCCCTAAATCATTATCTTTCTGTCCAGAAATTATAGGTCAATCCACCCTAAAAAGTAATATTTCATCTGTTAAGTTCATAGAATTCTCTTCTTTCTCTATTTCTATTTTAAATCCAAATTCATATTGTTATTGTTCTCATGAAACTCTCTAAATCAATGCACTACAATGTCAATTACACTATATACATGTGTAGTTGAATTCCCCAAATTCAGTTAATAAATGTAAATGCAATATTTAGCATTAATGAAAGAACTGTGACAAGGAATACTGAATAATAGAAAGCATGATATTCACACGACTTATTTGTACATCTGTAATCAATGTCAAACCTGACATGTCTTCCCCAATACATTAATCTTACTTCTGTACATAACAGGATTAATGATTAACTACTCCTCTTCAAACTATCATTTTCAAAAGCTGTTGACTGCTTTCTTTCACAATCAAGTAATCGTTATCTTTCCTCACTTTTCTTTTTACTACAAAGCTATTAAATTCATCTCAATAATGCAAGCAAATATGTTGTTCAGTGTGTCAGTTCATTCAATGCAGATTCTATCTTTAAAAAATATTTTTAGTTCAGTTGAACAGCTAGTGAATTGAAGTCCTCAAAAATATACAACATTGTCAAAAAATCAATTAAATAAAAGCTTAATGTACATGTAGTTCAACTGAAGAATTCATAAAAATAATTGCTAATCTCTTTCCAAAGACTGATGTTAACAATGCATAGCACCAGTATGACATCAATCAAAATACTTGCTTTTCTTATATTAAAGTGTCTTACAGGCTAACTTAGATACATGAACATACTTAATCTCTTAACTCTTAATTCATTGCACAAGAAAGCCATTCTAAATGAAAGTCAAAATACCTAAGTATATCAATGCATAGCTTGAACATCTGCAAACGTTCCAGTTTTGAGCTTCTGCATGTTCATAGCTACATGTATATTAGCAATTAAATTTCCATAGTCTATACGTCTTATAAAGAACATCATACAAAGAATTGTCTTATAATGAAACGTTGTATAGCGAAACACGTGTTTGGACATTGCTTCGAACGCAAACCTGATGAAGAATCAGCATCCTCTGGGTCTGAACACTGTACTGTACAAAAACTGTATACTAAACTGAGCGGAGCCTATGGTCAGCGTGCACTGGACACTCAATCAAATTAGTGCACGCTCAAGGAGCGGTGAGGTTAACATGCACAAACATGATGCGCTGTATAACAGTGTGCAGGCTATTTCTTTATATGACGTTTCTTTACACGATGTTGTGGTGTGTCTGTACACACAGTAATCTAATTATGATTCTTTATACCGTTCTTTATACGAGTCCCCTATGACTAAATCAGAGCCTGAACACTGTACACTCAAAAAGCAAGATGAATAATGAAACTGCTTGTCAGCGCAATAGATCAGTAAACTAATATATTCAAATTTATGCACGCTTCTCTCCAGAACCCTTGGTTACCGACTATTCAGTTCAGCCGTTACGCATAATGGCATCTGAATTGATGGAATCCAGTTTGCATTCATTAGCTGTTTCTATGTTGGGCTAACCTTGGGCAAGCTTCTTAGTTGTCAAGTGATTTTTTTTTTCAACAACTACGCATAGAACTAGTAAACTGGTCTATTACCAAAGGTAACCTGTATTACTAACATGTGACTCAATATTGGCCAGAATATGAATTGCCAGAGGCCAAAAGTATTCAGAGGTATGACGTGTATGAACACATATCATACCTGTGGAAAAAGTCAACATAAATGTCCACTGCATATTCTTTATAAAGTCAACAATGGGGGGGGGGGGGGGTAGGGGTGGACAGAAGATTTCCAAGAAGAAATTCACAGGTGGTGACAACAGTCTGTTCTCGAGATCAGCTCACACAGAATTACTTCGACAATGCTATCCTGCCTGCATCTCTTCATTATACAGGTATTACTTTAGAAAACATTCACTGACATGTTCAGAACAAAGAGATAATGACAGGGCACACAGTTCTTAGCAGAGCTCAGGATGGCATTTCTTCAAAAATATATTCATATGGTAGCTTCTGAACGCCCATAATGTAGACAACAGTAATGTATACCTTTTGCATTCTTTCTTCATCTTTCTGTGTCATTGCTTTTCGCTAAATTTCTAAGCAACTTGAAAACTTCCGTCTCAAATCAAAGTTTTTGTTTTTCTCCATCAGATGTCTGAATAGCCTTGGTGATTCTGCTGATGATTCTAATACCGTACTTGTCATGTATCATCATGGAGTTATTCCCTCATAATCCCTATTGTCGTCAACATGTTAAGCATTCCCACACACTTGACAACTGATGCAGAGGATGAAAACTGTCATTCTGCCATCTTGACACTGGCATACCTGGACAAGCCTTTAGTAATACCAAAACCACCACACAAGTCACACAGAAGACAAATAAAACAAATTAAATAACCTAGAATAGCCAGGATTTTGTTGAACTAGGGTTGGTTTGTAGTCTGTTGACTAAGGGTGATTAAGATGTAAAGTTCATTAATCCACTTGATGATAATCATAATATGATAGTTACATTTATACTGCACATATATCTATCCAAGGGGATGCTCAACATACCTACAAAGTACTCTTAGTATCCTGGCTTCAGCCCAGTCGCCCAAAGGCGCTAAATGCATTCAGGAACAAGTTTCTACAAGGTACGCATTTACTACACCTGGGTGGAGAGTGGTAAAATGTAGACTGATGTTCAGCCAAAGGATATAAATGCCATGATGGGACATTAACCCAGAACTGCATGATCCACAGTCCAGTGACATAACCACTAGACCATGACACCTCTATTTAGTGCCAAATGCCTGGATTACAAGGCGAAATCAAAATCCATCAGTGAGACATGGCCTAACTATCACCACCCTCTATCCGAGAGCAGTAAAATAGAAACATGGAAGAAAAAAAAATCCTTGAATGCTGTGAGCACCATAGTTTTTATCATAAAGCAGTTCCACTGATTACACAGCTATGGTCTAAAATCAATCAGAAGTTCTGGGCTTCAAGAGATAC